>VZSR01003805.1:2651178-2920837 GCA_013398615.1 Brachypodius melanocephalos | reverse complement strand
TAATAATTTGGAGGGAGAGGGTTTGCTTTCTCCATTCCAAAGGAGGCTCCAGCTTTCCAGCTTTCCCTGGCAGATACCTGTCTTTCAAACCAAGACAGGTTATAAAAGTGATCAAAAATATGTTGTCGTAGCAGAAATTCTTATCAGGATGATGCAAAGGAAGTGCTCAGTAAAACCTTGTTTTATGGCTCCTGGAGCCCTAAGAGCACTACTGCGCCTCATGCAATGAAAAAAGGAATGATTCTGCAGCTGCATTTCAGAAGAACAGCTTTCTACCATCACACTGATCATTTTCCAAAATATTTAATGCACATGTCAGGCTCAGCAAGACACTTCGCTTGAACTTATGGCTGGATGTAAATTTTCACAATAGAAATAAAATTAAGTTTCCTTTCAGCTTAGATGTCATACATGTATTTCCAGTTCTCTTCTCCAAGGTCAGAAGAATTAATAGCTTAGTAGGTAAATTGTCCAACAAGCAAATCCTCTCCTGAGTTTTCAGTAAAAGAATTCCTCTTCTATTTATCAGACTGCCTGAAGGTAATTTGCCTAACAAGAAAAAAAAGAGGAATTTTGTTTTGTTCAGAAATGTTTTTAAAGAAATCTGATTTCGCTTCCTGAGAGGCTTTCAATGAGAATAACGTATTTAAAAACAACACTCACTATAAAGTTTTCATTTGGCTGTGTACTTTTACTTCTTTCAGCCATCTCCTCCAAGTTGTCCCTGATTTGAAAGCAAATGCAGGGGAAGAGGAGACTGTAAAATGTGGGTGAGACAAAGTGAGGCCTTGAGATGAAAAATAGCTGCAAAATCTTTTATTCTCTTTTTTTTTTCCCAATCCAACTGCGTTTTTATTGCCTAAGAACTTAATGAGAAAATAGCATGGTTCAGTAGTGTATTACATTATGGTAGGTGCCCAAACACATAATCCAACACTGCTGCACATATGGATATCCTCCAAGAAGGTGTTTTTTATTGTGCATTCCAAGTTACTTTTAAGACTTTTTTTCTCTGTACTTCTATACATCAGCTCTTCAATTATTTTCCCCTTTCATGTTGGTATCTGCTTTGACATAAGTTCATGGCAATCCTTATTGATTCCTCATTTCAATGCTTTTTACCCATTTGCCCCTGTTGAGGGCACCTTCCCAAACTCTCAACAGCAGCAGGGGTAAAACAACTAGTGAACCATAGGGAAACATAATCTAGGAGCAGGTCATCCTCTGGACAACCTCTGCTTCTCACTCCTGTGCTGGCAGCTCCCAGCATGTTCCTACAGGCAAGACTTTGTACTGAAACATATTAAAAATTCCATTTTACTTCTTCACTCAGATTTAGGAATAGCCTTTCTCAAAACAACTGAAAGTTGATGGGCTTGATTCAGGAATTCAAACTCTGTGAATTAATACCAGTACATTTCTGCCCTTTTTTTAGCAGCTCAAGCCAACGGATTTGGGAAATCCCTGCAGCAAGATCTGAAAACCTGTCACAACTTCCATCCCTTTGGGTATTTCCTGATTTTTAATTGCTGTTCCCTCCTGTCATCATTTTGAGACATCAGTATTATTCTGCACATTATAATGTCTGAACATCTATGCATGGCTAGAGAGGCTCCCTTTATATATTGCCCTAAAGATAAAATATCAGCTATTAGAGTTTTTCCTAGCTTAATCAGATATACATCTCTTTAGTGTATGAGATACTATAACAGCATGATAAATATCCACAATTTATATGGATATTTATATATGGATAAACCATATGACTGATTTAATCATTAATGAGCCATCACATAAAAACTTACTAAGGATTTTTAATAACATCAGTACATCCTCAGTTTAGCACATTCTGAATGAAGGGTGTTCTATATATTTACTAAATAAATGACATACTCTGTATTCCTCATGCTGCTACTTCACGGGGCTTCGGTTTTCTTGCTGCACTTTTCAAAATATCTTCTAATGTCACTATTTCCTCTGCTATATCTGGAATCTCCTCATCTTCTCTACAGTATGCTAAATATTGCTTATAATTGTGTAAAAATTCACGATTAGATATTTTTAGAAATTATACAATATACATTGCTTTTAAGAACTGCATTTTTTTTTTTTATCCAGAGGATCTGGCATTTCCACCAAAGTGAAACCTGGGACCAGACAATCCCATATTATGACCAGGGAAAAAGCAGGTTCTCTCGAGTGAGTTGGATGCCTCTGGGCACTGATGTCTTTTGGAAATTGGTCTAAACATAGTGAATGCAAAGAAAAATTTCTGTGTAATGGAAAGCAGACGCCTCCTCAAATGCACCTATTATCCTATCAATTTTAAGGTGAGATTTCAGAGTAATCTAAACCATTTAAACAACAAATTGTTTCCTATAACTTGGTGTAAAAAGAGATCAGTGGGATTTGCAGATACGACAGGACTGAGGTGGCAAACTTGCCAGCAGGATTTCTGGTGTGCATGACTGCAGTTTCAATACCTATTATAATAAATCATTCAATGTTCACTCCCTCTACCTCCATTCAAACTTACACAGTCCACATGTGTGGAATATGACATGGCAGAACACACTACTGTTGACAAATGACTCCCCAGGAGAATTGTCTGAAGCACAGGTTGCACGGATGATCCATAGCAACTGTCAGTGCTTTGGTGTTATTCAGTTTCCCATTTACATGGAGCAGAATCGCAATGGAGAACCTTAACCTGCACATGCTTCGAGATTATCCCTGCTCAGTAACAACTCACCGGGAAGCCCCCAGTGCCGCCTCTGTCTCATCTGTGACAGCCAAGCCTGGGCAGCTCTCCTCCCAGCTGCACAGAAAAGATCTGGGACATCCTGGGGTGACAAGGGGCTCACAGCTGCCTGGCACAAAGCTGATACTCAAACCACCGCATCAAAACCAGGATCCTAACAGCTCCAGCACACCCAAATTGTCCAGAGATGATGAATCTTCTAACCGTGGCACCTCTCACCAGCCATTAGGAATGAGTCAGGTTTTCACAAAGTTGTCCCTTGCACTAATCAGAGATTTTTCAAGCCAAAACCAAAACAAACTCAAGGAAACAAAGAAACCATGAAAAACAAACCACCAAAACAAAACCCCGAAAGAAACCAAAAAGTAAAAACCCACCAAACCTCTTCATTTACAGAAATGGAGGTTTTTGTCAGACAGCAATAGTTCCAATGGCACAGGGGTTGATGTTTCCACATCTGAGGATCAAATGCATGATATTACTCACAGAGAACAAGTGCTAGCAAGACTTTCGTGTTTCTTATTTGCAAAAGATATCATTGAGGTATCAGTGGAAAAGATGCTATCACAGACTAAAGCAGAGGTACATATTAGCATTATTGACTAACAACACTGAGTGATCTGTTTTCTTTATTACCAGATTTATCTCCCTGGTGTCTACAACTACAAGAATCTGAAGGTTAGCAATATACAGGAATTGTTGCATGGAAAGACAGGATGAAATGATGTGGTGTGTTTCCATACCAAAGTCAAATTCAAATTCAAAATCAGCCAACCAAAAAAAAAACAAAAAAACCCCAACCAACCAAACAAACCCAAACCCACTTCACAACGGAGGGTGGTTTTTGTTTTGTTGGGTTTTTTTAATCTTTAATTGCCAATGTTGCATATTGGCTTGAGGTTTGAATTGTTCTGTAGGTGCTATTCCAAAAAAGCAGTGTCCCTGGAGAATTAGTAGCATATGATCACTAGAATAACTCTCCACAAATCCCTTGAGTCTCTGTAATTAATATGTTAAACTGCACTTAAAGGGAATAAAGTATCATTATACACAGAATAAATCATTTCAAATTACTGAATTATTTGTCTGTACAATTACCCAGATAATTATCTAAACTTTATTAATAAAAGGTTTCATTAGCTACCATTTACTCTAGATAGAACTAATCCATCGAGCTTTTACTCTCAAATACATGAATAATGCAAAATAAAACATAAATGTTATAGACATTAAAAAAAACCCAGAACTTAATTATATGCTGAGCTGAACTCATTTTAAGATCATATTTTTGTTACATAGGGTTCTTTCCTAAACTGAGTTGATTAGAGGCAGATATTGCAACATAAAGCATAAGAAAGGAACTCAATATTTACCAAGCATAACCAGCCAAGGTGAATTTTAGGCTTAAGATGAAATTGAGGGGTTGAAATTGAGGAAAATTGACCTGCGACATATTCAAGGAAAATTTCACGCACCAGATTGCCTATATTTAAAGGCAGAAGCTTCCTTCAGCAAATGTAGAGTTTATCTAAGCTATTTGCATGGTGGTAGACAGTTTGAGTCTAAAACAGGGGTAAGATAACAAAGTGAGAACTAAAATTGATGAGAAGGTGGCATTACTGCAAAGACGAAGACCGGTGGTTAAGCAAGGTCTTCCTAAGCAGCATTGCTGATCACACACATACCACTGCTCTGAGGGCAATGGAACCTGAATGTCTTGCTCTTTCTAGAGCTGAGGCACATCAGATATGTGACCCAAAGGGGATGACTTTATCTCTAGAGCCATGGCTTAAACAGTCTTACACTAAATAAAACTGCTGCATGATCTCATTATTGGTAAGATGTAAAACCTTTGGGAATTTTGCTTTCTTTCATTTTAAATCAAGTCAGTAATGACTTTGCCACTGTTATAACCTGCTGCACATGCAGGATTCATGCATGCACTTGATATCCTGCTGTGGCCTCATGTTCAGCCCCATAATTCACACGTCAGCTGAACCCCAGTAACTGCTGCCAGCCCTCAGCAAATGCAAATTGGAATGACTGAAGTACATAGCCATATTTCCTTTAATTTGCAGCAGACTAAAAGCACGTACATGGACAGCTATCATGCTGTAAACACCCATTCTGCAGCTACCTCAGCCATAATTCAAGCACATGTCTAATACCTTAACCATTATGGTACGTGAAGAGACAGGTAATGTTTTATACACAGACTCCCTTGTCATTTATAAGTTGCACAATCACATTTTTCCTCCCACAAATCTCACTCTTGATCACATGATTTTCCAGGAATTAGGCATAGAAATACCTTTGTTTTCTGGCCCTGGGAACCTACCAATTCCTAAACTTCACATATTAACTGTTTTCTTCTTACACATCCCAACTTCAGCTGCTCAACTTGTAAATATACTCTAGAGCTGTACTCTAAACCCTTCCACTTCTAAAAACGCCCCATTCCAGATGTGATACTGGTGGTGTTCATACTTATCCAGCTGATTAGTTGTTGAGATGCTTAAGGCTTTACCTGAAAGCTCTTGAGCTCGTATCGGATATCTGAGTTGGGATATCTGAAGTGGAAGTTCCTCACCCTTTCCAGCTAAAGCTGTTCCACCTCAGGTGAAACCCTACCTGTCTTTGTAGCCATGAAGAAGGTTAGGTCCCAAGTGCCCTTTCCACTGGGTTTGCTATGCAGTGTGGGACCTACTATTAATATCTAACTGAAGACTTTGTCAAAATGCATGTAATAGTTTGCTTCTCCCTTATTTTGGGATTTGTAGGTGAATACATTTCTAAACAGAGAACTGGGCATCTTTTTGTTCTTTGATTTTGTGTATGCTATTTCATAAGTTTTTATGTTATTTCATAATGCTGTCATATGAACATAGATACTACTGAGGAACTAATGCAGCAACATAGTTCATTAAAAGTGCTGCAAAGGCTATCTTCAGTGGATAGACCCTCACCTCAAACTATTACAGCAATGTTGACAGTTTTTTCCCTAAGTAGGTTGTGCTTCCAGGTTTTTGGTTTGAATGTTTGGTAATCTGCTGAAGAAAACAACAGGCATAGAAAAATTCGGCTGATCAAGGTATTGACAGTTGAAAGCAACATATTATAACAAAGCACTTCACAACTTTGACTTCAAGAATCACTACGTCAGGTGAATAAAGTTATATATAGACTTACACAGTGTCTCCCAATCTTAGATTTGAAACTGCCTTATAGCAGAGAAATATCAGAAACACTAGTTTTCCCTCAGCTAGAAAAATTGTACCATACAAATTTCAGTTCAAGATATAACCTCAGAAAAATATTGCTAATTATGGGGGTTCTGCTCCCATTCTTGGGAAGGGAAGCATGGCAGGTATGAGCATTCTCTCTGAACCAGTTGTAGTAACTGGAAACAAATGTAGATTCTTGGACACACAAGTAGAACTTCATATCTTCACATCTGTAAGTGCTTGGTAACTGAACAGGAGACTAGTATTTCTTCTTCTCACGGTGTGGGAAAAGGAAAGAACCACACCGTAACTTTTGTGAGTTTATGACCCCAGCTTTCCATATTCAAAGGTATTTGTCTATCTTGAATAGCACAAGAGATGGACATGGATTATAGAAAGTCATGCTTAGCAAGAAGTTATGTGAATAAGAAGCAGTGTGTATGATTCTAACTGTTCATGAACCCATCACAGCTCAAAAAGCACGTCTGGAGCTCACAGAAGACCATGTAAATATTTTGCTCTATGTTAGAAACTCCATTACTGATGCAGGTTCATGGAAACAATTTTTTGGAACAGAAATTTTACCAGGGCAGTAGATTCTTACAACTACATCCTCAGGATTGTGTAGCCCTAGACTGCTGTCCACAGCTGTGAGGGAGGACATGCAGACCCCTCTGAGGGCAACTATCAAAGAAATTTGACTCAGCTGTGCTCACAGTATTAGAAAGCACACAGGCTTAAATCCAGGAGTCCCTCACTCAGCATGTCCAAGAATTCTGCCATTAAAATGCATGAAAACAAAACACTCAAGGTCTCACTTCACCTGTGTGCTTGCTATCCAGCTCCACCAAACTTGTGGTTGAGAAGCATGGTGCAGAACAGCCTATAAGCCTGTAGGTAACCTCATGAGCTGCTTTCAGTAGAGATGACTGTGCAGTTAAGTAGAAAAGTAAGTTTTTTTTGTCTGACTGTTGCTTATTAATGACATGAAGCACAATCAGGCAGTGCGTTTTCTCACTGGTATCAAAGTGACCATGGCAATTGGACTCCAACCTACCTGGTTGTCTCTGAACTGTATCCCAAAGTTGCTCCATGACGTTGTCCTCTTGCCCCTAGGTCAGCAGAAAGCTGAACATTGTCACAACCTGAACAAAAACACCCATCACTTTGCCCAGCTTCCTGCACTCCAGAAAGTGTTGGTGGTGGAAGGGTTAAGAGCCTCTCTGATAACACACTGGTCAGGCTGAATTCCTCAGTACCACTGTTGTGAGGTATATAAAAGTCTTTTTCAATATTGCATATCTCCATAGGTTATGCTGTCATTATGAGGAGCTGCATTTACGCAGTAGGGAATTTAAGTTGGAAATGCGACACTCCTAGCAAAAATGAGAACTGGAACAAAAATTACTCAGGGAAGAAGCACCTTAAACCTTTCATTTCAAAGAATCTGTGCTGAGCCTGAAGAGAGCAAATAATAAGCAATGAAAGGAGTCTTTGTTTTGCCATGATTTCAAAGCTCTGCCAAAATGTCAAATAATCCATTTAATCAATCAGAAAATTAAAGAATGTGGTGGATTCCCAAGGTAGCTTGACGTTTTAGGTCTGCCAAGTAATTCAGCTACTGCATAAAGCTTATGTCACAATAGCAATTACTTAATAAGGCATTTTTGTCTAACCGTGTTGATGTAAAAATACAGTTTAGTTTTCAAATTATTTGCAGCTGTGCTCCTACTTGGATCAAGCATGCAAAGATGTTTACATTTGTTGCTTCAATCACTGATTTAATTCAATTTTTATCACAATATATCCTTCAAAAGTTTGCTATTCTCTCAACACAAAACCAAATTGATTTCTTAAAACAGGCATTCACAAGGTCACGCAAGGAAAAGGAGACACTATCTGTTGTTTCACATACAACGCTCGTTATACGCTTCAGACACCACTGGCAGAACTCCTATCATTTCAAATACAGATTCTTTATGATGTTTACATTTCAAATTTGGTTATTTATTTCAGGACAAAGTTTAACAATCTTGGGAATCCTGGATTACCATGAATTAAATTCTGGGAATGTGAAACAGTTTATACTGAACATTTTTTATATTATAGGTCCTTTATTTTCTGTTTCTCTCAAAGAACAAATTTGGTAGTCTTCTTAAAAATGTAGATTTTTTTCCTTCTAACAAGCCAAGTAAAATTAAAGATCCGTTTTGTTAATGTGAAATTAAATACAAAAGTTTTATTAAGGTAAAAAGTTCAATGACCACTTAAATGCATTGTTATTTCAGAAAACTTGAGTATACTCATACTATCTGCCAAAATAATACTCCTCAATAAAAAATGAAGTTCAGCTTAAATCTAATGTCTTAACTTTAAATCAAATTACTTGAGATATTATTTTTATTATTTATACTTGTGCATATTCTAGAAATTTCTTATGAGCTCTACCTTGTGTCAGTGGCAAGGAATACATCCTATGCCTACCTGTAACTATATGGACAATATCTCGTTTTCTTTTTTAACGTCTAAAATTTGAAATTCTGACGTGAAAGAATCACAAACTCTGCCAAATATATACCTCCACTTCAGTTTTTAAAGAAAAAAAGCATTCAGCACAGCAAACAAAGCCTGACCTGTGGTCATGACAGCAGGTGGTGAGTGTCTTTGTGATCCTGGAGCCTATTAGTATGATCTCCTTCAGTGGCCGGATGAATAGGGACCTTCCTTTCAGAAGCCACAGTGAGTTTCACAAAAGCTTCTCTGCAGAGGAGGGCTGGAATGAATCCAGTCATGCAGCTTTCACTAACCCCCTGATTCTTTCTTTGGCTCCCCATCTCCCTTGCCTACCTACCTCTCCCTGTCCCCCTACATTTTGTTTCCTGGTCTGGTCTTATTGCCAATGGAAAAAGACTACAATGAAGCCAGCAAAAATATCCCACAGAAATGTATTGAAATGGACCCCACGTGGGGAGCTCCTCAGCATGACCAGACCTGCACTCAACAGAAAATTCTGCAGAAAGTGCAAGAACTTTGGCCAGAGATTAAGCACCAATTTTGTATCACCTCTGAGTACTGTTAGTCTCCAGATTTTATCAGGGCAGGGCATCTCTGCACATTTGCTCTTACAATTTTCAGATGCACATGTGTTTCCAGGGCTGAAGCACCAAGGAGACACCCTCACCATTGTATTTTCTTCTGGGGGTAGGAAAAACGACCACAAACACTAGGAAGCATAAGTGAAATAACAATAAAAAACCTATTTGTCCCAAATAGGAGTCACGCTTTTTTTCCGTGATGATTCTTGGAATTTCCCTACTTGCTGATGTTCTGAAAGTGACCAAGTTAACTCATTTAAAACAACACAGAGGATTGGCCAAATGGCCAAATCTATTGAACACTTAGGTCGAGCCAAAGTGTTTAATTTCAAAGTTGAAAAAAAAATCCTCTCAAAACATTTATCTGCCCAAATAGATAATTAGGAACAAGGACTCTGAGTTCTACCCAGAAGTATGGTTAATAAAGAGTGGAAAATTTGTAAGGATGCATAATATCTTTGAGTACATCATATTGAATTGGAAAAAGATGAGCACAATTCTGGTCACGGGTTTCTTTTTCCATGAAACCAACTCACCTAATGTGTTCCAGAAGTTCTGGGTGATACTTTGCAATTAAAAAGCATGTATGGGAGAGGAATAAAAAATAAAAAATTGTGTAAAATATTCTTTTAAGAAATCAACAAATACTAAGAAAATTAGAAGAGACAATAATTTAAAGGTAGTAAAGCAGCAGGTTGACAAGGCCCCTTGTAAACTAACTCTAGAAATTCAAATAACACAGAAAAATTTGATCAGAAAACCTTTTTTTCTTCCTCTCTCTCTATATAAATCTTTCCACCCACTAACTTCACAAAATGACATAGCTCCTCCAACTTTTGTCTCACAATGCCATACCTGATGTTTTCAAATCCCACCATGGGGTTGTGGATGAACAGTGAACTGATGCTGACATCAGTGTGACAATGATAGTGCTGGGAGAATAAAAGCCAGCCTCCAGAAACAGCCTTCCCAATTTTATATTTGTAAAGAAATTGAAAACCTCTCTTCTCCCTTCAGTGACACAGCCTTCCCGACAATTAACAAAGACTTTCTTACATCCAGGTGAGATTGCTGTAATTCATTCTCCATGACGCTGCCCTTGAAGGCTGCTTTAAAGCACTAGCTCCAGCAGAAAACCATGGCTCTCTATTTTATAATCCAGGCCATGGAAAACACTCTACACTGGCTTTCAGAGACTTGCCCCCTTTACAGGTGACGCTCGAGCTGCATTATCCAGGAAAGACTTAGGAAATCCTGCTTGGATGTGAGATTACCAAGATTCTGCTTCTCCTGGGAGCTGGTATGTCCACTACCTCAGACAGTATTTTGAAGGTGTAAGTAGAGCATTGTCTTGCTCTTGACTAAGGCTGTTAATTTATTAAGAACACACATAATATGGACATTTATCATATATTTAACAGAGAGGTAACTTTAACATTTCATCTTTGTGACAAGACCTTGCTTTTTTCTGACAACTAACTACATTTTAAACATACACACTTTTTACTCAATTTGACACTGACAAGAAAAATACTCTCTTTGCCAAGGTGTCACTTAAAACCTGATTGTCAAAGTCTTACAATGCACAATTCAAAGAAGTATATATGAAGTCATATTTCAGAATTTATAAGAAAGCATATTTCTTGCTCAGCTCCACCACGGAGGCAGAGGGAAAAGAAAATAATTAAGATATAAATACTAATTTTTTTTCAGAAAATAACAGAGTAAAGGTTATCTGCAACATCTACAGATGAACTACTACTAGAAAGAATATATAATCCCAAAGTAACATTCTCTCCTCCACTAACACCCTAAGGTATGACCACTCCAGGACAAGTCATTGCTCATTAACTCCAGGGCTGAACGCTCATGGGCATTTGGAGTTGCTTCTGCAGTAGTCAATGGAGTTAGATCTGCAAACATGCCATGAAGGGAGTTCTTGAAGCACATTTAGGCCATTCTAGTGCCTAGTTTCCAAGACGAACTCACCTCTGGTGTTATTTCAGAGTACTGTAACTTTTGACTCTTAAAATAATTTGAAAATAAAATACAGTACTGAAAATATACAAGTGGGACTGTAGACTACTTTTCAAAGTATAGTTGACAGTAAAGATGAATTAAATTTGTCAACAGAATAGTTTAATTGCAACTCATCATTAAACTGTTAGAAATGGAGAAAAAGAGTACAGAAACCCATGTTTAAAGGACTTCATCTCAGGTCTCTGAAAAGTTACCACCGAAGTAGGTATTAAAAAGAAAAAGACAATTTTTATCTTATCCAAATACAAAGTTGAAAAAACCCCACAGTTTATTATCTTATACTATACGGTCTGGATACTATTGGAAAAAAATTTTGTTAATACATAAAGAGGAAAATAATTTTTGTTTTAATAGGCGCCTGAAGATAATGTGGTTTTTAGTGGTTTACAATGTGGTTTTTATACTTTTCTTTCACATGGCATCATTGGCACCATTGAAGCAAACCTGATTCTACCCTTTTTGAGCCCAAGTAAGACTGAAATAATTGCCACATGATGTCTGGGAATTTAATCATGGTTAATTTCTCCATGTGCTGTTTGATTTAAAGAAGAAATTAAAGTTTACAATAAAATGGGAAATATACATCTTGCCTAATTACTGCTGGGCTTTTTTACCAGAAGATGACCTTAGTTACAATACAGTCAGTATTTTTAAAAGAGAGAAAAAAGTCACATCTAAGAGAAATAATGAAGGAGTCAGAGTACCAAAAAATCAATAATGTTTTATTAACATATGCTTCAGAGAAATATTAAAACAGAAAAATTTGAAATAGTTGCATCAGAATAAATAACATTCCCTGAAATATTTCCCAAAGAAACTGGTACACAAAAGCAAAGGAGACAGAGCAGTAAGGCAATATGTGGAATAGCAGCACTGTAAGGAATTTGTCAGAAATTGTTTTCTGAGCCCAACACTGTCAGCCTTCATCTCAGCTCCAGAGAGAAAAAGAGCAAGCACTTTCAGAAATACATGCAACAGAGAAAAGAATTATTTTTTAATCCCTGGATTACCTCTCAGATTTGCTCTTAAACATGGAAATAAAGAATCTGGACCAGTTGCTAACAGGGTAGACCTTACTTTGTTTCCTTCCCTGTTTCCAAGCATTTAGAAATTCATTGGCACTTCTTTGTATTCATTTTGGCATGTGTTTATTAGCTATTTTAAATTCTTAACTAAGGGTTTCATATACAGTGTTATCTTTGGCAGAAAATGAAAGATGTATGAACAACGTAAATACCGAACACCGATGTAAAGATGGATCATCTCATTTACAAACTGATTTCCTCATGGGTGAAGGATGAAGAAACAAAATGCAAAAACATGGTAGTCAAAGTGATGGCACACTAAACCATCTTCCAATCATTCTCAATAACTCTACAACTACAGCATGCTATCCTGATGGCCCCATCTGAGTTGATGATTTTTCACAATGTATTTCATGGCTTCCATCCCTACATGAGACTTTATTACTATCACATAGGAATAAAAAGCCATAAAACACTAGAGTGAATTTATCTTGATCAGATGCAATATTTATTTTCTTCACATGATTTCACCACCATTCCAAAACTAACCAATGATTTCATGCTACATTACTGAACATTTTAAACTACATTTCAATGACAAGAAAGACACTGAAATGGTTACATCACAAATCAACGGAGCTTTAGCCTTTAAACACATTCCTACCTATGAGAACCAAGAAACGATCACAAGACACAACCATTTAGTTCACTGATAAAAGACAGGACACCACAGAAAAATACCACTTCCACATATAGCTTTCAAGACATAAGGAAAGACAAGAGACACAAAAGAAACTGGTATAGAGAAACGCTATGAAAGCACCACTACCAGCATCTTTTTCCTGATTTTCCTTAGTAGCTTCCTGGCATGCATCATAAAAAATCAGACTCCAGCACTAAGACGTCTTTAAGACATCTGAGCTTAACTGCAGAAACAGAACAAGATTCCCTGCCTATGACACTGAAACAGTTACTGTCACAGAGCACCTGTCAAATATGACTCTCTTGTCCCTAGGACTTTTACCTCCTTGGCTATGACAAATTTACTATAGCTTCAAAGTCCATATTTCTCCTGATGAAAGACCAAATGAGACAAATTATAAAATATCCTTATTTTCTAATCCAGACTATAATACTGAGGTCCTGGTCTGAACACAGTTATTTATTAGCGTAATTACTATTCATCTTCTTATTACTACTAATTGGCCAAGTAGAAACACAAGTCTCTAGGGTCATTGAAAAGTCAATACAATAATTTAACTGCCATTTGAAAATAATTTTGCTTGTGCACTTGCAAGCAAACTAGGCTGCATCAGAAATGTCTCAAGCTAAAAGTCTACGTTTTACCAAAAATATTTTACATCCTCCCAGCCATGTAAACCCGCTGGCATGGGACCAATATTAATTCTGATCTAGTGTTGACACTAGAACTCAAAATTAACTTGGGTTTGATGTATATACTGCTATCCTTTCTCACCTACCAAATCCTACTTCTTGCATAATATAATGTTGATAGCGTAGAAAAGAGTGAGAAATCATTAAATGAAAGGAAGTGCATAAATAAATTCAATTATCATGCGTAAAACATGCAAATGACTTAAAGACTGCATATGAAACTCTAGTTTGTATTCATTAATCTCAGGTTGCACTTTTGAGGGAGAAAGAGACACTAATCGGATCCAGATTAATGCACTCCCAGACCTTCCCATTTGTTTTTAGATGAGGGTTAAAATAGATGTATTAAAATAAACACTGCTGCTCACCTCCCTCAACACTGTTTCATTTGTGGAAGAAAGTGAAATCTAAAAATTATATCACAGGCTTGAAAATCTGGGTTTTTCCTGAGCCCCACAGGACTGCCACTTATCCACTGTCACTGTTTGGTGTTTTTTTAATGGAAGGTGTCTTTGTCTGTAAACTAGCCCAAAACCAAGCTAGTGGCTTGACAGAGAGAGCAGGGTGGGAAGTGTTTGGGCTTGCCTAAATCATCCCCTCCTCTTCCCTTCCCTATCCTGAATACTGATGCAGATGGATCATTTTAAACCGCGTGCATTCACTCCCTAAAGGAGCTCGATCTGAAGCTAGCACATTGCTGCTCCATTGTGTGGGAAAAGGGGATTCACAAGTGGGCTTGTGTATTCCAGCTTTGCTCACCCAGCCAGGGGAAACACAACACAGAATAGGGCCAAACACCTTTAACCTGCCACCTGCTCCAGGTTTCACTGCCCAGGGATTTCCCCCCAGCCTCTGCTAAATCATCTGGCAACAAAAATAGCAACCCCCCCAGCCTTTCCTCCCTTCTCCTGCTAGAGCTGGACGTGGGTCCCTGCCCCTCACCCTTGCCTAGGGAGCGCCCAGGGACAAGGCACCGAGGATGAGACCAGCACCCGCAACAGGGAACAAAGGGGAAGTGGAATTCCTGGGGTTGATCCTGCCCCAGGAGAAAGGTGAGCACACAGAAGAAAAATGCCCAGAAAGAAAAAAGAATGTAAGGTCCTATTCCCATCCACTGGGAGAGGAAGGTTAAATAAAGCAAACAAAAAAGGTCACCAAACTAATTTCGTACTGAAACCAATGAATTTAGATTAGAGGCCCAAAGGGGAAAGGTTAGGATGTTATCAGTGACATAATTTCTCTTCCCTTTTGTTAAAATGATTGGATATTAAACCCCTCCAACACAATGGGACACACTTTCTGCAGGGTGGAGGGAAGCCTTCAAAATCTTACATTTCTTTGATTATGTTTTACATATTATCCTTCTGAAATACAGACATTACACCACAAAAGCACAAAAACACATACATGTAGACTCAAACATATATTCACACATATGGTTTCAGACACAGACCAACTTCTGCTGACAGCCTGATACAAGAGAGCTTTTTATTAGAATTAATTTCTGCATGTTTGCAGATGCTAAATTAGTTGCAATAAATAACAACAATAAAGCCGAAATCTGTCAACATGTTGACAAATATTCAGAGAGCTATTTAGTATACACTTACAATATTCATTTATCCTAAAAGAGAAAATGATCACACAGTAACCGAACCCTAAGTAAGAGCTAAAGATATTCACCTCATGAAGCCATTTCTCAACTAGCCCCTTGGCACTTGCTGGAATTATTCGCAGCACGAGCTCTACTTTTTCATTTTCTGCTGACTCCATGTGAGTAATTTCTCTCTTGTGATTAAAAGTGAGCTTGTCAATTCCTTCAAAGCATTTCCTTAGGTGTGGTTGGAGGTGGAGTGGATCCTTTGTCTCAAAAAGGATTCCTAAGAGATCATTGCTGCATCTAGGGAAAAAAACCTGAAAAATGATTAAAAAATGAACTTTGGAGGTATTTATATAAACATATTTTACACCAACACCAACAGCAGACAGATGAAATGGACTGTTTACCTTGGAAAGAATAGTCTTTTCTTCGCCAGATAATCATTCAAGGCCTTTCTGAATGTCATCCAAAAGCGATTCTGCCTCCTTCAACTTATCCAGCATCTGGGGCTGCGAGATAACCCTCGTGGCATTGGTCTCCTTCACTGACTCCTTCGTTATTAGCCTCCTGGTGGGTGAGATAGAATACAGTGAATGTAATAACCATACTTCACACAACAGGCTCTCTCTCTCTTTTAAATTGAAAATCCCCTTATTACAAAACAAGGGGTGTTCTTTTTCTTCTACCTTTAAGTAGGACTGCCACATTCATTGCTTTTTACAAAAACGCAGCTGCTTTTTAAGCTACAGATAAATAGAATCTGCTAGGCAGTAATTCTGCTCAGTCTGAATGTATTATTTTCTAAGTCACTTTGGTGAGGCGCTTTTTATTATGAACTGGAATGAACAGGGAAAGTCCTTTTCTCGACTAATTATGACTATGCTTTGTTCTATACTATTAACTAACAATGCCAGATTGGTCAGCTTTTTTTTTTTTTCCCTTCCTTCAACCAGTTCAACAAATTACCATGCTTTCTCTGGGAAATTAGAGAGCTAATTATTAAGACCTTATAGACTAATGATGAAAATATAAATAACACTGAACAACAGTGTATCAATGACATTCACACAATCCCTTTGATATGCACAATGCAATCTCTCCTATTTTAACACCACTGATGCACAGACAGGAGTTACTTTGACTCAATCTACAGTATTTTCTTCTTGAAAAGTCTTGTTAAACTAGACATTTTCTAACTGAGGAAAAAGCAGAGCTGAAACACCGTTTTTCATATACCTATGCCTGACATACTATTATTGTACTCCCTATTTATGAAAATCAGGAAAGACAGACTAGAAAGGAAAGCTATAAAGACACTAAACAAGGAAAACTTCGGGACATCTGTTGTTTCCCACTATAAGACATAATGTAGTATGTTTGATCTGAAAGACACTTGTGGTTTGTTTCTTTTATTTTAATTAGCTACTTTAAGGAATGGATTAGTTTGCAAAGAAGATTTCTATATTCCTCACTAATTAAAAAAACTGGAATATTGATCTGAAGTGTTGAGGCTTTCAGTAATCCGTAATGCCTGGCTTTGACAAACTAAAACAGCTACATTCCAAGGGGAAAACAACACCTTTACCTTAATGGTTGTCCACACAGACACTCCAAGAAATGAAATGAAAGCATTTAGATATCACAACATTGATCCTTTTATGTAATAGATACTGTGCTGAATAGGATTCAAACAAACAAACAAACAAACAAATAAATAAGAAAAATACTTTCACCTTAAAATTAATTTTCAATACTTTTGAGCTGAAAACCATCAATATGGTAGAAAAATCTGTCAGCAGAACTGCTGCTGCCCAGCATTCAGGTTTGCAAATTAGAAAGAATTCTGGAAGTAAGAACTTGTTCAGTGAAAGAACTCACATCACCACCATCTCAATATCCCACTCACATTCAAAGTTATCCCATTCCTATGTATTTCTGCCTGAAATATTATGAGGGATATTTATTGCCTATTTTTGATGCACCTACTGTAAAAAGAGATAGATAGATTGATAGATAGATAGATAGATAGATAGATAGATAAATAGATAGATAGCCAGCCAACAACAGTGACATTGCATTGAGAAGCTAAAACTTGCTACTTCCATGAGGTATTTCTCAGACCTCAGATACTTGGTAAATTATGGACCTTTTTGTGTTGCTTGTCTCCATATCCAGAGACCCACCTGAATGCTGGAGCATCAGGAGAAGCCTGATTCATGTAGACTGAAAAACAGTTGGTTCTACCAAAAATAACTCTACATGTATCAATGGAGCTTTCAAGATGTGAAAGTAAATGAACACATCCACACAAACACTTATTTAATTTTATTTTAATACCAAGCTGGGCATTCGTGTACACTCTAATATGTCCCTCCATATTATCTCTGAAACAAGGACACAATCTAGCATATTGCAAATTTAGATACGCTATCTTTTGCACTAAACTAATAAAATAATTTTAAAATGCTTACTCCTGCTTGATTAAAAATATAACTGGATCTGTCAATTTAGCAACATTTCTTTTCAGGAAGTGACAGTAAGGACACTAAAAAAGTACACCTGTGAATCTGAGAAGCCTTACCAATGTGGGGTACTGTTTTTCCTAAATTAATTTCAGAATTAAAGCTATCCTCAGTAATTTTATTGAGAACGCCATTCTGTTAGGCATGACAGATTACTGATTATCCCACTTTCAACATGGCTAGTATCAATGGAGCACAATATATTTTGATTAAAAATTAACCTCTTTCACTTTAGCTGAATCAATTAAACACAGTGAAATGGTCAGATTCCACCCTGTGCTCATCCTCTGCTGAGCACTCCCTGAGAGCTTTTCACAATAGCCAGGGTTATGGTACAGTGATTGAGTGACTTGACAAACATTACAGCCCTAGTCCAGGCCCATTTACATACAGGGGCAAGATCTATAAACTTCCAAATTTGTACTTTGTCCATCTAACCATTTTTCCCTTCACTACAGAAGAGAGAATCCAAATGAAGAATAATTCAGGAAAAAAAAAAAAAAAACAAAACCAAAAAAAAAAAAACAAAAAAAAACCAAAAAAAACTAAACAACTCCAAGCCTCCTATCTTTACCAAAATATTTTGTAGTTACTACTTTCCCTTGCAACTGTATTAAGATAGCTACCAATGTGTTACTTGCATGATTAAAAGCAAGTGGTTTCAGATATACATGCATTTTGAATATTCTGCAGGTCATTCATTAGCAGATCAGATATATATCTAAACACAGGCTTAGTATTGCAGGGAAGAGACAGTGGTAAAGCCCAGTTTCTACAAATTTAAAAATAATTTAAGAAATATTTTGCTAAAAATGTTCTTTACCTGTTTCCAATTTTACTTCATGGAGTACAATGAGAAATGACATGCAGAAAGGGTTGTCTTTGTCACTTGAACCCTAACTTACTGGGAGGCTGTTTCTCTATTGTTTCTAAGCTCATATCGTAAAAACTAAATAGAAATCAATTTAGGACAATGAACTTTAAACTTTACTTTTCCCTCAGTATTCTAAAGTGGCACAGCTAAGTCGGAAAAGTTTTAAATAATGGAAGTCAGTGAAGCCTAAATCACACACAATGGTGAAAGCTGAGATGCGAGATGGAGATGAAATCTAAAAGCTAATTAAATTCAACAAGAGCCTCTCAAAGGCAACATACCAGCTTAGCCTCCCATGCTAACATTTCGTTTTGAAGGGCGCAGTAAATGGAGGGCCTTTCATGGCTGCAGATTTCACAATATGATCCACCAGCTAAACCTGAGAGGGGAGAGAAAAAAAGATTAGATGCATGGATTACTGTACTGAATAGATGCCAAGGCCAAGATAAAAAGAATAGATAAGTTAGGGCTTCTGAGGAGCTAAATTTGAAGCCAACCGGCAAAACGGATTGAACTTTATTACCTCTAGTCACTGAGAAATTCCCTAGACAGTCGGATGTAATTTGAAAAGGTCAGAAAAAAAATTTCCTTCACAGTATTATTGCTCCATGCTTTAAGGGTGTACAATTGTGATATGCCAGCTCTAATCATTTTTATTGACTTGCTCCAGAGAGACAGACAGATGCACAGGGAGTCACGACAGACAGATAAGACATATCCTACCTTTGTTTCTAGTTTTAAAACATATCACACAGTATTAGGTATGTTTTGATGTTAATAGTTTCATTTTATCCTTTGCCACATCTGAGAAGAATTTCCTTGTTCCTCTAAGGCAGCATAGCAGGGGGGAGGGAGGGAAACCCTGTGCATAACATCGGAAACTTAGTACAATTTTTCATATTTGACCTGAGCACTCATTGAATTCTATGTGAATCTGAAATACATAACTGAAATTCAGTTAGTGAAATAGGATTTTCTAGACATTTTTAGATATGCTCAGTTGATGTTTTTTAACCTAAAGTGGAGCAGATCTTACTGAATAGATTATAGGAATGATCTTCACATACTGACAGTACAAGTTTTATTACCAGTGTGGCTGTCTTGGGGAAAAAAAAAAAATGCAAAAACCTCATGAAGAAACAGAAAATAAACCTACCCCAATTAAAGTAGTTCAATTCTTTGACTTAGCATTCACAGATGTTTGTAATCAAATATGAACATTTGCTAACATCACACTTACAGTCAATTTTTTGTCATGCAATTAAAATCAAAAGAGATTTAAGAACACAAAAGAAGAATTATCCAACCCAACCTCTGGAAAATTTTAATTAACATTAGATTTTCTTTTGCTTAGAAGATATTTTTTCCTTCCATTCATAGTACAAGCATATGTATTCCATGTATCCTGACCCTGAATGCACAGCAGTGGCAATTAATGGCCATTAAAGTATAGCTCTGTGAGTTCCTCTACTGTACCATGTCTATGAACCGCTCCTGTAAGCTGACTAAACCTGTTTCCACTTGGATAAGAAAGCCATTTCCATATGGTCATATTCCCTCCCTTCACGCCTTGTACATCAGAGGGTCACATGAAATTGCAGCAGAACTGCATATATATTGCGTATATATATTTTCACTCCTTCAGAACTTTATGCCTCTGAAAGGCAGTCAGAAACAAACTGCTTAGCTACAGCAAAGAACAAAAAGCATCAGGAATTGCTCCACTAATGGCAGCAGATACTTTCAATTGAAATGGACTTTCCAACAGAAAGGATGCACTTGTAACACTTTCTTCTACAATTTAGGAAGCTCTTGAAGGCAGGCAAGTGCACCTGTACACATGGAAAAGGGGCTGGGGAGAAGTAATCACTTACTGCATTTACAACAATTGATTTAGACTCTGCTACTCTTATTTTATTTTTTTAAACCTATCTCCACTGTCAGCTTCAGGATGATGCTGAAACTGAAATAGGAATTTAGTTTTCTAAGATCATAGATGTGTAACTAGAGAGGAATCCTTCAGCTTCCGTGGCAACATGACAACATTGTGATTTGCATTGCCCTTTTCTTCCCAATGGAAGGAGTGACAGAGAAATTAAGTTCTGTTGTCCTCCTGACGTATGCTCAAAGACAAAATCATGTATCCTATCAATCTTTTTTCCAAAAAAACCCTTATTCATCATGAAAAAAAATGTTTGTTCAAGACACAAACATTTAATGTCAGAAGTCAATTTTCCAAAATATTCCTCCATCAACATATTTTGATGGCATTTGTAACAGAATAACATGGTGCCATGTCATTCCATGTTTACAAGACCCTCACTACCTTTGTTGCCATTCCTTATTTTCCCCTGTCTCCCCAAGGGCAGCACATGTTAACAGACAAGTAACTTAGACTCTAATTCATTGTGCCACATATGGAAGGGGTAGATCTTTAAAATGTTCCATATGACATCCTTCTCACTCTAAGACAAAAAAACTTCTGAGAAGCTGATCCTATTTAACCCTCACATACAGGTGACAACACTCTCCTTTTTGTAATAATTTTTTATGGTATGGTTTGCCTCCCATATGCTTATTACCCACACTGATGATAAAATTGCACAAAATTCAAAATAATGCTAACGTGCACTGTAACAATAGGTTTAGTTTACCACCAAAAGAGTTTGCTTAGAAAGGTGAGAAATTTTCAGTTACTTCTAATGGGGATTTCATTTTAAACAATATTCTCACAGTTTAACAGCAAGTTGTTTGGTTAGGTGCAGGAATCACACTTCTTTCCTTTCCAGCCTTTAAGTCTAAAGGTGATCCAGGTGGAACACTGGTTGGTGTAACAGGATCCCACCAGTAGGATGTCTTACTTTCTGTTTCTCTGTGTGTGACCAGGAGACTGTGACATTTATATATATTCAATTTCAAAATGAAGACCTGGCGATTCTGTCCTAACAAAGAAAGGAATCGTAGGTGGCTTTGTCTTGTGAACACTAGATTGCTGAAACCCATCCAGCATGTGATTTTAGCCAATTGAAAGAACATGAATCCACACAATATTTTTTTTTTCTGTTGGAAGCCCATAACCATGAGAGCTACAAGACAGGTATTCCCTGTATGGTCTTTGACTTGAATGAATCCTGCCCTTCATTTCTGATGCAAAGACCCTCCTCCCCAAACAGCTGATAACAAAGGAAAATGCCATTTGTCTGTCCTGACAAACAGCCAGAGTCCTCACAGGACTTGAGGGAGGGCTGCCTTCTCGTATTTGTTTTACCACGATTAGATGTTGCTCATGTATTCTTCAGTTTTGTTCTTACCAGCTGACATGTCTAAGCTATATCCCTCTTCTTAAGAGGAAAAAATCCAACCAAACAAAAAACTAAAACAAAAAGCTGTCTGCAGAGCGTGCCCCAGACACAATCCTAGTTTTAGATGAGCTCCAGCATCACTTCAACCAGCAGCAGGCCACGTTGCTCACAAAAGAATTAGGTAACTATTAGGTAACTATTTTACAGATGAGAAAGAAATGTTTGAGAGATGGATATAATTACTAAGATTAACTCCAGCAAGCAGTGTTAGGTGGTGGCTACCAGTTTTACAACTTCCAAGTACTCCAACAGGTCTTCTTTCTGAGTGGACTAACTACTGGAAAAGGCTGATGGGCTTGTTTGTTTCTGTGCTTTTGGTTTTGTCTTTTTTTTGTTATGCTCAATATAAAAAGTTTCTCAATGAAGATACAGGAAACATTTCCTCATCTTCCATTGTACTGGAGCAGCTAAACCTGTTTTGCATACTTCAGAATAAGTCCCAAATACTGATGGTCTTAAAGGTCTTTTCCAGCTTAATAACTCTATGATTCTTTGTCAGTCAATCACTTAGTATAAACAGTTGCTTTCTCTTAAAAGCCACTCTATGATGTGTATAATTTGAAATTGTCATTTTTTGCTATACAAAAGAACTAGAGCACTCTCAAAAATGCCGCAATAGTTGTAATGTTTATGTCTTAAATGGCAACTCATTCTTAAAATAAATCAGATCTTCTTCAAGACACAGGAGAAAACACACCCTTTTGGATTTACTATGCATGATAGTACATTTTGCCAAATTCTCTCATGTGGACACTGATTCAGCTCCCAGCTCTAATATCATTAGACTTAACGTGCAACAAATTAAGTTTGAGAACAATGAAATGCAATTAAAATACCATGTGTACTGCAGCAGAGATAACATTTTATGTATGTTTAGTGGGAAGAGAAAAGCCTTTCTTGTTATTAAAGTTATAATGAAGGGTTCTCAAAAAATATACACAGGTACAGGAAGAATTTATAAGTAATTTTTCCTCTCAGCATGTCAGAGAGCAATTCAGTGTTAGTTGATCACATGAATGAGAATCTCAACATTTGAATAAACAACAGTTGCTGTCACTTGAATTCTTCTGTATTTTTAAGAATAGAAGTGAATATGTATTTCCAATCAGCAGTTGTTTTAAAAGGATTCTCTGATACACAGTCCTTAATGATTTGGGCATTGCACATTGAACTTTAAGCCTTTCACCATTTTTCTAGAGTAAAATTTAAATCAACTGTCAGGAGCATCTTTATTCAGTGTATTGTTGAATCCTCTCCAAGTTGTACTCACTATAAACAATTATTTAATAAAACTGAATGTCAATTTTTGTACATTTTTTTCCCTTGGTATTAGAACTGGTCTTGGAATCCAGAACATATAGGTGAGTAAATTCTTTGGCTATCCTACAAAAGTATAATGGAGAAGCAGCCAAGGTTCTCCTCATGCTGTTTGCCATATCATCAAGCAAATTAGAGTTTATATAATGCTATACAGAAACCACAGGTTGCTTTTTTAAGTTTTGTATTCCTGATAGATGAATGTCTTTTTTTTTAGGCCTCAGATTTCACTCTGAGTGAAGTTGACTGTCCGTGGGTTCTACTACAAAAATTCAACTCTGAAAATATTTAAACCTAGTAGCTGTGGTAAGAAAAACTCTTTTTAAGGGCAGACTTCCTTTAACATCTACCATTAATTTAGGTATTCAATAATTTCTTTAAAAGAGTTTTGGAGTACTGTTTTTGGTTTTCTGTCCTGACACAGCACTGACCCATTCTCCACCTACACAAAAGCCAGAAAGCATTAATATGCACTTACTTTTTGCTGAATTCCCTTGTTTGTCAAGTGAAATCAACCTTTCAATTACATGATACAGACATATAAATATGTATACATCTACAAAGACAAAATATATTACAAACAAAGCAATTGGTGAATGGTCAGGACCAAGAAGTCGTTTTGCTTTGTACTGTACAAGCTAGAATGGATGCACCTGTTGCCCTGAAGAGTCTTCCACTGAGTTAAAAAATATAGTATTTTGATTATTTTGTAGCTGTCTGCTGCAGCCTTGTAACATTTCAGTATTTGATCACTTACAGCATATTTGTCTTTGACAAACAAGCACAAGAGGTCAAATGGCACCATTCATATTTATGCCTCCCTTCTATGTCATGCTATTTATAAGAATGGGGTTCTTTTTCCTTTACTTGTATCAAAATAGTACCTGAAATCCCCAGCTCCTTCCAGCACAGATTACAACCCAACAAATTCAGTACTTTCCTCCCTCAGAGGCCTTACAGCTGAAGCTGGAAATGAAAGAGAGACAAAGTGACTTGCCTAAAATCTTTCTTTTATCTCTCCTTCACACACGCATGGACTTAACAGGGTTGGTTTTTTGGTTTTTTTTTTTCTAAACAGATGAAATAGACTATATAGAGAAATACATGGTACAAGTAAGGAATCAAAGTTCATGCTATAATGAGGAAATGGGGAAAGAGTTAATATTGTGCATAACATTGGAGAGAACACTGGCACTGTTGAAGGCAGACTCAAATTGTATAGGTACAAAAAGAAAAGGACAATCAAAGCAAAAACATTTAAAAGTTACACAATCTAACAATGAAAAAAAGGCTGGATAAAATAATATCAAGATTTGATTTTATGCATCTGAGACCTCATGTGCTTGGAAAGAAGTACTTTGTTCCATTGGGAATTTGGTTGAGCTTCCTTCTTTCTTTCCAAAAGTAAAATTTTCATTCTCATATCCAGAGAGAAAATGAACATGAAAATAGTCCCTGATTTAAACATAGTCTAATACTACTCTGGAGACTAATAAGCATACAGATAATTTTCACCTAAGAGAAAAAGGACTTTTTAGGCTGTTTGGAAAAAGACACTGGTGATTGTTGGAATATGCTCCAAATGCCCGAAAAATGGTCAACCAAAGTGGAATTGTCAAGAAAAAGAAGAGAGTGATAGTGAGAGTTTTGATAATTTTTCTGTGAGAACTTTACAGCCATTTTGATGGGCTATGCATTTGTACATGCATACTGCCAATTATAGACAGAAATGTGCTTGCAACCACAACTTTCAGACAGGCCTTTTCACTACTTTAAATGCAGTTAGGCGTATTTTTATCTGGTTTTGCAATTTTCCTTCTGAGAATCTATAGGCTTGCAAAAGCCATTACTCAAAAATCATGTCTCTTGTAGTAGATACTCCCCCAAATTAAATGCTCTGTGTTTATGGCAACATAAAAATGCCACACATAGATTGGTTCACAACTGCTGTGCAAGCATCAGTCAGTGCATACACACACATTCAGGAAAGACTCAAAATAAATTGAAATACTCATAACGTTTGTTCCACTCCTCAACTGGCACAGCTGACAATTGAAACCTGAATTAGTCCATTGATAGACATTCTAATATAGGAAAACTTACTGTCTTATGTTGAGGCTTTATTCATTTCACGGCAGTTCTGTCTGAAACAGGAACTGGCCCAAAGTAGGAAGCTCATAAGTTCACACATGTGCACACTCACACAAACACACATACACAATATCTACCAGAAGAAAGGGTTGCAGCATCATTGCCATCGATGATGAAGAATGTAGCTGAGGGAAACACAAGAATACATGAGGGGCTATTGAGGAGAGACAGTCAGAGCAAAGCTCTGTGAGGTTGAAAAGAACACAAGAAATCTCTACTTAATGCCACTGACAAAAGAGCTAATGGAGTTATCTAAGAAAGGAATTTATTCTTATAGCTTGAGTCTTCCTTTCTGAGCATATTTCTGCATAGATATGGACAACACAACAAGCAGAGTATCTGTAATGTGGCAGAAAAGGCTTTTCCTTCTCTTGCTATCTTGTGTAATTTTAGATAGTTGAAAAGTAATTTTAGAGTAAAAGAAGATTGTTTCTAATTAGTGTAAAAAATACAAGAGGAACAATTTAGTCTGTATTGAAGAACAGAGAAAAATTCAGGAAATTTAATTTAAAAGTAGAATTTAAAAAAGACCAGTGATGTGAAAAAGAAATTTTTAGTTATCAGCCTTGATTTGATAGAAGTTTGCAGATAACACACAGTTATTACACTTGCCCTTTTGACATACATATCATAGCACGAAATGTAGATATGAAGTAAATTAGTGAATGAAAAAATGAAGGTTGAAGCTGAATCTGAGCATGAGGCATAAGAACATCTAGCAGAGAAAAACATATGGAAAAGTACACATACAAAATGAGTGTGATTCAGTGATATCACAGAAATAGTTGATCAAGTAGGAGTTTGCAAGATTTTTCAAATCCGTGCTGGCACAAGACACTTGGAAAAAAATATTCACCACTGGTGATAGCACTCCCAGATGTCTAGAGTAGCCTAGTAAAATAACACACTTTGGCTTTGCCTTTCAAAGGTAAAAGAACATTTTTTAAGGTGCATAGCATTTCTCACACACTATCAGAAAGAAAGAGCAATTGCATAATAAAGATCAAACTAAAACTTATGGTCAGCCTAAAGATCTTTAAGTAGAAATACAACACAAAAAACAAGAAAAATCAAAATTACCCAGGTTGTGCACCAAGCACAAGGAGAAAGGGACAGACATGAAAAAGGATCAGGGTAAATGATGAGGTGAGATACAGTGATAGTATAGAAACAGAGTGAACGTAAAATAGCAACTGTGCCATAAGAGAAAAGGAGCCTGGAGAAGCGGGGGACAGAATCTGGAAGAGACTAGAGGACTTCACTTCTGGCAGGGTCCTGAAGGCATTTTTAAACAAGGACCCTTCATACCAATGGGTACTTTGAGATGGACCATGAAAAAGAAAGGATACGTAGTATGTGCTTCCCTTTTTCGAGGGGAATGTTAATTGCTTAATGTTATACAATGAACTTTATGCAATAGATTCAGACTACAACTGACTTTTTAAAAGCTCAACTGAGTAACTGAGGTGAAAGCTATTTTCTGTAAGTGAACTGTAAGGCGTTCTAGTAAAATCGTAACGAAAAGACTATTTCAGAATGCATCAGAACTCAAAAATTCAGTTCTGGAAATTAGAATAGATATGAAAAATTTCAAAAATTATCCATAAAAGCAGAAGATACTTTTTGACTTGCACTCTGTAAAAGATTCCCTAATGCAGCAACAGCAGTCTCCTTGTTTTGAGAAATACCTTAACAAGTCAAAGAGGTAGCCCACAGAGCAAAAACTGACACAATAATTGCTTGGAAGACCAGGAACATTGGTCTGATTTTGAACCAAAAAATCCCTGAAATCCACTGGAAATATCCAAACAGAGGGGATGAACATATATAGTCACGCAACTCATTCACAGAGCAGAAACCAGGACAGAACAGTGTCCCATCCTTCCTTCCAAGTCAACCCTGTATGACAAGAATTACAATAATGTGGACTGCAAAATAAAAGCCCTAAAATATTTAAGGAGAAGATGAAGAGAGGATTTCTGCATTAGCAACGGGTTGGTCTTTCTGTTGTAGGAAAAAAAAAAAGTGAAATTCAACATGAATGGCTAAGTAAGAAGCAAGACAGATGAGTTCAAATCAAAGATACATATAAACAGTGCTAGAAACCATTTCCATTCTTAGATGGGCTTGTCCCTAACCAGAGATGTAATGTAGTCACTACTTGATGTGGGAATGTAAAACCTGTAAAGGTGGTGCTGAGTGAGGAGGAGGAATCTCCTTTTGTATTATTCCTCCTTGGTTCATGTCTGCTGTTCAGGTTAAGTACATGTCATAAGAACCAAGTCTCCTGGATACTTCAGGTTTTTTACAAGGGTGCTTATATCCATGGCTTTCACATGTGCTTTAAAACATTTCAATTCCAGTAGACCAAAAGTGACGTATTTTCCATGGGAATTTGATGACCATTCACTTTATTGATGCAGAAAATTTTGAGAAATAAAAGCAAAAGAGGCAATTAGTCAAGACACTGATGCTTTTCCCGCATGATTTTTTGTGTTCTTCTTATTTGAGGGTTGACTGCAGAGCTCATAAATATTTATTTATTGTTATTTGGTTAATTTATGCCTAAACTAGCTAGTTTGGGAACTAAAGAAAGATATAATCTTTCAAATGTTATTGTATCTTATTACTAAGCAATTTTCTACAAATTCTGTAAATGCATAGTTCAGGCACAGCAGGTGTCAGAAGATACCAGACAGATCTTCACATTTTTGACTGGAAACAAGAACCTGTTTCAAGGTTAAATCAACTTTTGCAGCTGCATCACATAGATACCCTGAATAACAGCTGACTTCTGCCCCCAAGATTCTGGCCTGAACTTCTATTTTAAAGGCCAAAAGCAAATACTGCAGACTCCTTTTGCACTGATTTTGCTCTCAAACAATGGTTGAGTAAAGGTCAAAGTTTGGAGAGATGTTCTGCATCAAGTGTTGTCTTTCTTTAAACATTTATGTGCAAGTTGCTGCTTTATTTTCTATGGGAAAAAAAGGCATTGGTAGGTTCTTTTAAGCTATGGGTTAATCCATTCCTTTTTTCATCTATCTGTTTTTTTGAAGATCATCAACTGCCCAAAAGATTTGTCTATGAATCATTTATTCCAGATATTTGCTTGTGAGAGCAATGTCCAGACTCAAATTTTCATGATTTTTTTCAAACTCCATCTTAAAACTAATTTGGACTTGTGTGTCTCCCTCTTTCCCTTTCTGTGTTCCAGAAGTTGATCCTTCTCTCTCTCTTTTTCTCTTTCAGCTACTCCTTGCATAAAGAAGTCAAGCTCTATTGAGGGTGGTGAAGTACTTGACATTAAATGGTCTAGTATAACATTTTATGACTCAGAGATTCTGATGAATGTGATTTATTAGGGATAAAAGCTTTTTCCTAGGTCAGATGTCTGGACTGAAGAGAGTTCATTATAAAGGATCACTCATATTTAGCAATGCAATAGGAATGAAGCGATTTTTTTTATCATATTGGTCCAAATCTGACTTGTACCACTACTGTTCTCCTCTTCAGCCAGAGTTAATTGTCAGCTGAACAATGAAGGTACCTGGAACTAATTTATTTAGGAATATGTTCCATCTGTAAAGCCTCCGCTAATGGAGTACAAGAGGCCATGACTAAAGGATTCAGGTATAACGCTTAAGACCTTAGATAATAACTTGCAGAAAATATCATCAACTCTGTGTGTCAACTTACACAAAAACAGAACTATTGAACCTTTTAAAAAGGAGTATTATGTTCACAAAGCCAAAGTAACCAGGACCATTTCTATTCACCATAATGGTGGAATAACAGAGTCAAAAGAGTTCTCTCTGTCATTGCAACACACAGAAGAAAAGAGATTCCAACCAATTGAGATCAAAAGATCTGACACTTTTTATAACTATAACTGTAGCTACCTCCGTTGAACCAGGACCACTACAAATATCTTGAGAACATTTATGAAAGAACTGTCCAAATAAGAAAATTGCAATTCTAATTATTATTTTGGTACAACTAAGTACAGTACTTACAACCCTTGCTTTTCCTTTTGTCAAGACCTTGTGTGTAAAGCTTCTGATGGAATTACTGAATTTCACATGGGAGCTGACCCCTGAATATTTAAGCTCTGAAGCAAAAGAATACATGGACTGAAAACTGGACATATGCCATACAGTGGCTGATCTATATTAAGAAAACTTATGCTCTAGATATTCTTTTGTACTGCTTTAAGACTTATTTACAGTTTTGCATACAACTGAACTACAAAGAGGGATTAAGTGCAATAATGGAATATCTTAATTGGTGTTGCTCTAAATAAAAATAAGAAAATAAACTATGTTTGTTTTTTCATGCATAGATTAATGCAGTTAAATGCCTTTCCATGACAATCTGAAATATGTAGCCCAATTGTCCTATTATATGAAAAAATAGGGGTTTTTTATTTTAATTCTTGCAAAAGGAGAAATTTCTGTTGTTGAAAAAAGTTCTTTTAATGAGATCGGTTTAATCTTTCTGTTATTTGGGTTTATTCCATTTACTATCTAGCCTTATTAAATTTGCAAAATAGCTTGTTTATCTTCATTCTGAGAAAGTAGGTGCCTATAATTTGCAAATATGTCAGTCAGAAATAGACCAGTTAGATGTTCCTGGCTGGCACATTATCAAGGCACACAATGAGGGAGCCTCCCTCCTCCCTCTCTCACACACACACTCACACACATCCTTTCTCTCTCACATACACACACTCGAAAATGTATCCAGTAGAGTAAAATATTCACATTAATACTAGAAGTGATGGAGAAGAACCCCGGTCGACATCCCATCTGTTCCCTTGAATTAAATTTAGAATTCATATGTAATATAGACATTTCTGTCTGAATATCATAAAGCCCTGACATGTTCAGGCTTTCATTAAAAAGCTCTGAGATGTGACTTGAATAATAATCTGTCTTAGCTAATTAGTATTTTCAGTTTAGCATATTCACTTTCAAACGTATTGCTGTTTGCACATGGTAATTTAGGTAAACAGAGCCCATCCACAGCTGCATCAATTAACACTGCTAATCAAAACTGAATTCAGGTAATTAGGCACATTTATGCAAAAAATGTGTAATTTGTGGGGAAAGCTAGATTCTTCAGTAATATTTCAATAAGTAGGAGTCCCTTTTTGCAAATAAGGCAAGAATATAATGGTAAATCAGCTCTAACATATACATGATACATAGTCAGTCACAAATATCTAAATTAAATCTCGCTAATTGGTCTGTATTTTCAGAAACTTGACAATACTTTTTTCACATAAATTTTTTTCCTCAGTGTTTCTACATGAAAGAGTGTATTTCTTTCTGACAGAAGTTTTAGTGATTTTAAAAGTTAATGTTTTCTCAAGCGGTTTTTGAACTGTTGAACACAGTGGTCTAACTTTTCATTTTCAGACAGCAAAATTTTAATGACAAAGCCCTCATCTAAAGTAAAAGTTTAATTTCTTCAAAGAAGGCACATTTTGATTTACTTTAAACAAAAGCTAGAAATTTCTACCACCATCCATTTCAAGAATGTAAAGTAGAAAATACCTCAAAAATATTCTGTCTTGACCTACAAAGTTTGACATCCTTTCCTTCCCTTTCTCTCACTTAATCCAAAATTTGAAACCCTCCAAAAACTACAAAAAATAAAAAAACCCAAAAAACCAAAAAACCAAACCCAACCCAAACGCAAATATTTCAGCAGTGTAAGAAACTGCACATTCATAAGAGAATTTCAATTTCTATTCAAATGGAATGAAGGCATGTTCATTGAAACATTATACTCCAAGAGTTTTCATATGCAGCTATTCAAGTTATTCAAATTCAATTCTCTGTTATGCACACTTTCAGAAAGCTACACAGGTCTGATGAACAAGGAATGCAATTATCAACTTGCAGCTAATTTTCCATGATGAAAAGAAATACCTAGGCAATTGCTGATTTTTAATAGAAGCCTAAAATTAATCTACAATTTTTGTATCTTCTCCCTGATTTGAGGCTAACTCTGGGGGGAAATAGGCAATACATTTTGTGCAGATTTGGAACATGGAATATATATCTTCTGCTAAAAACATCATTGTGAAGAAAAATAATTCTTTACAACTTTAAGGTCTACACCTATGTAGCTATTGAAATTGCAGTGTTTTCCAATCATATGTAATGCAGTGCAAATCTCACTACTCAGAAACTTTTCTCTATATAGAAAATTCCAGCTTGTTCCATCATAAAAATATTTTTTAAATGCTGCAGTTACAATGGCTTAAACCTCCAATTTTCATCTACCTATTGGCTGAGGAACATTTTGAAAGAATATTGAAATGAGAGGAAAGAAGAAAAATAAAGCCTTTGACAGGAATAAAATTTTGAGGTATTTTCTTTTCAAATAATCATAGTGACTACTGCTAACGTTAGAAATGCTGAATAAGATAATTTCTAAGCAATTGCCAGACCAACATAAAAGCATGGGAGCAATAGTGGGGGCAAACAAGGTTTTAACTGCACCTTTTTTTCCTGTGTTTTTTTCCAGGAGAGAAACAGTCGCCTATATGACATAGCACATGCTGAGCAGTTCACCCATCCCTCACGTGACTTGTTGACATTGACATACTGTGAAGATTATCAAAAAATCTTATGAGATCTGTCTCTGAAGGAACCTGCTTGATAAATGCTCTTTCAAAAGAGCAAAGCAAAAGGCGCAGTGACTAAGAGTGTTTATTTTAGGTGTTATAGTCTGTAGGAAGTGAGGACAGTGACAGCATCCTTGCCTTCTCCCTCCTCCACCAGCCTCATTGTTAATACTTTCTTTGCCTAAAGTAGTCAAATATAGTTTTCCAACAAAATTCCTGGAAAAACTTCACTACACCACCCTGTCTCTTCAGCCTGACTGCCTCACTAAATGTAAGTAGACACAGTTAGGAGAATGTCTTCACTGAACACAGATATATATCTAGTGCACGTTATTCCTTCATCATGAATTTCCCTGACACACCACCCATTTGAAAATTTTATATCATTCTAAAGTATCATTATTTCATGTGATTTGGAGGTTTTGGTGGTTTTTTTTCCCCCACAGACATTTAATAAATGTATGGTGGTAGTAGCTGATAACATACAAGAAAAAATGCTTATCTCAAAAGAGTAAATGCTATACATGAAAGTTGGCTGGTAAATAGGTGTTTCTGACACAGGTAGCTCCATTTTTTTCTCCTCTGTATTGCTCTACTGTAAAATATGGAAAATAATTGAGCCATCTTTCTAATAAAAATAATTAAAAATTAGATTTTACCTTTCTATTACTGGAAATTAAAATACTATGGATATGTCTGTCTACAAAGAATCAATAAATACTGTTTTCCTCAATTTAAAGAAAAGTTTCATCCTGTTACAAGCACTCAAGAGCATTCCAGAATTATAAGCAAAACAATAAATATTTGAAGTTATTTATTTTCTCCACAGAGCATGCAACTCATTATTCATAACATAAAAACTGTTGATATGCTTCATGCTCCGGGTGTTCATATGGTTAATTCTAGAACATGCAAAAATTTTTAGTTTGAGAAAAGCAAAAGCAAGAGCCAAAACTCAACAATTAGTACTCTATATTTTACAAGAGGAAAAAAACAAAAAGCGCTCAATAATTTGCAAATGTTGAAGGAAGCGCTAGTTCCATAATTAAAAATCAGGCAGAGATCCTTTTGGCAAATGGATCTCTTTGTTAAACATCCCACTAATCCAAGCCTGAAGGTATAATTCAGTACCCTGGAGGATCCCCTCTATACTTTTGCCAGCTGTTCCATTTAGGTCACTTCACCACAAGTTTAGCTTTTATCTATTCCTCACTTTCTTCACTGGGTCCCAGAAGCAGCAACCCATCTCTCTGAAGGCTGTTTAAAGTGTAAATGAAAAGACGAGACAGAAGTGAGCTGCTACCTCAGGGTCCTTAATTTCTGAACTGCAATTCCTTGGACTTCCCTACCTTGACAGATGCAATATGAAATCTTCCTTGATGAAAAGTGAGGAGATAAACTGAATATGGAATGCAGATGGCACATTCATTATCATTTTAATGCCTTACAGCTGCATTAAAGAATAGGAATTTTTACTAGGCAGAAAGTCCACTCAAGACCAAACAGTTACAGCAGCCCTTCTGCCCTCCAGCCCAATTCCCAGCACTACTGCTGTTGGTATGCAAGCAAAAGCCTTCAAAGAGCTATTTTATCTCTTCTCAAGTGGTCAGGGAGAGGTGGATTCAAGGAGAGGAAATAAAAAAAGAAAGAAGAAAAGAAGGAAAAGAAAAGAATCCATCATAGTCTGATCCACTACAGTGTATGCCAAAGACCATGAAGAGTCCTGGGTGCAGACCTGACCCTCCTGCCTCCCTCTTCTGGACTGGCAAGTGAAGGAAGGAGACAGTAGTCCTTGAAGGACTTGTTCATGCAAGTTAAATCAACCTCAAATAACAAAATTACTTCTAATTTACCATTATTTTGTTGTTTTTAATAAAAACATAATTTCCTAACAAAAGCAACAAAAAAATATGTGAACTGGATCCATTTATAATGGCTGTAGTCAGTGGAAATTTAAGCCCTCAGAGAGCCGTTGTAGTCCTCCAGAATGACTTTTAGACAGTATGCTGCTTTATAACAACACCTTGATTTCTTACTCTGCTAAAGTTAACTGCAATTCATTATAAAACAAATCACTGCCCTGACATTCATTTGTCTGCTAAATAAAAATAAAGAGTCAAGCAGATACTCTGGGAGGAATTCCTAAGTGTTCAACTTTTAATGAGAGATTTATAAAAAATGCAGCAAGCGTATTACTGAGGTCTCTCCAATTTAATATTAAGTAATAAAGTTTGCACACACAGTTACGAACTGTAATGTGAAGCCGAATCATAAGATCTATTGGAAAATAACTTTCTAGATTTTTTTAAATGCTGTTCAGTAGCATAGCCAGAGCAAGTCTGACAACCATCTGCAAGACTTTACACATCCAAGTAATCCCACAGGCTTTAGACAACTACCAAGATCATGTCCTGATCCTACCCATCCAACATGACGTACTGGCTACAGCCTCAGAAGCCACTTGTTCGTACTTGTAGGAAGGATGGGAATCACAGCCCTGAAGCAGCACAGCAATTCACACACCTGCACTCAGCCCGCGCCGGAGGAAGCGCTCCACCACTCAAAAAGTACACTTCTGCAAGCTCGTACGTCTGACTTTCAAGGATCAGGGAGAAGGAAAAAGCAACTCAAAGAACAACATAGATGCCACTTAATTTCTAATTCTGCGATGCTTGCACAAGCGAGCAACCCCTCTCCGAGGAGCCGCCCTGTGAGGCTGGCAGGGACCCTCACCTATGCCACGCTGCCCCTGCACCCATCAGCTGGCTGGAGGTGTCCGCCAGCAGATAAAGCATCCCCACGATGATCCGCAGCGCTTACCTCGCTGAGTCCTCCACGCTCTCCAGCCAGCATTCCCGCACGTGGAGGCTCATTGCAGGCAGCTGCTCCCGAGCTCAGCGTCTCCGTGGCACGGCTGCTGCGGCGGGAGCCAGCAGAGAGAGCACGGGCAGGTCGCCACCGGCCGGCTCTGGCACAGCCCAGCCCCGCGCTGTCTGCAATCACAGCTCACTGAGTGCAAAACGAAAATTGAAAACGGGTTTTTCTCTTACACTTAGAAGGGTACGCTACATCATTCGTGTTTGCATTTAAATTGGACAGAATAATTTACTACTGGCTTTTAATTTCAGAAGGGTTAATCACCTCAGCAAAGGTCAATCAAACTTTAATCTCCAATAAAATTGCAGTAGATTCAGTCACCTGCAGGACATTTATTATTTTCTTATTTCCATGCAAAAGGATGCATCGCTAATCTTTTAGTTCTTTACATTAGCACATTTGCCATTAACATTTTACTAAAATTATTAATTCCTCCAAAACTATTACAAGAGCTCATTTCTACACATCTCAGAAGATAATCCTGTTAAAAACCAGCCACATCTACTGTGACATTGCTTTAGTTGTCTGCTCTAATCCTCACAACCATTTGATACTCCAACCGAGTTCTAACAATGCACGAAGTCTCAATTACAGAAAATATTACAGGCTTTAGTTTAGAACAACAATATACTGTTTTAGTAACTTAATCTTCCCTATTGTCTGCAATCACAATACTAATGTATTTTGTCATTGCTCACAGCGTTTTCTATTCAAAGCAAAATATAGATTTTTAATTTTGCTTAGCAGCTCTTGAAAAGCAATAGATTTACAAGAATCAGTTAAAACCTAAAATCCATTACTGAGGATAGAAATAACAATGATGATAGGAATATGTTTCTGGCCTGCAGAGAAGTATTTCCTCACAAAACAAAAGTCTCTTTTGGGGTATAACCCATTAAAAAAATAAAGAATTTTTTAAAAAGAGCATCTTGTTTATACAGTTTGGTCTACCAATTAAGAACTATTTATCTGCTACTAAATTGACTGAGAACTGCAAAGTGTCTCTGAAAAATTCACATCAGCATTAGTTTTAAACTACCCTTGCAATAATATCAGCTGAAAATGAGAAAATTATTTAACTCAAAACAGATAATTTTCAAATATAAAAGAACACATCCCCTCAAAAATGCTGGTTTTAGATAAACATCAGCTATGCTAGCTACTAAACAATACATTCCTTCAAAAGTCTACTGTAACAATTCCATCTGAATGCTCAGAACTAGTTTACCTGTAAAGACACAAAGAAAAGCAACAGAAAACTCAGGGAGAGCTTGTTACAGAACAGAAACAAAATGCAAACAATCCATTTCCCAAATTTTAGAAGCTGGTACCAAAAAGTCAGAAGTTATTGGGCAGAAAAATACTAATACCACCAAAATACATGGGTCTCCCTTATCCTCCTACCATGGCCATATTAGCTCCTGCAAGAAAGAAATCTTGTATCCATTTAAAATGGATTTTTTAGCCATAATAACATTTTGACATACCGTAACGTAAATAAACTGTTCTTTCCCATCCCAATATTTCCTTCTCTGTCTCTCTGTCTCTCTCTGTCTCCGTCTCTCTCCTCTTTTTGTTTTAATATATGGCACACAGACAGACACACGCCCCCGTCACTGTCAATATGCACACTCATTAGCAATATGTCAGGCTGGCATTTTCAACACACTCCAGAGCATAACTGAACTACCACACACTGCACACACACACACACACAAGCGTTAAAATACAATTGCAGAGAAAAAGAGCCCAGTGGAACAATGTTTAACTTGGAAAACTGGGTAAACGTACAAAAGGAGTGAGTGAGATTCTCAGGCAGTATTTTACAAAGGTGCTGAGAATTCCCAGCTAACATCATCAGTGCTCCTCACTTTTCACACACACAAACACACAGACACAAATACACAAACAAAAAAGAGAGCATTTTAGCAAGACATTCTAATGCTGAATTACGGATGCAAGAATGCCGGGTTTTTCGCTCTTGTTTCTTTTTAATGCCTTTAAGTTACATTCTAACTTGATGTATGAAAAGGAAATTCTGCAAAACATGAACCCAAGCTGCACTACGAGTTCCTAGAACATAGACTGTCAACAGCATTTCTCAGCTTCCAGCTGAGAAAATTAGCTACGAAACAACTGCATCCGCATTTTTTGCAAAAAGCATCCAGCAAGACACCGAAGACCACTCAGAAAGGGTGAGTATCACTCTCTACAGTTTTGATTATTCACCTCTTGACGCATTGATAAAACATATTCTAGATTGCTATTGCAACTGCTTTAAAATACGGCAGAATAGCTTCACATGGCACCCTGAAACGAAAGGTATCATCAAAGGACCATGTACTTTATTTTTCAAAAGAACGAACAGTGGAGAAATGTATAGGGAAAGAAACGTACCTTTAGTTATCCCAGCGAACGTCTTTGAAGCACATCTACATAGTCCTGCAGCTCCACCAGTACAAAAGTCAACACTGCTGCGCTTGTGATCTCTGTGACAATGGCATCATACTGCCGGCAATTTTTTCGATTAAACTTCTCAGACATGGTAGCAACTTTGTTAATTATGATATTAGCCAGCTGGCGGGTACAATCAATCATCCACTGTAAGAAAGCCAGACAAAGAGACATCTAATCATTGCAACCTGAGCAGATAAATTTTGTTCCTTTCTTATACGTGTCACAGATTCTATCCCTCCTGACCCTCTACACAGCCATCGACTGTCAAATTTAGATTCAGCAAGCTCCCAGCTTTGCTTTATCCCTGCCTTAGATCTGAAACTCCTGGTTATCAGGAAGACAAGCGTCACCAGCTGTCTCAGAACAGGAAGGCAATCAGGTGAATAGTACTTATTATCTCTCATTGCCTTCTGAGGAGCAACAAGATTGATTTTGGATCAACAACGCATCCAGATCTCAGGCACAGTTGCTACAGTGTCAAGTCTAGAATGCAGTGCATACATAAAGCTGACCTCAACCTTTATTAATAGTGCATACCAAAAGTTTGAGGGCTGCTCTTCCTTTAGTTTTGTTTTGTGTTGAGTTTGTTAGGGGTTTGGGGGCTTTTTTCCTCCTAAGAAAACTCTTAAATTTTTTTTCTCTAAAGCTGTGTTGGATATTCTTTCGTTCCAGACCGCCTTCCCCCCACCTCAGAAAACCCAGGCAGGCAGACTGCACAGTTACTCCGGGGACTCTGTTTCACAGTTGGATAGTCTTAATTGGGCCCACAGAAGCAGTTAGCTACCATTAAACGTTTCTCTGTATACATCTTCCTCTCAACTAGTCTGATCGTACATAAAACCCCACAAGTGAAGCCTATGCTTTTAGAAGGTTGAACACGCAAATATGTTATAAACCCAGAATATAAAAGCATCATAACAGAACCTGAGCTGATGGTGAATTTCAGCCTTGGTCTAGAAACAGGAATATACTTGGGCTTTTCATTTAGAGTAGCATTAAACAATCATGCGCTCTTACTGTAAGACCTTTCTTTACAAACCAAATGCACTGCAAAGTAGTGGAAGGTGGCTCACATGAAGTAGGAACAAAGGTTACAACAGAACACAAGCTATCAGAATAATGCATTCTGGTACAAAACCCCCCACCAACTAACCTGATATATTTCAAAATCCCTGCTGACAGTTCCATTTAAATAAATAGAGTATAATAATCAACAAACACAAATTTATAAGGACACGCAAAAATTTTCAGGATCGGTTTTGGATTCTTGGTACATTGGCTGCCCTGGCACTCGGACCGAAGACTGCTTTTCCAAAACCATGTCTTTTCAGAAAAAGTGATCTTATGTTTACTTCACCTTAAGTGAAAGCCAGGTTAATATTTAAGGTGGTATCCAGCAATACTGGCTCAACCATGAAGATTTTATGAACTTTACCGTAAAATTATCTCTGTTTTTTAATAAATCCACTAAAAACAATACATTTTTTCTTGAAAGACTTCACATGCAGTTCAGCTGAAATTTTCACACTTTCTTGAAATGCAAACAGAAAATATCAGCAGAAAATAGCAGCTAGTGGGAATAACAATTACGTTCTGACCTTGCTCCCTTGAAATTAGTGTTGCAGAACCATCTTTGCCTCTGGAGAAGTTAAATTTGTCTCCTTTGTGACTTCCTCATTTGGAAAGTTTAGGAGACTGAATACAGGAATAGTAATGGTGTTCATAATTCATTATTAAACACAGGTAATTGCTTTCTGATATTTGTTGGAAAGGATGAGGACAAGAAAATAAATTACATTCTCAAATGTGATGTCATTGTTTTGTTCATTTTGGATGACTGAAGTATTCAACCAGCCTCTCAGGCACATATTGAAGGCTTTACCAGTTCTGCTTTGCATTCTATATCCAAATTGTTAACAAATTGAGATCTAGCTCAAGCACCTCCACAACACTTTGACACCAATGCAATGGCAGACACTGTTAGAAATTCCTGACTAATTCACTTTATTTAAATATCTACCACCAAGAGGATTTTACTCAGAAGGAAAACCTTCATGAATTATTTGCTCTCATTTCTATTGCTTTGCTCAAACCAGACCTTGCTTTATTTAGGCAGCAGTTAAATATGAAGAAATAATCTTGATTTTGGCACAGAGATTTAAGGCAAGAAGAAATAACTGCGCACAGCAAATGATTGAGGGACTTGAGAAGCAGACAAAAACAGGAGGCTGCCGTAACTACCAATTCATTTTTATGGAGGGTTAACCAAAATCATCAGGTACATAAGCCTATCCCTAGAAATATCTCCAGTCAGCCACCAGCATAGACCTGACTGGGTTTCTAAGCTGTCAGAACAGATCTGAGCTGGCAAAACTGGAAAACAAACAGGATAGTCTCTGACAGACACAGACTGAGCTGACTAATCATTTTAAAGAAGCAGGAATGAAAGCTCAAACTTGGGACCCCAGAAGAACATGCTTTTGTCCATTTTCAACAATTACATCAGCTTTTCCTCTTAGTCACACTTTTTTTCCTTTTTATTACTCCAAAGATCAGTGTGGAAAAATATGGAATTAACTTCACGTACCCTCAGCTATAATAAACAAGGCAAACTGGGCTTGTCACTATGCTCTCCTCTGTCATCACTAGGATGGACAGCATGACAGGACTCTGCTGAGCATGAATTATTATACCCATTTTCATACTTGGATGGAGCATATTTGGTGGAACAACTCATACACTGGATGGATATTCCAGCTCTATTAGCTCTCGTGGAGATTGCAAAACTGGTCTGAATTCAGTTTTAACCCTGCTTGAAGCACGAGGCTGGACTAGTTGACCTCCGGATGTCTCTTCCCAACTGAATTATTCTATCTATCTATGAACCGTCTAAGGCAAAAGAAACATAAATAGTAAAAATTGAGTAAAAATTCAGTAAAATGAGATGATCCAAATTACAGGAATTAGAGATGTAACTTTTACAGGGCAGGGCACCTCCTCTGGGTACTCTGGCCCTCAATTTCTTAAGCCTTTTGAAAAATCAGCCATATTTACTTGGGTTTAGGTTTTTTCCCTGTCCATTGAGACAAAAATATTAGAATTACCAAATCCTCCATACAATAAGAACTTCAGAGAAAAGGAAACATATCAAGGGGAATACACAAAGGATGTTCACAGAGACCACCACAGAAGGAATTAGATAATATACTTGATACAGAAGGAGAAAAGGAAAGTGAGTGGTAAAGGAGGAGTAAACTCAGAGTCAGGTAAAAGAAAAATTTCACTAGAATAAAAACAAAGATAAAACAAAGATAAAACAAAGGCTAGGCTATGTTTAACTAAAAGTACATTCAGTTTTAAAGAAGAAAACATAAGCCATGGCCATAATAATGGTGTTACAGCCTCAAAAGAGAGGCTTATTTTGGTAAAGTCAGAATTACTCCAGGATTTCCACTGTATTTGCTACATTCTTAGGACACAGAATATTGGGGGAAAAAAACCCCAAAACACCAAAAGAAACAAAACACCTCCTAAAATCGCAAAGATCCAATGTAGAGAGAAGTATAGAAAAGAGTAGGATCCATTATCCAAAGAAAAAATAAAAATAAAACAACCTATTAATAAACTTAACTTTAAAAATGTCCATCTAATAAACCTTCCATTTTACTCTCATAAATCCTGTAAATCTTCTGTTCAGTACCTCATTACAAAAAAAACCAAAAAAAAAACAACAAAAAAGTTAAATTAAGCAATAATATATGTAAATTATACATTTAAAATAATGAACAATGTAATGAAAGGACCACTCTTCCCATTGCTATCCAGTAGATTTTTAAATTAACTTTTAATGCTCAGCGACTGCCAATTATAAAGGAGCCTATATGTTTGATTCTGTTGGAAAACAAACCAGGAGAAGGAAAAGTGTAACACAACGGCACAAAGCCAGTGCAGGAGGGTACACTAACACCTACCAGTGCAGAGCTTTAAGGGAACACATGTAGCAGAGCCTGGGTCCAAGGGCCAAAACCTGTCTGCAAGTGAAGCTCTTCCTGAAAACAGGAGCTTTGAAGGCTTGGTGACACCTTGACCCTCTCACTCACTGATTCCCCCCTCACTCCAAGAACAAGCATATGCAACTACAGACAGAGGTCTTATGGCATGGTTTCTCATTTTGGCATGGTTTGGCATGGTTTTTCATTTTGGAAATAGCCAGGGATATTTATTCTTTTTATTTTAAGTAGTTGGCCTGCAGTATAAACTGCACGTGTATTCCACTGAAAAGAATGAAATAATAAAGTTTCACAGTGCAGAGCAGTGCCTGCAAAGGTCACACGTAGATTCTTGAGAGGGAAGAGCCATGGGGCAAATGTGAAGAGGCCACACGTTGTGTCAATCCACAGCACAGAATGAGCAGAGGTGAAATATTAATGTATTGCAAGGAAAACAACCTTGCCTATATTCTAGGAACTGACAAAGAAAGAAAAAGGGAGAAAAGACCATTTCTCCACCTGCAGCATAATGAACAGGTCCAGTTTTATCCCACTTTAATATTGTCAGGACACGTGAACGAAAGGACTTTTGTTCTGTCCTGCTGTGGCCAGATACCGACAAGACTGAAAGCTGCAAATGTTTTTTCCTTGCCACTTCTTTTGACCAATGCTCTGCTGTTTTTTTGCACAGTAGTCAGACATACCTCTTCTTAAACTGACCATTAAGAACATAGACACTGTCTATATATATGTATATACACACCAGCATCCTGCCTTTGACAATGTCCCATAGCAGGTGTCCAAGAAAAAGTGTAAGGGCAAGTAAGGAGCAATTTTCATTCCTGATGTACACTCCCATCTTCTATCCACTCATGGAAGTTAACTTAGCACAAAGCCAAGACAGCTTAATGCAACACATTTGACAAGAATTTCAGTTCTGTTTCCTACATAGCAGAATGACCCAAAAAATCAGTACCAAGGATGCACAGTTAAATTACTGACAATATATCTGTCAGTTAAACAGAAATGCTCATGGGAATAAGAAAGACTGAGCTGAAATCTACAAAAAATTAATCTGTCCTAAACTATTTGTTTGCCTACTTTTCAAAAAGACAAGATTTGACAAAATTCTGGATTTGAAGTGGGGTTGGGGGTTGTATCATTCTCTAAAGATGAGGCAATCACATCTTGCATTGTCTTAACGGATCGACAATATATAAAAGCACCTTCCCAGAGAGAGTCTTGCTAGGTAAAGCGAGATATCTGAGCACCATAACTCCAGGAGCTAGTAATAGTTCTTCCCTAAAGGCAGTGTTTGCACTGTTTTACAGGAAACTCATTCCCAATGTTGTGGTTAAAAAGCCTTTTCTACAGCCCGAAGGCATCTCCTATGCAGAAGTTCTCACCTGCAGTAAACTGGAACTGGGATGGCAGACACACACAGGGAACACAATAACAACTGAATAGAACAAATGCTTATTCTGGAGACAACAAACACAAAATACATTGCAGAAAACATATTGCCATGCTACAGCAACACAATCTCTTTAGATTATATGGTACTTACGTTTAATGTGTCATTTTATATTTTCCCCCAAAATAAAAAATGCACTTACAGCTGAAGTAGTCTCATAAAATTATCCATTTTGTCTGAATAAAATTGAAACATGTAAAACACTAATAATGTGGCAGAAACAAATTCTGGTACATGACCCATTAGAAAGATTGTAACTTCAATGATCCAATCAAAACGACATAAGCCAGACACACAACAGACAAGGGGGAAAAAAAGTAAAATCCAAGAACATAAACCACTAAAATTGTCTGATTGTAATTCATTAAAAATATAGACTTAATGTAGTTACATTTTGAGTCTGATTCTGCAAAGATAGGTCTCAAATTTTGAAACTCCAAGATATTAATAATTTTCTAAATTCACTTAAGAAGCTTATTTCAATACAAATAATTATTTTCCTGACAGATAATGCTCTACAAGTGATACATTTCAGAGCAGTAAAAGGCTCCAAAAGCAAATTTAAAAAAAGAAGGATAACAAGGAGGCCAAGTCAGTCATCATTTTTTTCCAAATTCTAAATTTCTTCCTTATATATTTTTAAACTGGTTTTCACATCAATGTCAATTATCTATTATTTTCAGTATTAGATGACAGAGAGCTCTTACAGAGTCTTATGTCAAATAGCACCTGAAAGAAGATGCTCAAACAGCAAGAAAAGTACAGTTTAGGGTTGGAGGGAGGCGGTGGGGGGTAGTTTGCTTGTTTGGTGGAAGATATTTATTATATCAGGCAAAAATTATCAAATTATCTTTTTTACAGCAACAGATAACATTGTATTACATCAGATTCGGGTCTCTTTTTACTTCCTCATTACAGAAATTATCACTAGTTACAGTGTTATCTACCTATGCCACAGTGAAATCAAGCCTAAATTAAGTAATTTTGTGAGCCTGTGGTTCCTTTTAAATAAAGCCTATCAAGTTCAAAAGTAAAAATGTTGTTCTTTCCCAAAATATGCTGCTTTATGCTTTTTTCCCCTCACTTATTAAGATGGTATTTGCACAAGGATACTAAAAGCTCCTTGTGTAATGTGACTGAATGGGTCATACATCATTGACCAAAGCAGCACTGCTGGAGGATACATCTCCATTTTTAAATGTAGGTTTCCCCATCACATAACAATCAACTGCCCCAGGTTTTACCACACCAAACAGGGAAGTGGAAGCTCTGCGTAAGAAACCCTCTCCAGAGAAAGAGCATTAAAAAAACCACAAAAAACTTTAGTGTCCAAATGCTGGCTATTCCCAAAGGGACAAAATACGATGTGTATATGCAGCAAAATGGGGAATAGCTCTGAGTATGCCATACATGTAAGATGCTAGACTGCAGCAAAATATAACAAAACCTCTCATGAGCAAAGACTCAAGAATTTTGCTGCCTTAGAATTCTTTGCTCATTTGAAAATGCTCCTTCCACTCTAGCATTATCGATCATGAGAAAAATTAAATTTCTACTCTCACTTGAGGCTGAACACTGATTTAAATCTTTTTAAGAACAGAATTTAAACTCCATCGTATGAGCAGAGGAATCAATCACGCCATTAGAAAATGCTCTGTTGGTGGTGCTAGTTTCAACTGAAAAGTATAATGAAAGTTATTAATTTGCTGGCTTCATTTGAAAAAGAGTAATCCCTTGCTGGTTATCATACTTAAATTTAGGATTGGGGGGAAAAAAAAGATAACCCAAAATGTAACTGTAGCTCAGCATTTAACTGAGTTAGAATGTGGAATTTTGAATGTCTTTAAATCAAAACTGCTTGTAGTGGAATAAACCCACAGTTACCAAAAAGTATAACTTCTTAACAGTTCTTAAGGAGGTGGTTTAATTAACAGGAGTTTAGAAGGGATGAACTTAAATATATTTGCCCATGTGTCAGGTTGTCAAAGGTGATATACCTCAAGAGTTCTGTGTTATCCCAGCTCTGCCCAGCACTGCTCAATGCCACTGCAGTTCAGGAGTTGATCCCCAGTAGCAGGCTGGTCCAAGTGTGTGTACTGTCACAGCCTATTTCTTTGGCATGTCCACCACTCATCACCACTACCACTAGATGCAGCAATCTGTAAGTTTGTAAAAAATTACACTAATCCCTTTAAAGCATCCCAATCAGGGCTCTAAAATGCAAAGTCCCAACCCTGAAAACAACAAGATTCTCCCAGTCTTTGCCTGCATTTTAAATACCCTTACCAACTTAATTATCGTAATGCTAAAGCTGTGCAATCAAGTTCATTGAAAATAAAAAGTCATGCTAAAAGAACAAAATAAAATTGATGTCTTCAAGTGGAAAAAGGTAAAATAAACAAAATAAAGCATTAGCTAGAAGTTAGGAAGATCATGCATTAAGATGAAAGATGAAACAGATGCAATACACAGCAAAGATCAAAGAGCTCCATCAATTCATTCTGAGAGTCAAAATCCAGCTGAGCATGGGAGCCCTGTCCGCATAATAAGAAAGGTTGACTAAAACATAAGGATTAAACAGATGAGCTGTCTCCAGTGAATGTATGGCACAGGAAGCCCTGCTGAGCCACTTGTAAAGACACTTTGGAATTGTACACCTGCTACTCTACAGTGAAACCTACAGGAAGCCAGCCTGCAAGGGGAAAGAAACTCACTAATGGACTAAATAGCTATCTTTAGGAGAAAAAAAAATAGTTGATACAAGAAAACAGCAGCTAACAAATTTGCTTTTCCCCTCCATTTCATTTATTTACCAAATATTTCCACCACAAATGACTATGAAGAAATTGTTATCACCACCCTCTCACTCCCTCAAAATAAAAGGAAAAAGCTTAGCACTTAAACTATCAACACAAACATCCAGATATAGCAGGATCAGCCTAGTACTCTCAATGAACCTCAATAGTAAAAATTCACAATATTACTGGTTTGGAAACTGTTTTTGTACTTCAGCACTTGTGTTAACTGGCCAAATCTCTAATAACTTCAGTGCTGTGGGATTAATTTTAAAGTTGAGTAAAATTTATATTATTTCTAATAGTGATGGCATTTAAAATAAGGTTATATAAGTCTTCATTTTCTTATCCACTTTATGGATAGAGATGGAGACATTTCAATCAAAATTTATAGCTGATGACTAGTTTCTCTTCTCTTATCATTGGTAACAAGAAACAAAACTAGAAAAAAGTTAACAGGTAAGAAACACTATTCAATTTAATTAATTCATTCATTAACTCTTATATAAAAGTAAAATACCTATGACATGCATGTAGCCATAAACACAGCATTCTAACCAAAAAAAAGAGAAATGTAGGGCTAGCAGTTACTTCATGATCCAAAGAATCCAAACTGCAGGAGTTTCCAACATCTCTGACAGGATCAGTGCTATCCATTACACCTCGTTGCAAAGAAAGGATCAGGGATGCTGTCACACCATAAGATGGTAAACCATAACTTTAAAAAATCAGGAAGCAAAGCTTGCAAGTTTCTTAAGGCTTTGCTTTCTGACATATGTACAATTAATATCCACTGCGGGCTACAGGTGGTTCCATATTTATTTTTCAAATGAATGTTACTAACCTGCTTGTCCCACAAATGTTATTTACAATCACATCTTTTATTCTTGTTTTAGCTGACAGGACAATCTCCTCAAGGATCTGGGAAGAGCTGATATATTTGATTTTCAGGTTATCTACTGCCTGCAGATACCAGCACTTTGATTGTTTACAATGCAGGAGTAATTGGTAACCATTAAATAACTCCAGGGACTGATTTAAGAGTCCTTCTCCTACTGCATGAAAGTAGGGCTTCATCCCACGGTCCCTAATCTGGCTAAATACTTAAAGATTTCATTACAAAAACAGGATATTAAAAAAAGTAGCAAGTGCAATCATAATCTAATCATCACATACAAGCATTATACTCACTTTTAATGATTTCAAATCATTTTATATTTAAAAGTGGAAATTAAAATAAGAAACAAGCATGTTCTCTCATTACACTTCCAAAATCAGTTACAAACAGTAATTCATGTAGCACAGTTTAAAGTAGAATTTCTGGTGCTGCTTTCAGCATCTGAAGCCAAAATGAGGACACTAAAACAAAATTCAGCCAGTATTCCTATGAGGAATTTCACGTGTTGTTTAATTGGTGATACATTACTTGTGATTGCATAGGTTCAAGTTCTGACAATATTTAAAATAACTTTCAGAAGCATATGCCTGGTCTTGCACAGTCAAACGGAATTACTTAGCTATAAATAAATCTGGCAAAAAGTCACAGAGGGCATTTAAACTATTTTCTGACACCATTTAATTGTCACTGAACTTTTCTGCTTCACAAAATGGCGTGGAAGCACAATACCATTATGAGCACATTATTTATTGGCAGAACTCCTCTGAATTCAGCATTTTGTACTGGAAAACAGCAGTGAAATGCATCATGGAAAATATTAGGCATTACCAGACAGCACCCTCATGGATGTAGCCTAAACCAGATGCTAAAGCACACTGTGGGAGGCCATCCAGTTAGAACTGCAGTGAGCTCACAGAGCCCACATTGAACGCTCTGAGGAGCAAGGTTGATGTATGCCGCAGGAGACAGAGGTATCCCTTGTCATTCCCAGCCCTTCTGGCTTCTTTGGGAAGAGCAGCACCAAGACTTCTCCCCTGCTTCCATGTGAAAATCCTGTGGGTGCTTAAGGGCTGATCAGCTTCCCACAAGAGCAGCTCTGCCTGTTTGTGGGCTGAAGGAGACACCAGTGGCAGAGCATCCAGACCATGGAGCACTGTGACCGACCTAAGGAGTCACAGGATCTTCTTCTGTTCCACATAAGTCTAACTGCGGCCCCTCAATCTCATCGAGACAGAGCTTTCTTTCCAAGCAGAAAATTTAAGAAAAATTGAGATTGTTCCTAAATAATTAACAACGCCAATTCTCTGACTTCTTGGCGCATAAACATACTTGTTAGCACACTGTAAATTAGTCAAGTGGAAGCCTAACATTTTACAATTTACAGCCAGCACCACATGACACCTGGACTCCTGCAAATCCCAGGTGCACATCCTGCAAAAGTCACATAAGATATATGGCAGAGACTGAGCCATATTCCAAGTAACCTGGTGGATATACTATCACAAATTTTATTGCCCGTGGGCAAGCCACAATATGTGCAAACCAAATCACAACTGATTTCACAGAGAGATTTCAAACACTTTTCTCTCAAGAGAGAACTGCCACTTTGAAAAATTTCAACCTGTTTGCCCAGCTGTTTTGGTCCTCCAGCTGTCATTTAAAAGGTCATAAACATTCCTTTTTATAATGAGGTAATGATTTTATCTTCTCCTGCTGGACAGTTTTCCATAAACTACTGAAATATCTTTTGTGTTGAAAGTTTACCATTGAATACTTTAGAGCAGCATGTGAAGAGTTCATGATAAGTCAAATACAGAAATTGTCTCTGTTAATTTAACCACTAAGCTCCTATGCAAATTCCACAGTGGGATATATGTACTCATTTATGTGTTCTGCTTTTACATTTTAATACTACATCTCCAGCTCTGTTGCTCCGCATTTTTTAAACATATATCTATACAGAATTAGTAGAAGGCAAATACATTATCTCATTCTTTCAAATAAAAAAAAATCTGGCAACAAAAATCCTTTATAAGCTTTATAGTTAATGTGGAACTGTAAGAAAAAGTCCAAACATTTGGACATATTTGTAAGTATGCAAAATGAGGCAAAAAGTATGCCCTCACACTTAATTCTGAAACATTTCCTCTTTGTGTCTTCCTCAAATCATGTTTGGCTCAACACTAAATAATAACTGTGATAATTTACAGCTTTTTAGATGGAGGCAAGAGTAAAATTTTCCAAGTTGTACTCACATGTGCACGTGTACAAGGGACACAGAATTAATTAGTTTAGCATACTACTCCAGTTTATCTTTGTAAGCTTACTTTTCTGAATTTCATTTCCTAGACTAAAATTGTAGTTCTTCATATTTCTTGATGGAGAAAATCAGAGAACAAATTAAACATGAAAGAAAGTGTCATTTCAGGGACTAGAGTTATTTGTATAACTTTTTTTTTCTCTGTCCTACCTTCCATTTTGTTGAAAAAGTATTTCATGCATTGTGCTATAACTTTGGCTTTTCAATTATATATCAATCAGAAAAATATATTCTGAAGTAAAAAAAAAAAAATTTAAAATTGACACAAGGTTGTTGAATGTGAGGTAAATTTTACAGTCATATCACACAGAGAAAACTCTGCCTTATATGAAAGTATCCATTAACAGGTTTGGTTTTGTTTAAACATAAGATAATGCACAAAACCACATGTAAACTGCATATGTTGTTATACCCTGCATGAATTCTGTCATTATATTTTATTTTGATGCCATGCCATGAATAAACTAACTCCAGGTCAAATTTAAATACTCAAGTCTCATCTTGATCCCGCACTGTCTCTTGGTCCAGCTTCATTTAGAGTGGATAAGGTGTGAGAGAAGAGTAAAGGAGCTCAACGTGCAGTTTGTATCTCCAGCAAAGAAGATAATGTGAGGTGCAAATGAAACGAATAAGAAATATAAACAACACCAAAAGGAATTTATTTCCTTTTAGGTTTACAGTAGATGCCCCTACACAAAGCCCAACACTTCCTCAGTCTTCCAGGTTCAGCTTCCACTGGTCAAGATAACACAGCATGATCATGCATATGTCATCATGCATACCTGCATGCATAGGAAAAACTATTAAAGTTTTATAGAGTTCATAGTCTGAGCCCTTCAAAATGGATTACTAGCATTTCTTCAAGTGGTTTCAGACACCAAATGTTACGAACACATTTAAATCTGCCTCACTTCAGCAATGATCATGCACTTAGTCTAGTTTTCTTTATATCAGAAATACTTCAGCTGCATCAGCCTCAGATGAATTAATTATTTTTTTAAATAATTCAAACGATTTTTTTTCCAATTTTTATTAGCCCCAAGGTTCTTTCAGCAGTATTGGCTCTTTCTCTGTTCCATAAAATTGTAATCAATCTCTATTATTGTCATGAAAATGGTATTTGTCACTTTGCTGAGAAAAAAATAATCAATACATCTTGCAGAGTAGAATAGGAGTTTAATGCAGTGAATTGATGTCTGTTAGAGAAATTTAGCTTGCCAGCAGTTTGGGACAAGCTAATAGAAAACCAAAAAATTCACTGAAGGTTGACAGATGAATACACAGACATGCCACAAAAATTAATATTTGGGCACTTTGTATAGCCTGTCATTTCATATGCTGGAGGGAAAATAGATGTAGACAAGCATATCCCTCAGGAAATCCTTTTGGTTTTTAAAAAGCAAAAGCCAAAAGCACATAAAAATGAATTCTTCACTGTATTATTTTTATGTTTATATAAGTTTCTGGAAAATAAGTATTCTGAAACAATCTTCCATTTAAATATTTTGAGACAGACATGATACTGAATACGAAAACACTGCTGAGTGACAAATTAACACAAAGTTTCTGAGGCAATACTGAATTCCTGATCCTTACAGATACATTTTATCCTTCCAGATACAACGCAATCAGAGCATTACTTCAAAAATTTAGTACAGAAACTGAACAATAATACTGCTAATAAAATGTTCTGGATTGTGAAGAGAAAAAAAAGCCCAAGTAAAATTTTCATAACCAATACCTAGAAAGAGATGCAGTCATGCATTTCATGACAAATACAATATCCTCAAAAGAGCTGCTAGAATTATTCGAGCCTTATTAAAAAAAAGTTACATTTTAGGAACACAATCCTCCTTTCTCTCTATTGCCATCTGCAGAAGCTGTCAAAACACTCCACCTTCCAATTACACGCTTTCTGTCTTTCACTCGCTCTAACATAAGCCTATAATCTGTTTAATTCCCTTGTTTGGTTGGTTTAATAAACAATGCTTTTAAGTAGCAGGGCTTGATAAACCCAGCATCCACAACAAGCGAGCTGCAGTTATCCGTCCCTCCAGGAGAGCATCAGCGCTGCTGGCTGCAGGGACAACACGCTGCCCACAGCAGGAAGCAGCACAGGGCACCCAGCTCTGGACTTCTGGTGCACCACCTCCTGAATTCCATTCTTCCTTTGAAATCTCCTGATTCTACGTTGGATATAAACAGAACACTTTCTTCAGGGTCCTGCGTGTGGTTCCCAGGAAGCTCTAAAAGTATGAATTTTAAGACCTCAAGTACCCACCAGGTCAAAGACAAGCAAACAGGTCTTTAAATACCTAAGAAGGCAACCAGCTGATTATTTGTGGTAAAATGTCCGTGCTGTCGTTCCACAGACTTCAAGTAAGCCTGGCATATGAGCTCTGTTTCAGTAAGAGGAAGAGCTTTTTATCACGTGCAAAAGAGCATTCTTGGGCAAAAGAATGAGATGTCAGTAATTTTACATGGAAACACACATGTTTAAACATAAGACAACAGAAGGGATAACACTTAATATCTCCTTGATTGTAAAACTGAAATAAGATCAGAAAACAGAGGTCTATAATAAGGTGGACATTGAAGAAAGTCTGCATCTCCTACTGCCTTCACAATTCTGTCATAGATTTAAAAATACCCGTGAATTGGAGGTTTCCCCCGCCATTCCTGTACTCCTTCCTGATGGCAATGCTGCTAACCCTGCTTTCTGATGGCATCAGAAATTTGATACAGGAAGTGGAGAAATGTTAACATTACTGAGGTTCTCCAAAAATAGGGAATTTAATCTAATTTTGTCCTAATCTGTAAAAGAATTTGACCTTCAACTTGATGAAAAATCAGATCAAGTTTCCACAACCACAAAGTTTAAGTTAAATGATAAAAGGAAAAAAAAGATTCTACTGAGACTGAGCCAGTCACAATTTTGCAAGCCCAATAGAAAGCAAACACTAACACTACATGTAAGAAAGTTATGCATTCTTAAAATAAAGGAAGTCATACTCCATAGCAATTTCACAACATTTATGTAGAAGGTCCCAAAAGCCAACTGTGTGGTCTTTATTTCACAACTGAGTTCCAGCTGCTATTGTACATTATAGAATCATGCAGCTGATGGTAATGACAAGAAATCAGTGTTGCATGTCACTGTCAGCTTTTCATGAGTGCAAACATTTCTGGTTCATCCTAGGAAAGGTAAAGGGTTATTACAGAAGGTGACAGAGTGTTAGTAGAGCTGGTTCAAAATAGGAAATGTTCTCTTATACACTGTCAAGTCTGATGCATCAGGTTTGCATGTCTGGTGAGAAAATGAACACACATATTATGCCCTGGGAGTTACATATGTATTTTTGTCAGAAGTGCAAAGCAGAGTTTGGTGTAAATGCAAGCTGTTACAAAATTTATCAGAGCTGCAAGTGCTTGCAACATCACTGGCTCCACATGAATGTGTACACTGAATCTCTTTCATGATAAGATGCGAAGATACAAACATAAACTCAGTATTAAGCATGGATATATTTTGTAATCAGTATGGTGGATCCTGAGGGAAATATTCCCATTGAATTTTCCTTAGGCTTTCTCAGATAATTTGTACAAGACTGATGATGAATTTGAATAGGTTTGAAAGCTCAGTCCCACTGAGGAAAAGGGTGATAGGTATTTCCCAATTAAACCCTTTCAGATTACCTTACTGACAAAGGGACGTAAATTTGAACCCACAGCATACATTAAAATTAGACAAGCTTCTACTGAAGATGGTAAATTTTCAGATTTTTTTTCTTAATTTCATGGATATTTTTCAGTCATTTCCACATGAACAGCCAGAAATTTTGCTGTACTCACAGAACAGACTAAGGAGCAATGGCTTGGAAACACCTTCCATCTTTAATATACTCCCCAATCATCAAGTGAGAATTATATCATGTAAACCTTTCCAGCACTTCCCATTAATGCAAATGCAATCTACAGGAATCTGTTCTAATTTAAAGTCTTTTTCTCCATTCTCTAAATATAATCGTAATGTAGTCTGTTTCCTTTGAAACATGAAACATTTCCAGGGCCTATGTGAACACTTTTTCCAATAAGATTCAATAAAATTATGATGCAAGGGCATGATCCTTCATCCACTGAAGTTAATGAAAAGTGTACTCTAGTTTAAACAGTACAGAAAGAATGTCTACAAAAAAAAAATTAAATGCAGCCAAAACAGTGGACTTTCTATCTAACATCTGGCTTCATTTACCATGAGTGTCAGTCACGAGCATTATGTAAATACTAATCAAATATCCTACAAAATTCCTGCAGCCTCATTTCCCGTGCCACTCCAATGTTGACTAACATCAGCAAACACATTTGCCTCAGGTGGAAAAGAGTTTTTCAAAAATACCAAGTAGGTATCGTCTCGATTTCTCATTTTGCAATTGACCAAGCAATAACTGTTCACTGCTAACTACTGAATCACTACTAGTTGGATTTGGATCTGATTTCTTTTATGAAATAGAAAGCTTTGTATACCATACAGATTTTCTTCTGGGTAATCTCTTTCCCCTCACTTCATATTTGCAAATGAACTTAACTGATCAGCAGACAAGGGTTCATACGGTATTGAAGAAAACGTATGACAAATATAAAAACTTTCTAATTTCTTCTCCAAATCTTACCTTCATTTTCAATAAAAACCATCATAGGCTCTTTGCATAACATGCTCTTTAAAAACTATATTTAGTTTTAAGAGCAATCTTTCAATGGATCCTCCTCCTGAGTTTTGTGAGGGGCATTACCTTAAACCTGTTTGCAGAATAACAGCAAAGAAAGGTGCTCATATGTACCCACAGCTATGATCAATTAAAGACAGCAGTGATGCCTTCTACCAAAGAATAAGTTGTCCTAGTTCTGTTTTGCTTCCCCTGTGAAGTGTGTTAACACTTCTCATTTGGATGAGAGAGTTGAAGTCAAAGGATCCCCAAACTTGTCTGTTTGCATATTCATTGACATACACCAGAATGTTACCCATTTTGATTTTTAAGGAAACTGCCCGCACTGACTAGTTAGAAATACAGAAAGGCATTTGACAGAAGACAAAATGGGCTAGACAGCACTCACACCTCCTCCCTAAGCTTCTCTTTTTATCTTTATGTAAAAGGTGTTTGCTGCCTAGCCCAGTCCTGTCTTTTCTGTGATTCTCTCCTGCTCAAAAGTGTGTCAAGGAAAGGGCCAGCCTCCACAGACACCAGCAGAAGGAACCATGACTGAGCAGGAGGGACAAACTTCAGAGCATTCATCAGCTACCTCCCTGTATCCATCCAGAGGGATCCATGAGCTGGACCTCAGTTCCTCCCAGAGAACGGACGGGTGGAGATGATGGCCACTGGTGGTCAGAGATAATACCTTACACTTCATCACGTCTTTCCCTTTCCCAGGAAAGTGATTTCAGAACTTAACTTAAACAACTCCTTAAACACTATGATGCCAGATAAATCCACAGCTTAGTAAACTTCTTTGACAGAACTTTTGCTTTGTATATTAATGAGAAAATTATGAGGAAAATAATCTTGGTGCTGTACAGTACCAGCTGTTATAAGCCATTTAGTCAACTGAAGCATGTGAAAAATACACCATACCCTTGAATTGCAGATTGGCATTTGTTTTAAAAATAGTTTTGTGCAGGTATAACTAATAATTAAAATGTTATAAAATGGCTAAGGGATCTAGCAGTCAGGATTAGGTTTAATCCTGAGCGGCCACAATTAAAACTCAATTGTCACACTTTAAAAATTTTTCAACCTAAATATTTTGTGAATTTAAATTTGAAAAAGCTGAAATTAAACCAAGTTACCAAGGACCTTCAAACTACATACTTTGGGAATTATTTTTATGTATCGGTATGCATACACATACAAGAGACACGAAGCCAGGTCAAAAAGAAGTAAATGAAACTTCTCTGTTGTAAATTTACGCTGATTTTTATGAGTCAATAGGATAAGGGAGAATGGATCGAAGATTCAATATTCAAAGTAACTGAGTATTTAGCCTGAAGGTCAACAACTTTGGTGGCCATCTGCTGTATAGCTGATGGTGTTTGCCACGTTGTGCAGCTGCATTGGCTTGAGTACCTACTGTGGACATCAAAGAAGCTGATGTACAAGGAAAACCTTTAATATGCAGAGACACTGACACTGATCTTGCTAAACACATCCTCCAACACGTAAATTGCAGAACCTGCAGCAGCTCAAGGCCAGTTTATAGTACACTTGGACAACTGTGTCTCTCTAACAGCAGTGTTTGGGATATTATCAATGTTATCCTGCTGCAAATTGAAGTTTTAGTTAACGTAACATAGAAAGTTATAGTTCACATATAGTTTAATTGTGGTACTTCAGTTTATTAGGAATATGTCATAGCAAAGAGGAACCTAATCCCAAAATGATCAAAATATCTTACTGTGGAATTAAGGTTGTCTTTATATCAGAAATAAAGAATACAAACATAGATTTTAAATAGACTGTTAGTCCAGAACCATAGACCAAAGAACAAAATAAGCAAACCAAGAGCTGTTAGCAGGTTAAACAGGGAAATACACAATAAAGACACCCCAAAAGCTTTAACTTTGACCATATATCTTCTTAAAACAAAAGAAAATATGTGCAAAACCTCAATTTACTATTCAGTGCTGAAATTTTTCAAACACTATCATGTTATACTTACAGGGCATTTTGATTGGGTGGAATCAAGACAGGTTAGGTGCTGTAGCTGTAAATTCCTGTATTCTGTTCAGTACACTTTTTTAAAGCACTTTTTAAACAACTTCAAGCACGAACATGTCAAATGTTATGTTTAAATTCCCAACTTGAAATACACATTAAAAAGCTGACAATTCTGCTCTATGATGGCATCAATTTACCAGTAAATGTTGTTCGAATGATGTCATGAAATCTTTTCTATAATTTTCAAATTGAATTAAAATTCTAGTGAAGAAGGTGCATAAAATATTAAACCACTTTAAGCATTAACTTCCTTCACTTTTCTGAACACTGGTAAAGCTATCCATTTTTATATGGGCTTTTCAATTTGAAGAGCAGAAAGATGCTCAAAGTTTATATATAGTGTGTGAGAATGGAATGCTGCACTTATCTTATACCTACCTTGTGATTCAGTTCTTAAATCTATTGCCTTACTAAATGTGGCATGCTATGATTACTTCTCCTGAAAGGACGAAACAAACATTGTGCCAAAAACTTAGCAGTCTCTTTGGTGGTCTGAAAAAGCCGCCTGATCTGTGCCTCAAACGTCAGGGATATGTTTCTTTCCTAGCTGTAAAGTAGGGGAAAGATGTTTAATTCACAGTTTGACTCCTCACTGCTTGCAGGAAGCCCACAGGAGGACTTTTGCTTTTGTTTCGCTAATAACAGCACCGAAGACGAGGTGGTTGTCAGAAGCTCAAGGAGAATGCTTTCCTTTGGGCTGCCCTCAGTGAGGCTCTGCTCTGCTCCAGCTGGGGGAGCGAGAGAAAGGAGATAAAGACAGAGAAAATGGCAGAGACCAATTAGTCAACACAGCCTGTCAAGCAACCCAGCGCTGAGAACCAGGAAGCTGCCTCATTGCACATCCAGCCACAGAAACAGCAGGTGGGAAAAATGTATAATTGGTCAAAGTAAAGTAAACCCTAAATGGCATTTCTCACACAAAGAAAATGAGGTAAGGAAACTATCTTTTTTTATGTTGTTGGGAAAAAATGCCCGACATAAAAAAGAGAAGCGATAACCGCAAAGTCGGGATCTGATTAAGACCCTGAATCTGTGATGCTGACATTATGTGGAATATGAAAAAGACAACTAAGAAAACAGAGTATTTGGAAAAGTATCAGTGCCAAGGACAGCACTGATCTATTTGTCTAACCTTCCTACATAACAATCTTATCACTTTGCTCAATCTGCCAAAATAAGCTGAAAAAGCAGTACTCTAAATGTGAAAAGTGGCTGCAGCAAAACCCAGCAAAAAAATGCCTTCTTACAGAAAACTACAGCAGAGGAGAAAAACATTTAAATGTAGGGGAAAATTATGGCAAGAGGTAATGGTTGAGGAGACAGTCTTAAAAAAATACCCCAAAACATAACAGCGTGTGTGTCTACCACAGCAGCAGTTTTGGAAAGGACAAGGAAAAGACCAAATCCCCCTCTGAACCAATGCTGCAGAGAATCCCAGCGAAGTAGGGTAAAGACATGGTCAGATATTTAAGGGCTCTGCAAGAGGAGGCTTTACTTCAATATGTAGCATTCATTCAGGCAAAAAAAAAAAAAAAACCAAGGCAAATACACCTGATTTGTTGGTTTGTTTTTTTTTTTTTTATTTTTTTTATTTAATCACTGTGGGCAGAAAAGACAAGACTAATTTGAGCTTATCCCTAGTACTTTCATTTAAGGAAATAACTTCCATTAAATAGTTCTTGGTAGCGAAGCAATTTCGAAGAGAAAAAACTCTCTTCTTTTCTATGCCAAATCAGATCAAATGTTGTCTTTCTTTGAAAGGTTATCAAAACTTACTGGACTTAAAACATCCTTCCCTGATCTCTTTACCGAGTCAGTTACAATCCTGCTTTAACTGCACGAAACTACAGTTTACTGTTGTTAGTCAGATAGTAATGACACATGGCTGAGAAGACACAACACTGTTGTCCTTCTATTTGCCTAGTTCTGATTTGCAGAGTAACAATTAAAGTGTCACTGTGGATGGATGATAAATGCTGAAATTATGTTCATTTTTGAAGACATTATAAAAATAGAGTATAAACTTAGAACACACAAACATCCATTATAAACAAAACCCTTTTTAAAATGCTCCCTCTATGTATTCCTCTGCCTATATAGTCCCTATTCCCCATAGGGATATTCTCCATTTCCAATTCCACTCAATGGATATAATTTAAATAGGGACTGACTTTGAGTTCCTCTCAATTTAGAATAAGATAGTAAAACAATTTTCAAGTATTTTGACTCATTCAAGCATCAATAATATTTGCAGGTGATGGGTGAAGGAAAATTATGTCAAAACTGGGGAAAAAAATCAACTTCTTTAACTTTAACTTCCATTAAAAAATCTTGAAGCTGTTGTTAAAGTCATGTTAAGTACATAATGTGATAGTAAGTTTTTATACAATTTCAAAGACTTTGCTTTATTTGGTACTTTGGTGATTAAAAATTTGGCCTTTTAGGGCCTTAAATGGCTCAGAAAATATGCTATACTATTTCACAGAAGTATGGACTGAGGCAGTAAAAGAAAAAGAGCATCTTACATCATGGCTGTCTCTAAAATTAATTTTAACATCAAATAGATGCAAAAACTCATACACATACATATTTAAACCACTCTTTCAAAATACCAGTACATCTGTCTTGTAGGAGTTATTGCTGTTGGTGAAAATACTCACAAGCAGAACAGGGGCTTCTGATAATTAGTTGTGTCAAAACAGGCCCACTTCTTACAAACAATAAATTAAATAAGACTAATTCTTGCTTCTCCTTTCTACATTTTGCTTTTTTTTTCTTTGTTTGGGGGTTTTGGAGGTTTATTTTCTTTTCTTGAACAACAAGGCATTGCCATTGTGGTACCCTGAAAAGCTGAAATCTCTCCTGTGACTTTCAATCATAATATCACAAGCACATTAACAATATCATTCCTGACTCAAAAATTTACCTACACTAAGTATAGAACTGTAAAAGTGGTATCTCTCATGATTACTATAAAACTAAAAGACACAAGCAGGCTACAAGCATGCAACAGAAGTCCTTCTACACATGATTAACCTAGTAGAAATTAGTATTCTCACATGGTGCTTCATTGCGCACTTGCAAGAAATAATACCAAATAATTCAATAACGCGGTAATTAAAAACCTGTCTCAATTCTCCTGGTACTGTGGCAATCATGCTCCCACAACCTCGCAGCTGAGCATGGAGCACTCATCTGCCTGCACTGCACTGCACAGAAACAATCCACCCACCACTGACTCCTGTTGTTTCATAGGGGATCCAATTACTGATATCGTTCTGACACCAGAGATTAGCTGATTGCCAGTTCAGTGTGCTTACAAAATCTTATGTGTCACAGGAGGCCCTTTACTTGTTTCTGTAAGACAAACAGTGGGTTTTTTAAAATCTATTAAAAGCCCACTAGAATATATTCTCTCTCATGTGTAGCACTTCAGCCCCATCCTGTTGGACTCAAAGCAAATTCCTCCTTTAAAATTGTCATAGAACTAAAGTGTGGTGACAGTAACAGCAAAAATACACTTTTAATTGTGCTTTTCAAAGAAGAGGTTTAAGAGAGGCAGAAGCTATATATGTCACTATTTTAGCACTCAGAAAGAGCACAGAGCTTTGTGAATTCTGAGATCACAATTAAAATTTCTTCTAATTAAAAAAAAAAAAAGTCAATGGAATTTTGCACTGCTCTTTTTCCAAATCTAAGAGCACACTGGAACAGGTGTTTATGTGGAAAACAATGATTTGGTTTTTGTTAGAAAGTGCTTTTCTAATCCCCAATGCTGTAAATAAAATCCATTAGGACTGTATAATATCAGTGAGTTAAACTTTATTACCATTCAAATGAAATATATCAGTGGGGCTCCAATACAGTTTTCCTGTTCCAGCTCTTGGGCTGAAACAAAAAGAAGAAATGGACAGGCAAACTGCAGGTTGGGCAAATTAATATAAAGGCAAGAAAGGTCAGATACTAAGGAAAAATATAGAAGACAGTGATGAGCAAAAAATATTTCTATTTTCTCACCACCGACACCAGTATTCTTACAGGCAGACACCATAATGACTCTGCTGGTTATTCAAGTGCTTAGGCTGTATCTACATATGAGAAACCAAGAATACCCTTTTTAATGCTCCAATGAACTTTACCATCCATTCTGGAAAACAATGTCTTCATCAGCCGTGGCAAGACACATTTTATTACCTTGATTACCATAGGACTTTACTGTAAATACACCTTCTCTAGAGAACAGAAGCTTAAATTGTGGGAAATGATGCAATGCTACATAGATTTAGAATAAAAGGAACTCTTTATTTATGCTATGATATCCAAAAAAGAAAACCAGAAGGGCATTTTACAATCCCCAATTTAATTAATTTCCACAAATCTTCTTTAAATAAAAATGGAAGTTAACCCATAAATTTCTAGGATTTAATTTTATGTAATGACAATATACAAATTTTGTTTCAAATTATTAGAAAAATATTTCATTCACAACACATGAACAAAGAATACTGCCAAATAACACAAACCCAGGGCTAACAAAGCATTAAACAGACAGGCTGCATTTTCTTTTAATACCCTTCTCGGGAAAAGAAAGCTGTGGAAATTTGCTGGTCAAAAGTATAAGTTTTATCTTATACCCCAACAAGAGCAAAGTAAGAGACACAATCATGAAGAAGTAAAGGGTAAAGAAGTGCAAAGAAGCCACTGCAATTCAAATTTTTTAACCCTACTGCCTCCCAAGCACAGTATAAACATAGACCTGACCTAGCCAGGGTGGGTAGGGATGCCACGAGCCATATTTGCCACCCCTGGGCTCACAACAAGGATCGCTAACCTGCTTCTGACAGAAGTTTGCCTAGCTCATTCCCAGAATCTTCAACAGAAATGCTGCAGCATCTCTAATCCATCAGCTGCTGTACTTCACTAATTTTACACTTACAATGGTTTCCCCAATGTCTAACTTAAATCTCCCTCACTAGAATGTAAAATTATTATTCTTTTTCTGTTCCCCACGGACAAAAGGGCAGTTTAGTACTTTCCTATTTGCAACAACCTCTCATGTATCTGAATCTCAATCTGAAATCTTTTCTTCAATTGACTAATTCTTTCAAATTGTGGATTTGGGGAGTTTTCTAGAATGTTGATCATCGTGGTTGATTTTCTTTGGACTTGCATGGAAGTCATAGCTCAGCTAAAGTATGACAAGGAACTACAAACATACTGTGAACTTCCACAGCACTGTCCTTTCCATTGCCAACATACACAGCCTACTTCACTTAGAGCTTGCTGAGTGCTTCTGTTCTTCAACTAAAACTGTACCTCAGCACTTTTTACTAATAAAACTGTTGAATGGGCAATAAAGACAAACATATGACTAACTTAAAATCAATTTCACTAAAAAAGCCCCAAACCCAGACCTCAGTAATTTAAATTTTGCACTCTGTTTTGTGGTGTGACTTACCCTTGCCTCATCATATCAGCTAGCCAAGGCACATTGTTACTAAAGAGTGTTATTTCATTAGGTAGGTACTTATTAGGTGGACACACATTTCACATACACCCATTGCAAGTTGCTGTGCAAAATCAGGGGGCACAAAAAACAAACATCATGTGTTCATACACCTGAAGAATGTTAAACCCATTAAATAAGAAATATAAAGAAGTTCATTATCTTATAAGGATAACTAGTTCCTTTTGAAAGAAGTGCCAATGACAGTGAGCTATAAGCAATAGGAATGTTCTAGATGGGAGGGAATCTCTTGCTACTTAAATCTCATATGGATTAGGTGTCATTGCTGCCCTGGCTCTTGTTAAACATTATCAGCTAAACCTGTGAGAGAGTGTTCCCAAGGCAGGGCTCCTGGAGCATTGAACCTAAACCTTCAAAATAAAAGTGAAATCATTACAAATTAACCATAGGTGAGTCCATACGAAATGTTAATTTTAAACTACATTATTGGATTACATCATCCATCATTAATGAAACACAGAGCTTCTGACTGCATACCCTTCACCAATTCAATGTGTATGTGATTAGGAAGAGTGATTTTTTTTTTTCACTGAAGCAATAGGACCCTATCTTGATGCTTGCTCCAAGTGTTTTGCCATCCCGTATCACCATCATTGTGACTTTAGCAGAGCGTCCATGCTCGTCAAGGTTACCCAGGAACTCTGAGTAGATGTATGACAAAATAGAAATGTATGTAGGAGATAACACATTCCCAAGTAGGTTTGTCATTCTGTGGCACTAAGCATTTCCAACCACTCATAAACTGCAGAGCTGCTATTTGCATTTTGTACTCTATGCATGAAAGCACTACAGCTGCCTGTGGCAACAAAGGAAATGCAAAACTTGCCAGAAGAAAATAAATAAAATAAAACCCTTTCCTGTGAGACAATTCAAAGTCTCACCTCACCGTCCTGAGACATCAGGGATTCTGTGTTGCCTCTGTTTTTTATTAATAATGCAGCAACAATCTTTCAACCACTCTTTCATAAGAGGAGCTTTTCCTTTGGAGGTGATATGAGTCATGTGATTACCTCAATCATCTGGAGTCAAAGGCTAAAAACTGATAGAGGTTCTCACTATCAACTACCCTATAATTTGGCACCCAGAGAAGCAGTAATAAATGAGTGTTTATCTACTCAATGGGGAATTTCATTTCACTCTCTGCCCCCAAAGTCATTACCTGCACAATAGGAATGAGCAATGGAAATTCACAACATAATAAACTATTACAGGCTTACTGCTTCAACTGCATCTCAAAATCCTTTTCTGGACCGGAAGCTGTAAGCAAACTGTGCTCTAAGACATAAGAGAAATTTGTTGATATGATGAAACAGAAGGTATTGGCATCTCCTAAGAAGAGAGAAGCATTTTATACTCCACATAAACAGTTTCTCCTGTTCTCTCTATTGTTTTCCTTGGTGAAGAGAAACATTACATAGTCCTAATTTTCTTTTCTTAGAAACCATTATAATAAAAGTGTTACTAAGCAATATTTGTATAAGTTTCTTTTTTATCTAACAGAAAGTTGAAAGACATTTTCTATCTTGTTGAAAAAAACTTATGTGATCAAGAAAATATTGTTCAATTAACTTAGTATACTATTTACACTTAAGTATATTGCCAGTAAGTAAAAAAACCAATACTTTTAGCATAAAATCAACTCAAAATTCTGCACAAAAACTTACTCTGAATAATATTTTTTTTCTAAAATTGGCAGCTTACCAGGGAAGAAATGGAAATATTTTAAATATAACAGCACTGAAAATGGTCAAAAGTCATATTTTTATTCAGTATTTTTCTGGAATGTATTAGGGTATCATTTTTAAACTAAGATATGAAAAGTTTCTAGCAATACCTCTCCACTACCTTACTGTTAACAACCTGGGGTTTAATCCCTGTTATATTTGTTCAAGCATGAAAAGCATAATATTTTTTCCCTTTTTTTCATGTTCCGTGGAGATATTTCAGTCTAGAAATCTAAGATTGTCTAGTCCAGTACTGATATCACTGAAGTAACTGTGTAGTCATCTTGTGATCCCGTGTGAGGAAACACAGCAAGAAAATTATGTAGTCATTAAGGGAGCAACAGAAGCCACTTACATAAATTACTGTACAGTAATTCAAAAGAATATGAGGAGAAGAGATGCTTGAGGCTTATGCTTCTTTATTCTGTAAGCCTTCAATGTATTATCAGCCCAAACTTTGGGAAAGAGACCACCTGGTAACTCCTTTTTAAGCCCAAGTGAATAAATCAGCGTTTCTGTTTTTTCTAGAGTTTTTTTTTTTTAGCAGCTAATATGGTATCTACAGTTTCTTACTACTTTAAAGTGACTAAACTAAGTAACTCCTTTAATGTTAATATAGGCAAACATCCTAGCTCACCATGGGGATTTTTCTGTTTGTTTTCTTAAGTCACAGGGGAAACTGGAAGTGAGGATACCATCCTTTCTTTGACCAAAGGAAAGTAATCTCTTCTAAGAACATATCTGGTTTAATGAAAATATGTTTTCTTTCCTAAAGCTGACTGACATGATAGCTTACTCATTTTAATTTTTCCCTGTCTACAGGAAATTTAAGGCCACTGAAAGAAACACAGCCCCAGAAAATTTGCAGTGAGAATCAAGTTCTGATCCCAGAAGGTACCGGCCGTGTGCACAATTCATACAAGTCCCACCAATCTGGTTGGTTTCAGTCACCATGGAAAACTCACAGCCTGGACTTTTTCGGTCCTGCCTTCAGGTTCACAATAGAGACAATCAAATTCTTTTGAGTTATTCAAATTATTTCTCAGGCAATAAAATAAGTCGATTAGACATTTTTCTCCGTGCATCAGTGGATAGTGTTCTCCACCATGATGTTTACAGATGTCATTCTCAGCAGAGGAGAACACAACATCTCTGTGCAAATTTCAGGGCATTCCCACACCATCAGCCTCTGTACTCTGTATAGAGTGTGGAAATATTCTTTTCCCTTTTTTGTGCACAATTTTTGGCTAAAGGAATAGTGGATTTCAGTGTCCAGCTATGAAGTGTGCACTTTTCATTGACAATAAAATTGCAAAGCCTCCACATTACACCCAAACATAATTATAATAGCCTAGAAACTAGCATATTCAAGAAAAAAATCAAAATTGCTTATGAGGCCTGGCTTGTGTTTTTCAGAACTTGACTCATTTCTTATCAAAACTTGACTTTTACCTATCACTGACTTGTGATTTATCAGAATATATTTATGCTTAGAATCATTATTCTATCTCTGTGTTCTCTGATACAGACTATCTGAAACAGGGCTTTCACTAAGAAGTCATCAGAAAAACTGAGGGAGATACAGGAAGGAGCAGTAGAGAACAGGAGAAAAGCAGGATGGATCAGACCTCAGTATTTATCTTTCATGGTGAATCTGAACACTTGGCATTGCTCAAAGTCTCCGAACAAGAGTGAAAGGAGCAGAAAAAAAATCCCTGATGTTATTATCTAAACAATGGTTTCAGGATACGCTAATTAATTTTTCTCTGCTAAGAAAGAGGAGTGGACAACCTAAATTTCAAATTATCTATGTGAATCAGAAGGCTGTATGCATGAAGGGCAGACACTGACATTTATTTTGTGTAATGGTGCATGTCTTGAGAGGAATTGCCACTGGAATATTATTCCCACTCTGCACATCAAACATTAATATAAAATCAATATGGACCCACATTCCCAACATTTTTCACGCACCTGTGTTACCTCCCCAGAGGGTTTTGCCACACTTGGCATTTGGCTCCCCCAGGAGATGGGAAGAGGTTCTCTGCAATCCTGCAATCCTCCTGCTCGGCACAGCATCGCTGCTGAGGGTCGGCAATGGCTCAGCAAGACCCTGGCATCTGTGGAGGGAAAGTGCAAGGTGAGACAAAGGTGATTGCTGGTAAATTTGCTGCTCTGTCAGCAAGTCCTGAAAAATAGAAAGTAAAAAGGGTGTTTTTCACAATACAGATGACATCCTCATTTGAAATTATACAGTTGGAGTTGCTCTGTGACAAAGACACAAAAACACTTTCTTAAGACAGTGTTTCTCTCTTAAGACATGACAGGAATAAACCCAAAAGAACAGCTAACCTGCTAAATACACTTAGGCTCACATAAAAGCTTGACTTGATAGATCCCAATTTTTTTTTTCCCTGAAAACATAATTTCCTTTTGAACTCATAACAAATCAGCCTTCATTTCAAAGGTGAACTAGTTCTCAAACAGGCTCTACACTTCAGTTTACCTCATGATCAGACCTGGTCAAAAACTCAAGTTAATCAAAAGCAGCACAGTTTAGAGGAAAGAAAACCCCAGAAAACCCCATCACACTATTTTTTTGTTCAAATAGGATGTAGCAGATCTCCCTCCCTATTTACACTCTCCTGGAACACTGCTCAGGCAGCTGGTTTTGAGCTCAATGTCCAAAACCTGCCGGTTTCAGAGGAGCTTCATTTTCCCGAGCATCCCTGTGAATCATTGGCAATTTTCAAACCTAGATTTGAGAAGATTCCTATCTAAGTTAAAAGCTATTTAAGGATGTAGTTCTAACACATTTCTTCTGGATCAGGTATTGGTATGCCAAGCTATTTTAATGTATATAGTCAGAAAGTTATAATAGTTTACTACCCTCAATTGAAAACAAACCAGCTAAGCCACTGCTTACTCCTCGCTGCTGATAGGCTAAATCACTGCTCCTAAATATGGTGACCTAGTGCTCAAAAATACACTCAAATTTCCATATGGATTTTGTTCTAATATATTTTGCTTTATGGAATAGAACTCAATTATTTCTTTCCTTTTTCTCCACCTCAAGCTTCCAAAGGCCAACATTTTTCTGAGGCCCGTGGGAGAAAACCACAGCTAATTTCCATGACACAGACGGGAAAAAGATCATAACCACAGCTCCTTACCTTCCTCAGCTGCAAAAGATACCACACTCAGTTATCATTGGCAGGATGTTAGATATATTCTAGTCCAATGAGATCAGGGAGGGGACTATTCAGACAAGCAGCTCCTGCACACTTTATTACTGAAGGTGAAGAGGCAAACATCATCCCAATATCATAGGAAACACACGTGGCAATTTCTGCTGTGGCTTCTACTGCTAAAAATCAAAACTAAAAGCTTGTCATCCTGAACAAAAATATTTGTCTCTATTTTAAAAGAAGATTTTTAGAAGAAAAGGGATCTTTGTGGAGAGATGATAGCAGGTTTGGTCTCATCCGTGGTTGCATACTGGGAGCAGATCCTGTATGGGGATGCCAGATGAACTCACAAACTTGTGAGGGCCCATGTAATTTAATGTTTTCAATTTCATAACACAACAGCCTTTAGAACCAATAATCCTGTAGAAAAGCTAAGGAAGCCCAAGGCAAGTTTAGAACCTACTGGATTTGTGTTGTTGGATAATAACACATGATTCAAAGTCATCTAAACTTGGTACCACACACCCATTTCCTTAATGCATGAGATCTTTTGTTTTAATCAATGCTCATGATGTTTCTAAAAACATATTGAAACTTTTCAAAAATCTGAGGGCATCTTAGGAATCAGTGCACACACAAGTCTTTTCACCAACCACCGACATGTAACTCTGTTCAGGATGGCTGGTAGAAGAGGGTGAGTGTATGTTGTCGCTCTATGACATCCCAAACGACACAAGACTTTTTAGATAAATTTGAATTCTGACTCCAAGGTTTATTAGGTGGGGAATTCTTTATATACTATTGTACAGCGACCAATTGATTGGTGGTTGAAAGGCAAACCCTTGGTCAACCCAGAGGGACATCAAGAGAGTCTCTCCTTTGTAGAGGAACATAAACATCTTGTCCTGTTTACAGAAATTTCCTGGGAAAGGAATTTTCAAGTCCAAAACATTCCAAGCAGGGAACCAGGGCTACAGCACGTCATGTACCCATGACTAGATAGAAGTTTGGCCAAAAGAGCTTATGCTTATAAAGAGCCGTGTTTTTTCTAGCCAAGAGAATCCTATATTACAGGTGCTAATAAGAACATCCTCCACACAAAAAAAATCTGATCAGAGCCCATTTTATAGGCTTTATAATTGTGAAGGACCAAACAATCCCGTCTAAGAATGAAACCCACAGTTTCACACAATAAAAGAATTTCAAAAAATCAGTGTTTAGACACAATTCTCCCCCAAAGGTTGATTTGTGAAGGTAGAACATCCTGCTGAAACTTAGACTTCCCTCACTACAGTCAGAGAATGAAATATCTCAAGCAAAAATTACTGTGTAATGAAAATAGGGAATTTATACAGATGTACACAACATTTAATTAAGTAAAATAATCACCACATCATTTTTTAGTCAAATTTTCCAAGTACTCAAAGCTCCCAACCTAAACCCCACTTATCATGAGCTGAGAAGTTAGCTGTTTCTTATTCCTAACTAAGAGGCATGGGAATTCCTCTGCAATCTATTGAAAATATCATTTGTCTGGGTACTGGTACCTACTTAACTAAAAGAAAACAATTGAAAGAACCAATTCTGCTAGTGTGAATTTGATACAACTTGTTTTTCATGCATGAACAAAAAAATATTCTTCTATCCCAATAAAACAGAAATACAAACTGCAGGAAACAACTCCTTCAGCCCTCATGGAATAGGCATTAAAAGGTTCAACAAAAGTTATTATCTCACACTGTACATTTACTATTAAATTATTGATGAGCTGCTTCTATTGTCATTTTTAGTTCTGTTACCAGAAATTAAAGCAAATACTAAATTTCTAAATACACCATGCCTAGGAAAAAAAAATCCTGTTCATAGGCACCAGGATTCTCTGCAGTCCCAAAGGGATTTTCATAATCTCACAGGTATCTTCAAATCCAAGGATTTGCACTCTGCTTCTCAGCTCAGCTTCCAAATGTTTAAAAATACATGCAACAAGACAAGTCACTATTGGCTACACATCTAAGAGGTTCAAACATCTGAATTATTCTGCCTGAGGTCAACTACAATTTATGTGCCAAATTAGGTTGAAATCAAGCTAGGAAGAGCCATGGAATACTAAGATCTTTGGTGCTTGGGAACTTGAGGCTATTTCTGACAAATGTGCACCATCTCAGATCTTCTTCCAGTAAAGGAAGGTATTTTCAGGAATCAAGTTTGAAATATAAGTTTATAAATATTTATTTTATGAATCTGTAGGCTCCAATGATATAGATTTCGCTGTGTAAACAGATATAAAATGTGGATTAAAACAGCAAAATTTTGCAAGAGTGTTCCTTGGATTTTGAAATTCTAGAAAACAAAGGATGTACATGCCATCATATGCACTTGCATGCCAACAAGTCTTGCAATAAAAAAAAAAAAAAAATTAAAAAAAAATGTATCCCTGGGCTTTAACAGTCTATATTGCTATATTGTTTAATATAACCAGAAAATATTTTCCAGGAACTCAGATTCAAGGCTTCTAAGACATATACATCTAAGTGGTATAATTGCACCAAAATGTTATAGTGTATACATGCAGTACTAATTTTATACACACACACTTATATATGTTTCAATATAATTTAGTCAGTTACTAGGAGAATTAATGTACATCCCAAAATGTATGGGCTATTTTTGCACAATTCAAAACTGTGAAATAGTAACTCAAGTAAGTGTACTATTTTTACTCTAAAATAATTTTCCATAAATTTCTAAATGATAGAGGATATTTCATATAACTATCTCCCAAAACTTTTAAATACAATTAAGGTAGAGCTAAAGAGAACTCAAGTGATTCTCCTCCTCAGGAATCCTCAGGGATTCATATTTAAGTGAATTCCCAGCTCCCAACCTAAAAGCAATCTTTGCTTTCTATTTTCTTGGAACAGATAACACCAATATTAAAACTAGTCTTGGGAAGGGACAACTTGAAACAGAATTATCCATAAATGAAAATGCTAATTAAATTAGCATTTTTTTTAACTAAATATACTAAACTTCAAAGTCTAAGAAGGAATTTTAAAAATCTAAAGTAGCTATCAGCCTTCAGTACTGTTAATGGCTTTCCCACTCACCTAAGCCCATCCCCACCAGCTTCCCAGTCTTATCTTAACTTCTTCCAGGAACAAAGAAAGAATATAATGAAAGAACAGTCGGGAATAGATTGAGATGCCCTCGTAGATATTTGTTTTAAGACTGAAAACTCAACAGCATAATTCACTATGTGCCAGCCACATTTTTCAAAAATAATCAGCACACTACCATAAACCTTGAATTTAAGCCTCAAATATGCTTTAATGGGCTGATAAGAAAAATATTCAAGATTGCCATCCATGAAGAAGCTACAGAAAAAAAAAAGTTAGTATAACAAGTAATTTCTGGCATTTTTTCTTCCCTAATTATAAAACTTTTAATAGAAAATCAAACTTTAAATAGATTGCATTCAGCCGAAACCCTCTTCCTGTACCAGTACAAAATTAAAAAGAAAAAAAAAAATCATCTTTCTCAGGGAGAGAAAGGGTCAGAATCTATTAAATCTGTCTTGTCTGACACAAAATTACAAGTGTGACGTAAAAATCTAGCCAGCCTGACACAAAATTAAGTTTCTCCTGATATAACTTTAAAGAACACAAACCATCTCAAATGCAACAGAGGAAACCACTGGATGCAGTTTCTAGAAGTGGGATTCCAGGTCCCAATTGAATTCATTCTGTAAGCATGGAGTGCAATGATAATGATGTAACTGAATTCCTACAAGAGATTTGGAGCTGCACAAAGAGAAGACAGCTCTGGTAAAAGATCCAAGTTGTCTGATCACTATGGGTTCCTAATGAGCACCTGTGCATTGCCTCCTTATGCAAAATACTGCTGAAGACTATAATTTGAGAATTCATTTTCAGTGCAACCTTTAAAAAATACAGAACTATACACTGAAATAAGCATCTGATTTCTGGAGGAAAAAATCTGAGCTCCCTGACCTGCAAGAGCGGTCTTGCCAGTACTGTGTATGCTTGTCCTTGACCATGGCTCAGAGCAGGCAGCCAAGGAGGATTATAAAACTAGGACATATTCTTCCCATTTTCTGGTTAAACTGCAGATTTAAACTTAACTTGAATGAACAGGGTACATCATGACAGTTACATTTTATAGCCACTGTGATGTCTACCCTCCAAGAACCTCACTAATTCCATTTTTTAACTTATACCTTTGTCCTCAATTTCCTCTGGCAGAGTTCCACAACTCAGCTTCACACTGCTAGGAAGGGTATTAAAACTTGCTCTTCCTGGGCAGCAGAAGAAACACTATCTGTCTCTTCTCTGGTCTCCATCTCCTCACAATGCCCTGGTGTAAGGAGAGCCAAATCTGAACCAATTGTATCATAGGACAGAGAGACATCTCCTCTTTCCCCCCCAAAAATTCTCATTTCAACCCGTTCATCCTGTGAACACAGCAGTAAATTCCTTTTCTAAGAAACTCTCTCCTCCCAGCATACTCTTGCCAGGAGGCTTATGACTGCTCTAGCAGTCAACCCTGCTATGCCATTTTGGTCCACGAGTCTTTCCTAAGTGGACTCTATTTAAATTACAGTTGTACTTCTATTTAAATTAACCATAGTATTTGTGAGCATTAAAATCACTATGCAGGAAAGCCGTCTGACCTGCTAGCTGATTCCTTTACCTTAATAAATATTCAACCTGGCCAAAATTGCCACTTTTTATACAACCCCAAGAAAGAGAAAGGCTCAGGGACCTGCTCAGATGGTAGCAAAACTCCTTTGAGACAAAGATTCCTTTGAGACACAGTACATTTATCCTGAGCCCAACCAAAAAGAATAAAATTAAGGGAAAGGAAATTGATGGAGAATGATAAAGTTTAAAAATAAGACACAATTTCTTTCACTTAGAGAGAACTGTTGATAACTGAACCAATGGCCAAGGGAACACATTTGTCTGTATTCCACCAGATTCACTAAATCACTTAGTGTGATATGGAAGATGTGACAGTTATAATGAGAAGGCATTAAGTAGGGAAAAAATAAGATTGAAAAGTAGAAAACACCATCAGTTAGTGAGATTTGTTAAACTAAGAAATGGTCCTCTCTGTCAATGCACTTTACATTTCTGAGAATGCTTAAAGACAAAAGATAGGGAAAAAACCCCCAAACAACATTTTAAGAGAGACTTCCACATGGAGGGCAAAACTAGAAATTAAATAGGTTTTCCAACAGGTTGATCCCCCTCTCTTCTAACAAAAGCTGTACAAAAACTGACCTCTGCCTGAAACACGCTCCACAGAGTTGCAAATGCTGATGGATGGCTATCATATACTCACCAGGCAGACAGTCCTGTGGAGCACGGATAATTTGAGGGATGAATCAGATTAGCTCAAGTCGCTTCAAAGCCCCTTCCTGTCTCTCTGATTCTCTCCCTCCAAAGGCACTATCATGAGTGTGACATTCCAGAACAATGAAATTGGTAAAGCAACAAAAGAAAACTCATAAGGATGGATTAAAAAAAAAAAAAACCTGCACAGAAGCAGAACCAAGGCAGCAAAATTGCTTCTTAAATATCTCTTCCAAAAGAAACATTCAGAGAAAAAGTTACTGTTTGCTCCCCACACCCTGAAGGTGCCCTGCAGTAGTACCACAAGTTAAATCTGTTCCATTCCTACAGACATGTGTTAGGACCTATCACGTGAGTATCTAAGTGAATGATATCAAAACTGTTATCTTTTTTCTTTTCAGTGTGACTCATGCCAGCTGGACTAATCTAAATATTATTAAACATCATTAAATATATTAAGTTTAAGCTTAAATTGTGCCAGCAGGGCTAGTTAAGAAAAAGAACATAAAAATAATATTTTAATTAATTATGTTCCCAGGCTGTGGTGATGGGTGCTACCCTCACTACTCACATACAGTGTCAATTATTTTCCACAAATGTATTGGTAGGTCTACCAATCCTTCTGGCAGCGCTTCCACAGCTGTTGCATGATGTAAGATTTAAAAGGCAATCCAGGAAAGTCTATAATGTGCTATAAAAATTAGAAAGTATTTAAGTGCCTAGATCACCTTCCCAGAGGACCTCCCACACTTACCTGACCAAATTTCATTGCCTGTCCCTGGAAAGTGACCTGCTTTCTGTACTGACAGCAGTATAACCCTACTTCTATTCTGGCATCCCTAAGAGATACTCAAAACAGCACTTACCAGCACAGTGCTGTAGAAGACCAATTCTAGGACCAGAGGGATTATTTTACAGCAGTAAAAACTCACTGAAAATTGCCTTTGCATATTATGGTACCTACACCATTGCAACATTCAATATTTTTGTGCATATTCTAAACTTATACCTGTGTATATATACAAACATATGTATATGTACAGCAAGCTGTAATAATTGATGCATTTTGTGGTTGCTTTTGTTGTTGCTTTTTATGAAATAATGATGTTTATAGTCTTAGAAGCTTTTCAACGGTGACAAATACAGTATTTTAAAAAGTCAAATTGTGTATTGCATGTCAAATCTAGCATGCCTCTGGGAGGACAAATCAGCATCTGCTACACTTTCAAGTCTGCAAGCACGATTGTTAAGTGTATTATGATCAACAGGAGGAATGCAGAGTACATCAAAGGGAAAAATAAAACTCCTGGTAGATAGTAACCATTTTCTTCTTTTCTGTAAGAAATGCTAAGATGCTGGAAATTGCTCATCCCTAAATCGCTATTAATTAAAATAAGGCTTAGCTACTCCTTCCTTAACACCTTACTCCTTTTCCTCTTTCTCCTTCCAAAACAAGACTGAGAAAAAAGGAAATGTCTGTATAGTGGAAACCTACATAACCTCCAACAATTTGCATATAGAGGTAAATCAAATTTATTTGGTTTACACTATATAATGGTTCTTCAGTTTTGGTAACTTTTTCTAAAGGTTATTGAACTTTTATACGACACTTTAGAAAAAATTCTTGTTAAACGCACAGAGTTCACATGCCTTCCTTGTGCATACACCCTTTTCCAGCAAAATAACTTTTCTCGTCCAAATTAAGCAGACACTTTGTTCTCTGCTCCCACTTGTCCACACAGAGAGATTTTTTTTCTCTAAAATTTCAGAAGTGCCTCTCACCTGAGGTATGAAGGGTAGGAATATATTCCAATTGAACTCTACCTAAAGCAACCAACAGTGCTCCCAGTTCCCACAAATAGTTGATTTCTGATCACTTTGTTCCTCTGGAAAGTTTTCTCAGCAGCATCACTCAACCACACCTTCACAGACATGCCCATCAGATGCACAAGTGGCCTTAGGGAGCAAATGAGACTCTGAGTACAATATGAAAAAGAGGAACATTCCTGTGCACATGTGACAGGACAGAGAAGGCAGAGACACACTACCTCTGCCCTAGGTTTCCCTGGATTCCTATGGCATGGGTCAGAGGGATAGAACAGGACGCCTCAGTCTGAGAAGAGGTGCACAAATGCAGAATGGTATCAACTAGTTGGCTTCCTCATTCTGGTTTAGCAACAACATGGATGGGAATTGACATAATATATTAAGTTGTGCAGTTCCCACCTCTCTTGAATGCATTTTTTCTTTATTTTTAATTTCTCAATAGATTTTTAAAAATTGATTAAGAAGCTGAGTCAAAATCTCATCTAGTTTCTGAATTCTAAAGGTTAATACAAGCATCCAAGCGTCATATTAACATAACAGCAGCAAAAATCAATCCAGCATGAGACTGCAAGCACTAAACTCATCTTTAATTCCAATTATGGCCTGTTGTATAAGTTTTAAATTTTATGTCAGAAATTGATACAATCATAATTTCCCACCTCCTAAAACCTTTGAGTAGAGAAAAAAAAAAAAAAGTAAAACAGAGACTTGACAAAGAATTCCCCTTTTTACAGATACACAATGACCTTCTTCTAAGATCTTTCTTGGAAAGAAATGTCATACAATTTTTCTTGAAACAGTCTAATGTCTACAATAGAAGTTGTCAGTGTAGGGACAACACTGTGAAGGATAGAGAAACAAGACAGATTAAAGGGAATAAAAACCTAGATCATGTTTTCCATATGGGTAAAACACACCAAAAAAAATTTGAATGCAGTAAAATAGACATCTGTTTTTCCACAGTTAATATCTAGCGCAAGTTCATGGCTTAGAAAGAGCCTTTGTGCCATTCTTGAAGTTACTGCATTCAAAAGGATGAAAACAGGAGTGGAAAAGCTCCTCTAAAATACATTCCGCATTTTCATCTAGTCCAAAATTACAATTACTACACACTTTATAAGCCTGCAGCCAGTTTTAGTAAACTGCTACTTACAGGTCTCACATGACAGCCAACAGATGAAAGTGGTGAGAGCTCTCATTCACTGCTGCTGGCAACCCACTGCCTTTCTGATTTCTTTCTTCAGAAACAAAGATTGGACGGGGGAAAATAAGGTAAAGGGTTATTTTTAAAAGTCCTTATTTTCAAATCACTATCCAGGAGCTGTCTTAGTTGGCCTCTTGTTAGTTGTCTCTCATCTTCCACTTCTGTCTCCATAGAAACCTTGCAGCAGCATCTCCTGCCTCACTAGCCTGGAGTCTTCAGATTTGGCTGGTGCTAAGCCTGCCTGGGCAGCTGGGGGAGGATAATGGCAGCACCCCTCTGAGGTTCACCTTGCTGGCCCCCTGTCACAGGGGGACCTCGTGTACAAAGGTGAGAAATCACCTCTAACCCATCGCACAGACTGGGGCAGAAGGCTCATCCTGCTCTCAGCTGCTTCCCATTTCTCTGTCAAACTTGCAGAGATGGATGCACGGATTGGGATGAAGGAAAGACCTCAGACCTCATAAACTAAGACCCAAAAAGGTGGAAAATAAGTGAAGTGAGGGGATACTGAGCTACATAATCAGCACTGGGAGAGTCAGCTGGCTGCAAAGTGGGGCACTTCTCAAACTCTTGTGCCCGTTTCCCTGCTTCTGGAAAAGTGCAGGGGACACTATCAGAAAATGGATTTGAAAAAAAAAAAAAAAAGTCAGTCTGAATATTCAGAGGTACGCTGTAACACCACCTCTACTGCAGAAAAATATACTTGGAAACTCTTTTTTCCATGGTGTTTTTCTATTTAAATGGTTTATCTAGGAAAAACCCCACTTTTCTCTAGTGTCAATCATTTTAGAGAGAGGGTACTGAGAATTAACTTGTATTTATTTGAATGGCCTGCAAATAAATAGAATGCTACTTTTTCTTTTACCTGCTTCAGCTTTTCCATCACTATTATCCCAACTGGAATACACCAAAAAAGTGTCATTTTGAGATGACAGCTATGAGTCATCAAGTGGCCAAAACTCACTAGTCAAATGCAAAAGAAGTTACAACTCTCTACAGACTGCCCAAGGGGACTACTAAGATCTCTAAGATGGGAAATTGCTCTCATCAAAAGGAGAGGGCATGTTCAGGCAGACAGTCCCTCAGAATGATTTTCTCTGCCAGCCCAGATAATCTCATTTCGATTTGAGTAAATTGTTCTTAAAATAAAAAATCTCTGCTCTCAGGCACACAAATGGGAAGCAGTGGGTTACGGAAACAAAAACACAATAAGGACTTCTGGCAACTTGCTAACAACAAGGAAGCCTACAAAACACTCAGTGCTAAGTAAGAGGTTACAGAATATCCTGTGAAAATCCAGAAAGAAGTGTCTGTCCTGTGGTGTTTGAGCTCTACTGCAAGAGTACATGAACACAATTTCTCCCCTTTGTAGCTATTAGGCCCTGCAGACAGTTTCTGTTCAAGAGATGTGTCCTTTTTTATTTTTCCAATGTATTAAAGCCTTAACCTCTAAATGAAATATATATTTACTGAAAAATCAAACTATGCATTACAGAACGGATCTGGAGCTTTGGTATGTGTGGGTAAGTCTAGAGGTTGCACAATAAACTAACGTGTGTATATATATATATATATATATATACTAATATATACACACAGAGAGTAAGTAGTAGATATTCCTTGTCTATTGTTTTCAATCAAATCCTCAAGCAAATTGACAATCCAAATGTTTATAATGGTGCAAAGAATGTGTCTGTATATTGGTTTTTATTATACCTAGAGTTGTGAAGAATTTCTAAATATAAAGAATGAGTAAGGACAAATGTTAACTTTAAAGTCCATTTCATGGACATGGAAGTTGGTGAACAGAAAGAAAAAATGTCAGATTTGTGCAATAACTTTGAACCAACGTGCTGAATGCAGACAACAGTGATCACAAGTTACTTGCCAAGATGATGGTTATTTTCTACAATATCAGTACACATTTAATCAGGCAAAACTTCGTCCAAAACACTTAGCAGTTCCTTCTTTCTGAAACCATGCACATCAACCTACTAGCAAATAGTTTGTTTTCTAATAAAAAAAATTTCAAAGGAGTAATTTAAGGCAAAATAATACTCAGTATTACGCATTTTTCTAGGTGTCTGTTGCACTTTACTGAATGTTAGGTGTGAATTTGTTATTCTCATCACAGAAAGAAGAGCAGTCTGCTCAAATCAGCATTCCTGGTATGGGACAGTGCAGTTGCCATCTGTGTCAATGCAACAACCCTGCCAAGACATGCCAAGCTCGTAGCTTAATTTGACAGAGAATCTTACAGTGCCCCCATCACACTCACTCTCTTTCAATTTACCATACTTCCTCAGTGACGGAAACCAAATGTTAAACAGCAAAATGAAGGCTGGTTCAGTTTCCAACAATGAGATCATTTTTCAAATCTATGGTTTCCAGCTAATGGCCAAGTGAATGTCTTGGATGCCTTAGTTCTCCATTCTTAGACGCAAAGGCTCTGTCACAACAACAGGAATTCAGATTTTTAAGAAGATATTAAACAGTGATGAACATAAGACAGCTACTCCAGTTATTTGTAGAGCTCGTGTTGCTGCCTATATAGTATAGTTGCTGTAGCAAAATTGAAAAATTTAATGTCGAAAGCTGAGAATAACACTACAAAAATTAATTTCTCCATTCAAGTCAATGCCATCAGCAAGAAGTACACTGCCACCATTTTCTGATGCCACAGACACAGAGGAAGATGACAGCTGTTATTGAAGGTAAAGACGATTTTTTTAAAAGTGCTTGAGGATTTACTAGCAAGAAATGAAAGAGCAAACTTCTCCCACCTCTTTATAGCAGAGGGATGGAACCCATGCAATCAATAACAGTAGACTGAACAAAAGCTGAAGAAGCTAAAGGAAATACCCTGACAGACTAGGCAAAAAAAACCCACAGAAGTAAAAGACACCTCTGGAAAATGTAACCTATCAATTTTAGTAGCGGACCTGCAATTTAATCACAGCACGGCACATTTAGAGCATTGAGAATTGAAACTAGAATTCAAGGGGGCCTATGTTCTCACTCAGGTTTAAGGGAATAATATCTTTGTCTAACAGATTGACCAAAAGACTGTTCCAAAAGCTTTTTTTGCAAGAAATTACACTATTAGTGTGGAGCAAGAAACACCAGATCAGATCCCTTTCAAGATGCAAGTGCAGAGAAAAGAAGTGTCTTATTCACACATTATTTGACACTCAAAATCACCAAGACAGGTGTCTTTTGCACCAGAAAGTGCAAGAGCAAGAGGGGCAGGAGTGTAACAGAGCTGCCTGCCCACAAACAGTGCTTTAGCTCCTGCTGAGGGCTCAGGATGGACCTGGCCCAAGGGGCTGACTTGCCCTCTCCAGCCTCGTGCCCTGCTAGAGCTGCCTCTCCAATGCAGCACCAGAAAGTGAGCAGCCGATTGATCCATCTGAAAAACAACCCTACCAGAGAAAGAAAAGGAAGATTAGCTTTCAGGTGATCAGCAAAGCTTTACAAGTTCTTTCTACAACAAAGAGGAGACAGAACCAGCAGTTTCCCTGGCATGGCTGGCCCACGTCAGCAAAGCTGCTGCAATGAAATGCTCCTGCTCACTCCTCCATGCACACAATCACAGCACTGCTGACCAGGTGACCCTTTTCTCAGGTGCTTCACATCGCAAACGTGCTTAGTTTAGTGGAGGACACCTTGGCCTGCAGCTCAGGCAGAGTTAGAGAGTCAGTGGCCCAAAATATCTCCAGCCAAAGAGATGTTAACTACTTGTTCCTTGCATTCTAAAGAGAGAACAGCATGTTGCCCTGTACTTGAGACCTGAAAATTTTTTATATGATTAGTCAATAGTATCATCAAGATGACTGAAGATGATGAAATTGATAGAGAGAGACAAAGCAAAGTGTTCTCACTCAGCCAGGCTCTGGTAGAATCTACTGATTTACAGCAAGAAAAACCATGTGAGAAGTAATATTCAGACAGTCTTGTGGGTATATTTTGGTTGCCAGTTCATTTCAACAAAATAGATGCTATTCAAAGCCACAATTCTCACAAACTTTAAGTTAGCCACATACACACTCTCTCTATACAAACACAAAGAAATTAGTATTAAAGACTATGATAGATGGTACAGAATTATCAAATAAACAATAAGAGAGGAATCAAAATTAAGACTGATGATGAAATCAGAACTGGACCTCATTAGAACATGTTTAATTACACAACTATATTTTTTCTGGTTTTGATAGGACTCCTATCTCATTAAGTGCCCAGGAAGACTTACTGAATACTGAATTATTTAATCCAAATTACTCTGTTCTCTGGCATCTTTGGTCTGCAGAATGATATACAGACAATAGCCATGATGAGAAGGAGAGGAGGGATGCCACGACCTGGATCAACTGTCAGATATTAAAGGGGTTTGTGCTGTTCATCCTCAAATTTAAAAGTCCTCCTCTGTAGGCAAAAAACCAACATGAGCCACCCAGAGACTACTTCAATCCTCCACAAAACTTTAATCAACAAGATATCTCAAAAGAGAGGAGGCAAGAACTCTGGAGAGTCAGACACTGAGCTATGGCAAATTACACCAGGAAGTTAAGAATAAGAATTCATTGGTAGCCTTAGATCAATTAGGTAAATACAGATGCATGCGTGACAACAAATTTTGACCGTGATAGAAACAAATATGTGGTGTTTGCCTGTCTGAGAGCAAGATGATTGCCCCAGCCTCAGGAGGGTGACTTTGTTGTCCCAGTTGAAGGGAAGAGGAGCCAAGGGCTTTTAACAGTAAACTGAATACTTTGCTCAATAGTTACGGCCAGGGGCAAGAGCAGGCTGGGTAAGACAGGCTTTATCTGGACACCTCATTTGGTGTCCCCAACATGTGAACTGTGCCAAAGGAAAGGAAAAAAAAAACCCAACACATTTAGTTTATAATTCCTCTGCATTATTTCACTAGTGAATGACCTACTGTAGCCTAGTAGGTGTAGAAAAAAAACATAGTCAAAATTAAGTGTATTTTTCAGAAATTTATTCTTGCACACTTTTGGTTTCATCCAAATTTTAAAAAATCATAGCAAATGGTCTTACATGTCACAGATTCTTCACTCTGGGTACATGTGAGAGAACATGTGTAATTCTCATGGAAAACATGAGGGAGAGAAGAAGAAACCAACAAGATTTATTATCGTGTACTTATTTATACATAATATTATTATATATTCCTTTCTTTTTCTCACAAAGCAGACTATTAGTTAACAGAGTTTATAGTGAATATATTCAAAATATGTATATGTTACTGGCAAGACTACATACAAAAGCAGGCATTTAATAGAGCAAAAATACTGGGGTTTTCCACTGTTTCACCTTCATTGCAAAACCCGGAATATAAATTGGCTAAAAGGGCAGCTGTTGACAAGAAATGATAATGACTTCATTCACGTATTACCACTGATTTAAATAAGCTTATAAATTTTCCTGTTTTCTTGCAACAAATTGCAATTTGATGGATCTTATTCATATTTTTTCATAAATAGAATGTCTGCTACAAAAATTAAAACTGTACTAGCAGTAAAGGAAAGTTGTTTCATAAACTGAAGAAACTCCCAAAAACCAGTAAGGATTTTTTTCATCTCACTTAGGTACTCCACCAAGGGGGTAGTGACATTTTTGCCAGTTAATCCACACTCTTTTATTATTCTCTATTGAAATACAAAGACAGAATGTCTACATTCTCTTCTTTTAAGCAGAATTCTGTAGCTTTGAAGAGAGCATTTCATAATATACTTGCATTTTAGATGACCAAATCGTAACAAGAATGAGGATATACTGCATGTCCTGATCCTACAAACCTTTATTCCAAAAGCAATTTCTGCCTAAGCATGCAGAAACCAGTTAACTTAAACACAAGTGTGCAAAAGACAAAAGATACAAACCCTTCAATAAAGCTTCTTTGGTCGCTGTCTTATTAAATGAAAAATTTTCACAAGATTAGCAAACTAGCTATTCTTTTCTTAGATTTGCAGAAACAAATAATAAACACTGAAACACATTATAGTAACAACAACGTAATCTTGATTAGTATTTTTAATTTTTTTTTCAAGACATTTCTCTTTAAAAAACATCGTCTTTTTGTTTGGTTGTGCTTATATAAAATCTCATAAATCTACTTCCACTTGATTTAGGAGTTTCTTATTGTATAGCGCAGTCAGTAGGTGAACATTGGACTGTTACAAAGCACCTTTATAGAAAGAAAATCCAGGTTAGTTCTGTAACTAACATCCCAGACCATTTTTAGCAATAGCTGCTAATAACTCTTAAAAGCCCTGAAGCAGTAGCACTATTGTGAACTAACCCCAAGGAACTGCTTCTGCAAATTCTGCTATCAATCTGATGCTGCAAAGCAGCTCCATAGTTCCAGAAGCCTTTGTAAATTCCATCTCTGAGAATTGATTTCAACAACTATCATCTACTGAGTATACGGAGAAAATCTGTTACCACTGCAGATTCAAATGTTAAAAATCCACCTCAGGAGGACTGAAAACTGCTCAATTAAAATACTAACCCTCACCATAGTCTAATATTAAAAATAAGCTATGAAAAGAAATCAGGCTTCAGGAAACACTAATTTTTCTTCTAATACACTAATTTTAAAAGGCATAAAACTGAAGAAGGATTTTTGTCCAAAGCTATACTGAACTCTATTGTATCCAGGCATTCTTTATATTTTTATAAAGAAATAGTTTGGTGTTCTTAAGCAATATATTTATAATACTGTCAAGTACTAAGATAAGAATTGATCTGACTTTTCCCTCTACAGACTAGTAAATCTACAGTAGCAAATTTTGCAGGAGCCATTTTTACATCCAGCTTTCTATAGTTTTATATATTTATTACTACTATATCTAGGAAAAAAATGAAAAACTAATTAATAACAACAATAATAATAGTAATAATGACCAAAAAACCCACCAAAATATTTTGCTTCTGCTACTGTGCGTTCTGTATCACATTTGCTCGGTGTATGTACAACTTGAACGGCTACAAGTAATTTCAGTGGAAAAAATTTACTAGTCATATCATAAAAACCACTTTATATTCTCAATTACCTCTTAGAGCAGCTCCTACTGAAAGACATTCTAATACAGATGAAGGACTAAGCACCACTGAAAACCGCACAAGTAGTACATGTCTGGAAGTTTCGTATGTCTGACATTACTCGAAAACAAGGAACTTGCCTAGGAAACTGGGAATTTCCTGCAGCTAGGACACAGTTTATTTGAATGTAATTGCTTTTGCAGTCAGTAATACAAAAGTGGCAGGCAAACAGCGCAAGACATCATACTTGTGACTTTTTAATATCTGTTCAGAATAAATAAATTCATTATTGATCAATTATATATTCAGGCAGGGAAACACAATGCTAGCCTTTCATTGTCCATGGACACACAGTCTCATCACCAGAGAGCACAATGAAATGCTAATGGCAGAGAAGATGAATGCCAATTTCCTTCACTTTGCTCCAACTTTCAGTGGCTCTCTACAATAAAAGATAGCTATTTGTGGAGACTGGCTTGTTCCATACCATTAACTCAGAACAAAACATATTTTTAGTGGGACAGCAGTGTTTACTTGTAAGAACTGATGAATTGTACACCACCATTTATCACTTGTAGACAAAGACATTCAGGCACAATTTTGGACATAAATCAAGGTACATGCTCCTAAATAAAAAAGGGATTGCTTAAGTCCCTAAAACTGCATAGATTGAGGTCAGATTGGCCATAGCAACCAAGAATGGTACTTAGGCCTTCAGTAAGACTTAGCAACCAATAAATGAGCTCAGATCTCTTTTCATCTCCACTGGTGTGAAAGCCAAAATTAAAAAGATTAGATCACGCTGCACCCATCACAATAGACTTCACAGTGAAAAAGTCATTTCTAGCCTTTGATTCTCATCCAATAAATAACATTCATCCCTTCCATAATGAACAACTTTCAAAGTAAATTGAATCTCCATAGTGCTGCTTTCCCTTGCTGCACCGTATTTACATAACAATATATCACAGGAAGCTCAGAGTGGGTCTTGCAAATGGAAGACATGTCTTTAGCACTGATTACACTATACTCAGCTTTAAAATGCTTGCCATTTAAACATAATGCACAGTAGATTATAATAAATAATAAACAACACTTTAAATCTTGCGGTATGAAACTTTGGCAATTTCAATATGGAAATTTTATAGTAAACAGCTCCCTCCCCCTTTCCTTTGAGTCCTTCCATTTGAGGATATTCAGCAAATTCTACTTTCCAGGAGCACTGATGATACTATCTGTCTCGTGTTTCCAGGAAAAGAAGTAGTACATTTTTCAATTTTTCCTGCCTCTTTTTGCACTGTTCCTCTTCTCTTTTGTATATCTTTTCAAGCACTTGAGCAATTCTTTCTAATGTTCCAAACACATCAGTAACCTATTACTTCAATCTGACACAAAGCACTATGTGTTGCTCATCTTCCTCTCCCTAGAGCAATAGTTATTTGTAAATAGGTGAAGCTGATCACAGCTGCAGAGATCTAGCACAGATCTAACACATGAAATCAAAAAACACATCCAGCAAATGTTTGTGTCGTATTGCCACTGTATGCCCTGTATTTCCCATGCTCAGTTTGTCATCATTGTCATTCCCTTCCTACTGCAGGTTGCATAAATTGATGTTTAAAGGAGGGTTTGACAGAAATGCATCGAAACAAAAATTCTACATCTAATTAAAAACATGCAGGAATAATTTCAGCCCTCTGCACCAACAACTCATGTAGATTATACTATGTGAACTCAGCAGGGAATCTCATTAATTTTTAAAACTCTCTGACCCTAGTGCAGTTAAGGGTGTGAAAATAATTACAAATTAGGGTTGAGGGAGCACTGTTTTATTATTGCATGTGTGCTATCAGCTACACAGCATTTTATCAGATACGGATATTTATGATAGCTAAGCATAATTTTAACACATCCAAAATAAATTTTAAAAATGCAAATATTAGAGATCTTGTATTTTGAAGAACATAACTATAGCAGCCACCACTTCCACAAAAAAGAAAGCCTGTCTGGGCTCTGCAAACATTCTCATAGCACAAAGCATGTCAATTACAGATTAAACGCTAGTAACAGCCTGGATACGGCAGTAAACTAAGACATTTCTATAACAAGGCATGTTTGCAATCTACCAATTTCTAACTTATTTAGAAGGCTATAACATATTTGGCAGAGGATATAAATAGTCTCTCTTACCTAAAACTTGTCAGAAGAAAGATCCTTCTTCATTGCTGTCACCTCCAGTGCCCCCTCTTGCCACCATGGAGATTGGTTCTGCTATGTTTATTGCTCTGTGCCTCAGTTACCGCCGTGACACTAATCTGCCTGCACAGACCAGCACAGGGGTGTGTGTGGGTGTGTGGGTGTGTTTGTGTGTGCGTGTGAGAAGAGAGAGCCTGCTGACTTCGGGACTGGGAACCTAAACCTCAGGCCAAGTCAGGGCTGAATGAAAATGATCAAAGCTCTGTCCCTCATCAACAGAGCAGACAAGATTTCTCTCCCCCCTCCCAATGAGAAGTAGGGCTGTCATTAGGGATTCCCACTAAAAAGCCTCTAACAGAGGCAGACCTTCTCCAGACTGCTAGTGCCTGCCCAGCAACCCGTGCAGAATACAGGTAGCTATTGTTCCTGAGACAGATATGTAGCCAGCCACTCAGACTCTGACAGATCTCAACAAACCACTGAGCCTGCCTTCGGTTTAACTCTTTATTCACTAGCCGTTCACTTTTTACAAAGATATCCTTTTGCCCTGGAGAGGAAGGGACGGGGAAGGTAAAAAAAAAGAAAATCAGTAAATCGTTCTGGCTTTGTTAAGAAAAATGTTTCACATACATAGGCAGTAATCCTATGCAAATCTAGGAGTATTGACTTTCATTTGAAATCTCGTCTAGTCTGGTGCTGGACAACACAGCAATGGCACTGTTCAGCAGTAAAACAGGATTCCAGCCCTGTAAGGGAAATAAGTCCTGCTCTGCCTTTCTCTGAATTTTCATAATTCATAGGGAAATAAAACAGTTGGAATAGATAACATGCATCCTTGCTCAAATAATCTAGGTATTAAGAAACAGAGAATTTTAGTGCAAAAGCTTCAGCAGTTTTCCCAACAGACATACTTTGTAAGCATTGACTGAAAATGAAGTTAGCATCTCCAGCAGCAAATTGTGCTAGAGCAAGTAGATAGCAATTAGCTGGCATAAAAAGCAGAGATACTCATTTCAGTCTCATAGCAGTTATATATTTCCATAAGAAGATTTTATTTGCACAAGAAGTTCTGGTTTTGGTTTGGTTTTTTGTTTTTCGGGGGTTTTTTTTAAATTTTATACGACATGGAGCTCAATCATTTATTTGGAAAGATATGGTCAATGAAGCTGTTGGAAGAAATATCCTGACATTTACACTCTGGGCTTGACTTTTAGGAAGTAATGCATTTTTATATGAAAAGCTAATGATTCTTCATTCTGTATAACTATTGTGTAAGTTCAAGCCAGGTGCAGACTTCGGCTCTAAAACAATTTCTTCCCTTCTGTGTAAGTCAGTCTTAATTTCATTTCAGTCAGACTGTAGTAGGAGGTGTATATGCATGCATGTATACTTGCCTTAGGGTGGGTTGCTTGCATTGCTTTAAAACAAGTTTAAGGCATAAAGGTTGAAGATTACCAGCAACATTTTCATGTGCCAATAAAATCAGATTTATAAAATGCACAGTTTAAAAAAAAATAAAATCAAGACTGGTAACACAAATGCAAATTAGAGACATGATGTCAAAAGCAGTATTTTACCCTGACAGACCCTATTAACTCAGAGAAGCCTTCCTACCCATTACAAATAAACAATCATTTTATCGGCAACTTCCAAATGACATGTTAAAAAAACTACATGTGATTTAATTTGAAAGTTGCCAATGGTCACTTTGGAGTGTCTCAAAGTAACCTTTTCTGCATGTTTGGGAATTTAATTGCATTCCTACCAAAATGCCAGGCGTTCAGAGCCATTCAAAATTCTTCCAGTGCAGCGAGGAAACAAACAGACAAACAGGAAAGCAAATCAGCGTTATTCAGTGCAACATGCCCTGTGTGGCAGAATACCTCTAGCCTACTCAATGCATTTTAGAGAACCAGGACTTCACATTCAAAAACTTTGTTGCTGTTTAATTCTAGAGTATCTGTTTCATATCAGTTGGAATATCAGTCCTTAATGATAGACTTATTCTTTGGATTGTATTTTTTGTCATCAGTTTATGTAAATGTCTGGCGCTATGTAGGAAAATAGCTTTCAGTTATAAATGTGTTTGCGATTTAATAATGTTCTTAGGCAAAAAGATTCATTTATTATGAATTCTGAAACATTGTGCAGCAGTTTCCTTCTATTTGAGCAAATCAGTAACAAACTCCTGCCACTAAACGAAATTTAAAATTTCTAGGGAAATATATGCCAGGAAGATCCTCTGCTGCTGGTGCACAGCACATAAAAAATGGTGAGAACATGGCCCAGGAGCTGCAACAACAAAAGCCTGTGAAGTACACGTTGCTGTCTGGAAACACCTACCCTGCCCAGCACTTGCACTCTGCTGCCAAACAGAGAGCACCAGTACCATGCCATGGAAATCCTGCTTTGCAGCCCTCCTAAGGACCATGCAACAGGCTACTGAGCACAGTCACATTTGATTTCAACCTCTGACAAGGCCTTGCTATTACACCTTTTGCTAGGTGTAATAACCCTGGAGTACTTCACCCTGACTCCAGGATCTCACACGTCTTCCAGTGCTGTGTTATCCTGGTTCATGCTCATCTGCTGCTGGCTCGGTATCCCCATGAGCACACAGGCCATTGAAAAGCTTTAATAAATACCCCTTCACAGGAGGATGGGAATGAAAACTTTCTGGAGGAAGCTCATGTTGGAGCCGGGCATTTTGCAGGAAGACAGAGAAGCTGGTGCTTGCTATGAAGGTGTGACTTCCTCCTCCTCAGAAACCCTCTCCACTTTTATTGGAGCAATCCCCAGGCTGCATTCATGAGGAAAACATCTTTCTTCAATTTTAGAGAGAAGTATTCTGCTCAAAGACTTCACAGTCTCTGGAGATCACCTTTGACAGGCACAATGGCCACTCTTCCCAGTCAAGTCTACCCCAAGTGACCAGTAACAGATGTCTTGCTATAAAGTATAGGATTTATGTAAAAGATGATGTTTGTTTACACTGATTGGCCCTAATTTTTTTCCCTCACTCTACTTTTTTTTTTTTTTAATTTATTTTAAACAGCAAAAACCACACAAGCACTAAGTGGAAGGGAAAAAGGGGGTGCTTAAGGGGGAGGAAAAGCAAGGCTTTTTTCCTTTTATTCTCTTTTTAGTTGTGTAAGTCATCTACTAAAAGCAAACATTATGGACATGACGTTGGATAACTAATCTCCTGTACCATCGGATATTTGAACAGTTGGAATTGATTTCCCAAAAAGAGAGCATAAAGAAACCCAGGTATGTCTTGCATAACAATTCTGTATCTGAGAAATTTGCTTGAGAACAGATTGCCAGATTCGTTTCTTTCAGCTAACCAACACACATCCTCACTTTGGCAAACAAAGGCACACACCGGTATCACGTATCCATTTCCCTTTGGAGATTCCATTTTAATGATTCTGTAGTTAATACCTTTGTATTTAGAAATTATTCATACCAGATATCAAAAAAGCACACTGTTTCAGTTACTGTCTTACAGAGGTGAAATGCACATAATGTATTCAAATATGCAACCTCAATTAACCTTTAGCCTCACTTTGTGGACAAACCTATTTACAAAAAGTGAGCTCCCTCCATCATCAAAAGTCAGTTTTACGACTTCACATTGTTTGTGGCTAGTTCCCTGTATAAAAGAACGTAACAGGAGGTGATCTTCGTGAAGTGCAATTTAAATTTAACTCATTGTTATTCTTGAGCTTCATTTCCTTAATTCAAAAGCTACTATCAAACATCATATAAGAAACGCTTGATTTTTTTTTACCAAAAACTAAGTTTATTTATTATGTGGTAACTAGACATCATTCATCTCGGAAAATACTGAAAAGTATAAGATATCAAACATAAAGGTATAAAAATATTTTGACAGAAGCCAATATCTATTTTGCTTTCGATGTAGGCAAGTAAAGCATGTAGTGTAGGAAAGAAGTTATGATTAACATACGTTTAATTATGTTTGCATACTGCAATGTAAAACAACCTGGAATTACAGTCAATAAAGAATCCTTAACCTTCCCAAAATTTGGTATGTATATTATTAACAAAATCGGTTTTCTTTAAAATGGTCTTCTAAAGAAGGCAACTTTTTTTCGCCTCGACTTTTTCACAGAAACATAATTAGAATATTGCATTCTCCACTAGATGCTTTGTGAAAGCAAATGTCAGGGGTCCCGACTCAGCAAGATGATTACATTCTACATAAAAGCATAGGAAACCAACATCAGAGGTAGATTTCACCAGTTCACATTCTTCCAACAGATTACATTTTTGATATGTGCTCTGTTGGAGAAAATGAGTAGAAGGTGACAGTATCTTTTTTTTTCTTCCCCAATTACTTTAGAGCTAACATCAGCAGACCAAAGCACTATTCAAATAAATCCTTTTCTTTTTGTAAAGTTTCAGATTCTGAGCCCCATATACATACTTTGTAAAGTCTCCCTCCATCAACACTGAGCCCAAACATTTGCCTAGCTAACTAGTACTGTATGAATTACAGCAACAGGGCGTAATCACATATGTAGAGTGAATTAAACCATCTTTTATTTAAAAGTTTACTTTTTAAGTCAATCTTGTACCCAGTTCCATATCAAGACAAGAGATAAATAGAAAAAGCAGAACAAGATATTTTCTATATAAAACCCCCAAACAAACAAAAACCCCACGAAACATAACCCCAAACCCCCTAAACAATGTCAACACCGCCCCAAATGTGTTGAACATTAATAGGAATTTTCCCCTTGCTTCCTTAAGAACAGTGATTTAAGTAGGCACACCACATTACAGATATTCCAGTTTGACAATTCACTTGTTAGCAGGAATTAATATTTATCACTTGTTTTCATCACCTTGGATGGATTTGGACCTACCGTTTTAAGTACTGATCCCTGGAAGTTGCTGCTTTTTGAAGGGACGCTCTTTGAAGTAAAGTAGTTGGATGGAGAAAGACAAGTCAGGACTGCCCCTGTGGCTTCAACCTGCTGTGGATAGTTTTCTTTCTTGGAATCTTTTGATAAAAGCCAGAACACAACCTGATTTATTAATGTAGCAAAGTCATTACAATTCAGAGCTAAAAATGTTATTGGACTTCCCTCCAGCTAGTGCTGTTTAAGCAAGCCTTTAAAAAGCAATTTAATTCCATTCCACAATGTCAAATTTCCTCCACAGATAATTGGTTTTCATTGTATGTATAAAAAGCTGCAATGAAGCCAATAAGTCAAACTATATATTTTCTTAGAGTAATATTTATTACTGAAAGACTGGCCTGCTCCTGATGGAATTGCATTGTCTCTGTTTTTCTACTGTTAACCTGGAATCTTTCTGTTAATAACACAAGCACACTCTGTAGTAGTATTCACCAATGTACTGTGAAATCTGAATATAATCAAGAATTCTTCTTGGCCTCTCACATTTATAGCCAAATAACTTTATGCTGTCAGCTGTCATAGAATAAATCTTTATATATAAACTTACTCAATAAGAGTCAAAGCGTTCACACTGTTTTGAGAGCTTAAAACAGTCAGAAAATACTTGCCTGGCTTGGGTCATTATCAGTATATTTGAAAACTGCCATACTAAAACAAATATTAAAGCCTGGTTTTGTGTGTCTATATATAATATGCAATAATATGCATTACTCATGGGCATGTTTGTATTCCAAGAGCCTGGGAAAAACAGTGCTTTTTTGAGCATCTTGAAACATCAGACTTAGAAAGCTTGCACACTAAAAACAGCACAACAGCAAAACAAAGAAATCCAAAAACTATCGAAGTTGGAGATGCAAAGATGGGCATGAAATTTTACATAACTAAAAAACTTCACAAAAGCCCCACACTCATTCAAATCTTGTTTATAGCAGACACTTATGACTTAAAACAATCTTCCATCTCAAGCAGCCAAATGCAATAAAATACTTACCAGGTATCTTGCCTTGCTTTGAAATAATGTATTTATCTTTCTTTTTCATATTTTTCTTAAGAAGTCAAGGAGATTCATATTTAAAGCTGTATTAATTACTGTCCTCCTGCTCCCGCAGCTCTTCAGTTGTAAGAACGGAGGAGCTTTGCTGGTATTGTTTTGAGATAAAGAGAATGGCCCGTGTGAGCCAAGATATTCTGTACTGTCTGATGATCTCTGCAGTGTTCTTAAACTCCTCCACCAAGACAGGTATTTTTTTTCTGTCTGTTGTCCAAGCAGGTTCATGAGAGCTCTTACAGCCACCTTCATTTTTCAGTTGTGGAGGCCCTATGAGCTGAGAGCAGAGAGGTTTCTTTCTCTGAGTATTTATTTGCTTTTGGATTGGAGGAAGAGGCTGAGAGACTTTCAATTTGAGATCAAAGAAAAGCACATGCAATGGGATGAAGCAGAATTTTCTCAATTGCGCTCAGAATGGTAGTCCCTGAGTTCCCACACTCGGTGCTCTCAACTCTGTAAGCTTCGCAGGGGAAAAAAGATGGATAGTTATATATATACACACGCACACAGACGCACGTAGACACACACACACATATTTTAAATATATTAGTTTTCCCCCTTGCAGCACTGCAGTCTCTCTATTGTCAAATAATAACTGTATCCGAAAAGAAAGCACTTAATAAGGCTAAGGTCAGACTGCTCAGACTTGGCATTTGCTGCGATAACAAATCAGAGATGATAGCATCGTACAGATTTATGAATTTTTTGCCCCCGCAGTCACAAACAGCAGACGTTTACTTTATAAAGAAAGCTTTTAGATTCTTCCTGCAGTTTCCATAGTGATTTCATTTTTTCCCTTTTATCACAGATTGGCTGAAGTACTGCTACCCTTTGTACTTTAAAAGGCTTGTGCTAGCAACTGTCGATATAAAGGCACTGTAGCTAAAGCACACATGCAACACAAACTGTCAAAAATAATTGAAATAGATAAATGCTGGCTGAAAAAAGTTTGGGTATTTTCTCTGCTTGTCCTGAACAGTACAGCAGTATAGTATTTCATTTGAATAAATGTAATTTACTTGAGGCAACCACACTTCTGTTCCATTTCCCATAACCTATGAGCTATTCTATTCGAGCACTTATACACAAAAAAATTGCTTTCTTCACAAAAAGTTTTAATACAGCCTACATCAAGCAAAATCACCATGTTTGTCAGATATAAATGAAAGAAAATTCATTTATTTTTGGAATCTTCTAAAGACATTGCTTTTGCCAATGATATTCTTCCTCTAAGAAGTTTATTCTTTTAGAGAACGTGATGATTTAAGAAACACACTGTTTCTGGCAAAGCAAACAATACTCTCTCTTGCTAGAAAGATAACCACCTTTCAAAGTAAGCCTAAAGGATTAGTTTCTGTGTAACCCCTCACTAAACAAATGAGACCATCATCTTCTCAACAAAACAGAACTCAGCTAAGTAAACACCTCTATTCTGTTATCATTCCTTTAAAAATGTAGTCTTTAAATTGCAGAATGCATACACAGTATTTCCCCTACCCCTCTTTTAACCAGCTTAATAGAAACTGGGTGTGTGGCTAACCCCAGCCATTTCCTTCAATCTCCTGAGTTTCTATACTTGTGAGTTAGAAATGGTCTAACTTATTCAAAATACTGAATTCCTATCATGTAAATACAGATAAATATACTACAAAAACTTTTTGAGTTGGAAATTTTCCAGGTGACTATAAATAATGAATTTCCTTACTTTCATACAATAATGGAAAAGTTAGCACAAAAGTCACATGGACAAATATCTTTAAACCCTAGAGAAATCAGTAGAGTTTCCAAGATACTTTAATTTAGAGGGGGGAAAAAAGAGAGAAAAAACAGACAACTTCCTTTTGGATGTGTTTACGGCAATTAATTATTTATTTCCAAAGAGGTTATCTACTGAAATCTACCAAGCTCCCTATTTTATTGCCATTTGTTCATAAAGTGAATTTACAACTGACTTTCGCTTTTGGAATATTAAAATCAATAGGGAGCCACAGCCACTAAATAGGCACTAACTGTGAGCATAAAGTATGTTAGTATTTAGGATAAAGTTTAATGGAAAAAAAAGAATTTGCAGCATGGTGTAAGTGAAGGACTAAATGTAAACAAGAAGCTGAGAGTTACTGAGATTGTATTGATTACTGAAATACTCCACAAGTTGTCCCGGCCAGAACTGGTACAGAGAGATACAGCAGCTTTTGGAAAGATGCAGAGACAGCTGTTGCTGCCCTGGGACATGAGGGTGGGCTAGATGAGCTCCCTAAAGTCCTGTTGCCCTTTGGCAAGCAGCCACTAAACTGCCCCTTGTAGCAAACCTGACAGAATCTGAACCTGCACTTCATATCTATTTTACCCCAGAACCCTCTCAAGGACCATTTAATGAGCGTATTAAGCACTGTGTTCAAGTAATCAACATTATCTGACTCACAATGATAAATACTGTCTTTGTGCAGATTTTTCATGCATTGTAAGAAAAAAAATAAGCCATACTAAACCTTAGTGAGTAGAACTCTGACTTTCCAATAGGATTATGGCTTTTCACACGCCCTATTTTAAACACTACAGTTATTTTAAAATCTTGTATGCACATATACCTCAGCACAAACCTGAATCACCAAGGAGAATTTCTATGCAACAAGGGGGAACTGCAGATCCTTAAAAATAACTCATCAATAAAAAGAAATATAAAAAGCTTTTTCTCTAAAGGGGTAAGGATAAGAAATTTGTCTTTTACAAAACAAAAATCTTTGAAGTCGGTTTCATCCTACCTAAAAACACTAAATCACATTCTCACAGTATTTTATTTCCAAACTTTACATATATAAGAGGTTCAAACGGTTTCTGCAAGATTCACAAGGCAACTGACTTTCTGGGGATTGTATGAAACTGTTGAATTTATCCCCAGTCTTTCCCTAAGCCAAGCTACCCTCAGGAAATTGAATTTTTAGAAGAAAAACACAAACTAAGTTGTTTTCTTTTTAGCTGTTAGAGACTAAGCAGGGCATTTGAAATGAAGAGTTGAAATGAAGAGTCTATGTTAAAAAAAGAATTTCATGCTTCCTTGCACACAGTTCAGCATATTGTCCTTGGAGAAAACTCCTAAATACAGCATGAATGTGCTAACGAAAGTAAATAAATATTTGTTGCTATACTCTTTTAGTTAAATCTCTTTTAATATAAATGATTCTTCAGTCATACAGCTGACAGGCATCCAGGACATTCACTCATTCTCTTCATCAAATAAGGACTAGAGGTCAAGCTCAGAGTGTGACAATCCTTGCTCCTGTCACTCTCTGCAGGTAGACCTCACACAGACACTGTTTGTCTTTTAGCTTAGGCAATAGAGGCCAACACTTTTAGATCTCGCATTTATTCATTAAAATTCATAGAAAAAAAATCAGCAGAGAATTCTCCTTCCTCAGCAGTTCTTCAGGAATGAGACCCTTTTTCTCATCCTCCAGATTAGAGTGGGAAGGGGCAGGGGAGCAGAGTACATAGCTAAAGAAAGGGGTTTATTGGTTTATCAGCCTGAAAACTATCCACAAAAGAAAAAATACTTTCGCTGGATATATAGGGAGGGCTCATCTTCTTCTTTAAAAGATAAAAGAGGCATCCTTTGTTTCACTTATATAGTGTCTTCTTAATTTTTCCTTCTGGGGAAAGCAATTTGCTACTTTCTCTGATTTTCCAAAACCATCCTCCACACAAAGTGTGCTTAATCAAATACTGAAATCTGCAACCTACTGTTATACATGACCTACAAAATGTTTTAAAGTTTGCAGTCCTAGTTCTATCACTCAAAAACTCTGCAGTCTTAAATCACAGAATATCTCTAGTTGGAATTGACCCATAAGGACCTCTGAATCCAACTCACTCCTCCTCAGAGGACTCCTCCACAGAGGACTACCTATAACTAAATCACATGACTAAGAGCTTCATCCAAATGTTCCTTGGACTCTGTCGGGCTTGGTGCTGTGACAACTTCTCAAGGGAGCCCATTCCAGCGATCAAACACCCTCTGGGTGAGGAACGTTTTCTTAGTGCTAACTCTGAACTTCTCCGGATGCATTTTCATTCCTTTTCCTCTGTCCAAATGAATTCCTGATTTATTTACTCACCATCATGAGAAGCCAATAGTGTATTTTCTCTCCGTAACCAATGCCAGTAGCATCAGGAATTCCCTGTCTAAGGTATCCATCATTTCCTGAGAAAGATAACCCAAAATCTCCACTGAGATATTTAAATATACATTTAGAAAGAAAAATAAGGTAGCCTTTTAGACCATCTTTAGGATCACAAAGATATTTCACCTGTACAGTAACTGGAGTCTAAGAAGTCACTTGCTTCCTAACAAGAAAAGAAATAACAATGTACAGGAGGTGCAGCATGAAGTATCAGACCAGTCATTCAGAGCCAGTTTAAAGCTCCTGAAGTTAAACACTTACTTCATTTGGGTCAGTGTTAGAGAATATAGAAGTGCTTTGCTGCTTTGTTTTCAGTGACATCTCAACTTGATAAATATGCAGATATAAATCTGTTTGCTGGAAATCTTCCTTAATGAATGAAAGCATTAGATGCATCCAGAAGAGCATCAGCTATAAATCAAGGACATAACAAACTGCTTATGACAGCTTAGCAGAAAATATCCACGCAGATTTTCTACTTCAAATAGATGGAGAGACAGAACTGCACTACACAGAAAGTCCTTGAATGTACTTCATTCTTTATCATGAAAAGACACTGCAAATTTTTCTAGAACACAACTAACGTGAATGCCACTGTTACTGTTGTACCTAAAACAGCACCAGTGTACAAGGGCACCTTCTTATCACTGGAAACCAACAACTAACCACCAAGAGATAAATCCTTTTTAAGCCCTGTCTACTTGAACATGGGTGTGAGCTTATGCATGACCACTTCTGTACGTCATCCGACACAGCTGTGAATGCAACTATCTAGAGTCACTTGAATGCATGCATTGAAAACAACAACCACCACCACGAATTTTGAAACATCAGTGAGTACACATTAAACTGTTGTTTGAAGGATTAAAATGAAGGGAACTGTGGTGAAGTTCATTTTATTGTTATCTATGTAATGTTGTGTATTTACACTGGCAAGTTTAAAAACGGTCTTAACTATGAAAAAAAAGATATTGAAACAAGATTTATTATGATTCTTAGCTTCTGGGAGAATCCCAGAGCCTTGACATGAACCCCAAGGAGGAGATGATTTTTAACACTATCAAAGAAGCTTACACTGTAGAAAACGAATGACACTTGCAACTGCATTTTCATCCAGGAGCTTTAGACAACTTTTAGATTAGAAGAATTCATGGGAGGAATTTTCTCAGAACCCCTGATTAAAGTAAGGTTAATTTTAATTAGATACCACAATAGCAAAAAGTGGCCTCAAGAAAAGGTGCAAGAGCAGAAAAGGAAAATCACATTCAAAACACACACAGAACTAACTCTACAATAGACAAAGTTTCTCTAGAAATCTCCTCTTACTCTTCTCTAAATTTTGCAGAACATGTGTTGTTCCTTGAGGTTATGCTGCATATTTTAACTTTATTGATAGAATTTTCAAGAAATGTCTCTGATATATATTAAAAAAAAGAGTAGAACCTCTTTGAGCAGGTTTGAAACAAGAAGAGAAAATACAAAAATGCAATGTTTATATTCCAAGGAATGCTGAGAAAGGGACTAAACATGATGAGGCACAATTCCAGGCACCCCACAACTCCAATATTTTACTCTTTGCTCTCCCAACTTAGAAAAATAAAATCCATTCCAACTCTGTAATTTGTTTTCACTTGTGAAATGCTGAAAGAATGTCACATGAATGTGGTTTTTAAATTATGTTCTTTCTGTATACTGGAGTCTGAAGAAAATAATTTAAGAAAATATCGGCAGAAAAACATTTTACATATGGTAATACAATAACAACCATATATTCTTCAGACGAGGAAGACCCGTACAACATTTGCATTTCAAAGACTGTCATTCAAGAAAACTCTGATAATGTGCACAGCTCTACGAGTTTCATGCAAGTACAAGTTAGCTTTTTATTAAGAAGAATCATAAGTGTTTTCAAGAGTTATTTTGCTAAATCCCTTATTAAATTCAGGAGAGGCTTTGTGAAAGTCTAAGGTAGTCAATACTGAACTCTAGCTCATAAAGCTGTGAAGTAAGATCCAAACTTGATCATTTTAGAGAGCAATAGATCCTTTAAAATAATACTTAGCATTTATTACCTACACTAATTAAGCTTCAACATGCCTGTGAGACAGGCAAGTAAAACCTCATTTTACAGACAGGAACATTTACAGCAGACAGAAAGGTTATGTACATTGTCACTGATTAGAAGGAAAAATCTCTGACCCATAGTTGAAATTCTTTGAGCAAATTGTGAGCACACATCCACACTGTCAAGTTCTTCCTTCAACAACTTACACAGTTTGCATTAAACACGAAACAAGGAAAAGTTAGGCAAATACAGAAAGGCATACATATTCTCAAACTAAAAAACACTCCAGACAAGTCATATTAAAAATGGTTGACTTCATCCTGTTTTATGTCCATTTTGTCAAGTTAAAGGAAATACAAAGGTGGAAGAAAAATTGAGAGAAATATATGAGCATTGACAATCATAAAAATGCTGAATCCTGTCTAGATCCAATCAAGGCCTTGAATTTTTCTATTTAGAACTCTGTGATTACCTGTCAAGGGTCAGAGACAGTAGCGAAGAGCTCACAGAAGCAAGGTTGGATTCTACTGAGTAGAAAAATATCCTTCAGGGAACTAGTTTGCTCTTTTCTGAAACAAAACAGAAAGCATTTGTTGTTCTCTTGGACAGAAAGAACAATCTATTTGTGGTGGTTTTTTCCCATCTGAAAGAGTGACTTGATTACTAAGTCTTTCCCAAGTCAGCTGCAAAGAGCTGCTCCTGTTAACTTCATTGGGATGTGCCCTGTTTGATGCACACATTACTGCAGAAGTGATGGGCAGGTGAAAGTGCCACTTTCAATGACAGATGGCCTCTAAGATGAAGGATCTGAAATACACTCCATTATGGCAATTTATGTAACACACCCACAGTGGTACTGTGCTGGAAAGAAAAGATTTAAAAGATTTAAAAGATTCTAGTATGACAACTCTGTTTAAATTCTTTTACGTACAACCAGATCTCCACTTGCATGCAAAGCTACACATGGTTAAGATTAACTAAATTCTTCAACATGTTTTGAAGGCATCATGCAGAAGGATTTCAAAACCTGGTGTTTAATAAAACGTGGACAATCACCTCTAATTGTACCTGCAGCTCCTCCCATCTCCCAAAGTCTTGTATTCAGTGTAGCAAAACAGTACTATAGAATTGGAAACAAACAAACAAAAATGCCCATGAGGCATCCCAGGTCCCCCATGAACAACAGCGTGTGTCCAAATATCCCAAAGAAGTGCCTTGAAAATTGGTATTGCAGCACCTGAGAAGCACAGAGACCTGACAAAGTCTTGAGTCTTCATAGAACAAGAGAGACTCAGCCTGCAAAGAATCTGTAGACATTCTGTTGGTCTCCTCAGATAAAGTGAAGTGCTAGCATGCTAAAAGGCAAACTAACATATTTAAGACCAGGATAATTTTACTTTTCTCATATACTTTGTTTGTTTGTTTGTTTGTTTAAATGACACCTGCTTCATTTCCTCACTTGGTGGAAGAACTTTCAAAGAAGGCAGCAGTGTACTGAGAACATTATCAAAGCCTTGAGCAAATTTGAAGTAACTGGTCTGCCTAGGCAACATGCATGTATTTTGTAAAATAAACACCAAATAGTTTGTTGATATCAACAGGTAGAGAGTTCTTCCCTAGCTACAGAGAGGATGCTTCCTTAATTTGGTCAGAACTAATACAGAGTAACAGTGAACAACACTGATCACATGAAGGAGTTAATGGATAGCACGACACACAGCCCAGTCCCTGTCTGGGTCATACAAAGACAGTACTCCCTTGATACGAGGAATATTGCTTTTAGCCTAGGATTTGAGACATTTCAAGGCTGGGATCTCAAACATGGTTCAAGGGTAGCCTGAATCTGACAGATCCTGACTCTCAAATTGTTGCTTATGCCTCTAAACCAGTAGAGAGTCAAAATCTTCTCTCAACATTATTTGAAGCCTAAATGAGATTACTGCTCTTCTGTGCTGATACTTGTATATTCTGAAGAAGATTAATGTCTCAGCTTTATATTACATTTGCATTCTATGTACTCATTCCATGGAAATAATGCATTAAGTAGTTAGCATATAATTTGGGTGCATATCAGCCAAGCGTGCATCCTACTCTCAGCATTGGCTTCCCACATTAACATTATTGCTAGACACTGAAAAGATTAACTACGTAAGTGAAATATTCTCAGTAGCCTTGAAATGATCATAACAGATCTACACCATATCTTCAAATTGCTTTTCAAAGCCTGGTTTCTATTTTTATAATCAATTTCCTAACTAAACTACATTCGTCATTATGAAAACAAATCAAGTCATACACACATTTTTGTCTCCTTGTGACAGACATTGCTTGAGAAAGGAACAACTAGTTTCATCCTCCAGTAAACAGCTGCTATCCTTAGATAAGAAAATCTATGCACATGGCCAGGCTTCCAATATTGTGGAAAAATGATGCACTAAAAAGAAAAAGACAACAGAAGTCCCAAGTGCTTACATGAGACAACGTAATTTATAACCAATATTCAGAGCATAACTTAATTATCACTTTATTTTTGTATTCTGTCACTAAACTGCAACCACAGCTTCCTTCAGCATCCTTGGATTTGTTCTTGGGAAAACAAAAGGCATCACAAGAGGAAATATTTTTCCTTTAGTATGAGAAAATCAGAGAATGATTGAAAGGTAAACTTAAGCAATAATTAAGCTTTGATATGTGACAGTTCACCCTTCATGACTCAGCCATAAGATCTTCATGTTCTGAAAAGTCAGAGCCAAGTTCAATCCCACTACCAATTTAGCAAGTATCTCAGGGTAGAACTAGAGTGTCTGATTGTCATTTTAGCACAAATACTGTGAGAGAAATTCAAATACCCTGCTTAGAAATCTTACTGGTGTATTGAATAATTTTAAAGGCATGCCTTCTATAAAACAGTGACTCATTCAGATATCAAATTGAGCAAATATACAAAGGCAAATAAATAATAAAACTTGAATAGAGATAATTATTGTTCAAAGTCACATTCTGGCTGATTTATAGGAATGGCATATAAAAGGCCAAACCAGCTTGCAGTAACCACACATATGTTTCTTTCAAAATAAATTAATGAGAAAAATACCACTTAGTGATGAAAGAGTAGAAAGCAAGGGATTTCTTTGTGAATATAACCACTTCCCCTTTTAGTATGGGAAAAAAGAGAGAGACACAGGATATGTTAAGTGAACTCCTTAAAAAAAAAAAAGTATTTTCCATATCTTCTACCAAGGTAAAAGAAAAACTGAAGAACATTCTACATATACCTAACCTAGACTGGGCCATCGCAATCCTTCCTAAACAAGGGGCAGAGTACTATAATCTCCTTATTGGCTCCCCCTTTTACTTCAGGAGGCTAGTTAAAAAGAAATCACCAAAGAAGCTGTTGTCTCTTCTGTGCAGTGCACCATACTCTTGGCATGCTAGGCAGGAACAAAAAAGCAAGCATGGTCCTCCTTCAATTAAGCACTCAGGGCAGACAAAGTGGCCTTCAGCTTCCATAATTAAAGAAGAAAAAGGCAATTGGCTCACAGGCCATAAACTCTTGCTGAAAGAGTAGCTAAGATATGAAAGGAGCAGGAAGAACTAAAGACCCAGATAACAAAGCTTCTAAGTATATATAAAAAAAAAAAGAACAGGAACAAAAAAGAGGAACAAAGAAAAATCATGCATATAGAGTTATCAAGAAGGGCATTTTAAACTCCCATTCTTTTTTTGGTTTTGTTTTTCATGGTTTTTTTTTTCTTTGATTTTGTTTTTTTTTTTCCTTTCCATTAAGTTCAATTTCTTTGAATTTTACAGGAAGCATAATCACTTTTCAGAGATTCTAGCTAATCTTCTGGTTTAAAGTAAAAAATCAAGCTTTTGAACTGTTCACATCAACAAGAATGAACACATCTACTATGTTTGGTCAATGGTACTCAGCCATGGTTTTGGCTATACTGTGCCTTGTGTCATTCTGGAGGTGGTTTTTTATTGTTATGTATTGAAGTATGATAGATGACAGTTCATAATAAATGGTTGCATAATATGTTTTCCCCACTCTCCAGGGAAAGGTCATTGTTGTCAAGGTCTGCTTGTGGGATAGAAACAGGGATCTGGGACTTTATGAGTTTGACTATTGATAGATATCTTACCACCGGGACTGTCCAGAAACACACACACACACAAAAAAGGCATCAGGAAAAAGAGTAGGTTACTATTTCTCCTAATTCTGAAGAAAAAAAGAAAAAAACACCAAACCATAATCTACTTTTTTGGTGTTCCTTATGAAATAAAGTGTCGATTTCACATACTGTAAATCCCTAAAGGACCAGATGTTGCACTGACTGGGTGAAAAAGATCACAAGAATTCACAAGAAAAACAACATTTTTTTAGGTGCCATGAGAAAATTGAAAGAACAAGAAAGATATTGAAGTCATAGAGTCATATCTGTTCTTCACCTGTGCAGTAAGCAGAGATCTTTAAACAAAAGTTGCCTTTTCCAATGACTCCCTTCATTGATATACCAGTAGGCTCATTTGGTCCAACACTTCATCTGGAAAACACCTAAAGCTCACTACTGCAAAAAGATTCAAAAGTTTTTATCAGACAAAAAAGCCAGCACAAAGAAATTTATCCTGATCCAACCAGAAGCATCTGCTCACACTGTCTGCCAGTCTGTTCTGCAGACCTAGTAAAAATGTACAGCTGAAGAGACAGACTTAATTTCAAATGCATTAAATCATAGCCAGACTGCCATTTGGCATAATGAGAAAGACCTTCCCCACTCCTTTTCTGTTTATGTATAAAATGCATTTGTATTGCCTGTCATTATTTAGACTGACTGACCTTGAGGGTTTGTGGTTTTTTGTTTTGTTTCTGTTCCTTCTTAATGTGTATGCTGGATTAAAAAAACACTGCACAGTGTGATACAAGTGAAAACTTGGATAGGATGAGTTCTTTGGTTTCGTGGAATAGTACATCATGGTTGTGCTACTATCCATGATGGAGTGAACTGTGTCAGGCTGCTCCTTTTCCAAATATGTAAAAATAACTGATAAATTTCTTTCAGTTAACGACACTTATATGTCCTGCTCATAAGCACATTAACACACACTCCCCACAGTATTCAGTTCTCTGGGAGAATTATATGACTGCTGTGGCACTGCAGCTGGAAGGCTCAGCAAAACTTCTTTCAGAATATTAGCTTTATGAGAAACAAGAGCACATCACTTGTGAAGGCCATTTTCTGTCTGATATCTAACAGCAGTCAGTGTTACAGAAGCCCTTAGACTGAAATGAACACAACACATCCATAATGCAGTTGAAACCAAAACGATAATTAATGCCTGCGAGGACACTGGATTAACATTCCTTAATGTTTAAAGATGGTTATGAATGGTCATGGTCCCAGAAACCTCTTGTGTAGGAGAAAAGCTGCACCATATGAATTAGGGTGGCCTGCACAGAGAGATGGTGCGTGTATGCACACACAGGCCATAGCCAGGGCTGTACACACACATCTACATTTCTCAGAGATGTGCAATCCTCATGTTACAGCTCCTCAGTGTGTTCACACCCAACAAAACTGTCGTGCTGCACCCAGTTGTGATGACTTGCCTGTGTTTTCAGAGACCACTGCTTCTGAAACAGAAGAACACTAAGAATTCTTAAGAACACCAGCCAAAACAAAGGAAGCAAAATTGGAGCAAAAGTGTTGTGTGCCATGAAACCAAGAGACAGCTATGAGTAACTCAGTTTACAAGAGACATGGAAACAAGCACCAGTTGCCAAAGACAAGCAATTTGATGTCAAGTGAAAAAGAGCCAATGCAAGGCAATGTAAACAAAAGGAGTTGTAAGTGTCTGCCAGGAGTATTGAGGGTTCTTCTTTCACCTTACTTATATTATGTGTGGTGGTGAATTGGGCAAGGCCTGGCTCTGAAATGAATTTCTGAACTATGTTGTATTACCTGCAATATCTATTGGGTAGAAAGCAGTCTGATTTGAGTTTAAAGTCTGTGGAGATATGCATTTTAATTCAAGCCAAAGGTTATTCCCATGGCTTTAAAGTCTTCTGTTGCTATACCTGAAAGGAGAAAGTTTTGACAACTGAAATTTAGATCTTTGAGAAAAGATTCACTTTGAGACAGTGAATAAATGTCTCTGAATATAACACCACAGGGGTCCTTATCACAGACAGAAAGATACCCAAATAACAGTTCCAGATTTGTTCTTTTCTAATATTCTTTCTGCTATCTTCCTATAAAAAGGAAAATTCACCATCTTTAATTCATTTTTAGGAAATAAAATGGATCACCTTATTAATATTGAGAAGAAGCAAAAGTTACCATTCCATAAAATGAACTGCAGGGACAAAAAGATTCCTAAGGGCACATATTTTAACTGTTTGACCTTCAATTAGCCATTCTTTAATGAACCTGTGGAATTAAATTGTTGTAATATATCCTCTTCTTTGACCAATATTAGTAATATTACATCACAGTCTATTTGCTGTTCTTTTCCAGTGGAAACAAAGGAGAAAAGCACTTTTATCTCCTTTCTTTCTCACATTTCTTAACAAAAATCAACAAACGCAAGTCTCCTCCTCATTATTAGCTACCCTTGGCATTCCTATCCATTAAGGAAGGAATTGAGGTCTCTTAACTATTCACTTTTCATATGTTAAACAACTCAGCTTCCCAACTCCTACAGAAACAAAATGAGAAAAGAAAGGTGAAATATTTAGGCTGCTATTGCAGCTCATGAACCTTAACACAGGAGGGGGAAATGTACAATTTCAGGGAGCAGTAGAAATGTCAAATTCTGGATGGGAGCTTGTTTTCTGAAATCCAAGCAGAAGTTCTGGAGTTGACATAAGTCCATTACATGACTTGAGGATGTTAAGGCATTCTCAAAGTTGACTTTTCTCTAGCTCAGTTTTCATTCACCTCTATTTCCCCACGCAAGGCACCACCTTCTCCCTTTCCCCTGACAGCATTAGTCACTATGATCAGAATTGTCAGATCTGCAACGTTCAGACCCACATTTTCTTTTCTGATGATGGCAAATCTCACTGTATGCATTTCAGAAGTGGCCGATAAACGCTACCTGGGATAATTTCCCACTGGCGCCAATTGCAGATGTTCTGGTTCCATTCTCTCGCCATTTCTCAACAGGGAACGAAGAGACAGTAATTAAACTCTATTTACATAGATAATTCCTCTCTAGAGAGAAAGGTTATGACAGATCCCTGCCTGAGGCACAGAGGCATCCTCAGCCTTTCTCCTGGTTCCTCCCGGGCTGTAGCTGCTCACGGCTAGCTCCAGTAACACTGCTGGGAGAAGTGCTGCTGCCTCTGCCCTCAGCTCGGGAGCTGTATCAGAGGCAGCCCAAGGCCTGCTCCTCTGCTGTGCTGTGGGCAGATCTGCATCCTGCTTGGCCTCATCTCCATCAGCCCTGGCCCCGCAAAGCGGCTCGGCCCTCCCAGCAGAGGCCACAGCGAGGCGGGCCGCAGCAGCAGAGGGCAGCACACTCAATGCTGAGGGCAGCCCTGCAGGAGCTCTCAAGAGCCCCTCGGCAGGATCCCATCGCAGAGCTTGCACCAGACAGCACAGCTCACGGGCAGAAATACGCAGTGTGGCTGAACTACATGACAGTTTTAATTTATAAACTGCAGTTCTGTAATTTCTATTCAGCGTGTTGGCAAATAGTAATTGTGGCTGATAACAAAATTGTTTGCATGGGGGGGGGGTAGCGATATGTGAGCTGTGTGTGATGAAAGGAGGAAGATAAGGCTGCGTTGCAGACCTGAGTGAAGCACAGGATATCGAATTACTCAGCTGCTTATTTCTTTGTGTTTGCTCTTGTGTCAGAGAGATACACAGTCTAGCACATCTCACTCCTGTCTGATGACGTTTTCCTGATGTACTGTTTTATATTTACATCTTAAAACATATACACAGTTAAAATTAAGGTTACATCAATATCATCCCCAATCAAGACTCAGGAAATTAAAGCCCACTTCTACTAATTGAACTGTACATCTGATCCTTTTATAATTGCTATTAGTACTGTTTAGCTATTGACAGCGTACAGGAAGGCAGTGTATACCTTGCAAGGAAGGGAATTTCTTCCATGCAGAGCAAAACAAATTGTAATATAATAAGCTTTAGAAATCTACTGGGGGAAAAAAAATTATTTGTGCGAAGAGGCTTAGCTAGTGTTACCCTGAGAACACTCATTTTTCCATTTCCTGACTTGAGTTTCAAAAAAAATTACTTTTATTATAAAAATTAACCCAAAATTTAAGAGCCTTTTCAATTATGTTTCTCTTCCAAGATGCACAAAAACACCACCACAGATGAGACTGCTAATCTCCAACTTCTGGTTCAAACAACATACAAACCCAAATAGCTCCTCAGTTTTTCTAATTAATTAAGATGGAGATTGCAATCAGAGGGACATCTGCCTGTTTATACCTCTATAAGATGTGAGAGTCAAATGTTGTGTTCTTCCCAATAGAATTTGAAAGAGAAAAGGAGGAGACTTTTGTTCTTATTTTAGTTTCATCTTCCACTGTATCACTAAAGGAAATAAATAAGTGTTTTAAAAACAAGCTTTACTACCAATTTCCAAGTTCCACCAGAATTAGACTCATTCATTACAAGAAATTATCCATGAATCACTACAGTACAGCCAATCTGGGGTAGGACAACAATTTAGTAAAAGGCAGCAGTGAAAGCCAGCCTATCTACCTATTTATATCACATTTGTCATAATGGCATACATTTTCTTTGGAACTATAATTTACTGCGAGTGATTCCCACTTCCTATGCCACATGACAAGGAAGCATTAGAGGTTACGTCTAATTTTTATGGGGTTTTTTTACCCAGTTCCCTAGTTAAACAGGTTAATGAAGTCAATACTGTCTGCCTTGTCAGCCTGCTGACCACCCTCATTAATCACGCTCTGAACTGTTAGTTTTGCTGAAATTAAACTTTGGGGCGGAGAGGTTAAACACACTGTTCCCACAGGTATTGTCAAAAGAGACTTCTGGTGAAAAGGAGAGACCTCAAACACACAGACCTGAAGAGGTACAGGCTGTGGCCTGAATGTATGTACCAGGGAAGGCAACGTGGGAAAGAGCTCAGGCACAAAACCTATGAAGAGTTTCAATCAATGTTTATGTCATTCCCAGGCTCCAAAGTAAAGTTAACCACAAGATAAATAAGTAGAAGAGATTTCATTAGTACCAGCAGAACTGGCACCGAGGAACTAATGGCTGTTGTTACTTCACAGGGTATATGAGGAAGAGAAATGGTCTTCTTACACAAGAAATACTGTGTTTATCATAGAGTGAAAAAAAGGGAAATAAATGGCAAAATGGTGTCATTGTAAACAACTTTGTATTTCTTTTGTATCTGCCGGAAGGAAATAAATTCTGTCATACTGTTGATTTTTAACAGCATTTCATAAAATACCAAGAAGGGACATTGCCAGCCTATTCTTCCTCTTTCCAATATGTGTTTGCCAACAAAAGGGAAGACTTAAAAAGCAAAGAGACTATTCTTGGCCTTACAACTTAATAAAAGCCTTCTATGCATCAAATGGGGACTGCTGCTTGCATTAGTACAGATGACTAAGGGGAAGCCACAGCTATATGCAAATAAAATCTTAAGAAGTTGCTGTCAAGTATGCAGCTAAAACTATTTTAAAAACATAAGAACCCCATATTCTACAAAAGAATATATATTTTGATAATCTTTTATTATTTTAGTCCCTTATCTTTCTTAATAATTGTGTTGATTTTTAAAAGAAATGCTATTGCTTCAACACACAGATGGTAGCATGTGGATCACACAGATTTTTGAGGTTACCACAAAGGTAACGAAACAGTCAAGGTGGGATTTTTAAGCTTAAGTCATAACTAAACTTCTACTATATTTCAAGAAATCTCACAGGAAGCAAATCAAACTTTCAAAGGAAGACCAATATTGCCTATCAACAAAAACAGACTTAGCAGAATTACAGACGCACAAAACTGCAGAAAACAGAGGATGGGCATAAACTAAAGAACAATCTATTAAGAAATTGTTGCTAATTTCATTTGGTTAGACAGTTTTAAATGATTCTGGGAAACACTATTCTTTCTTTAGCAGCTAGTATTATTTACATTTTAAGTAACTGATAGAAATTTGGTTAATGTGGGATTCAAATAGAATCACCCAGCATCGTTTGGCCCTGAGATAGCAAGAGAATAAAAGGAGCAGGCAAGCTCCAGAGCAGACACTACACTATGATTCCTTCAATTCCTCAGTTAAAGTATTTGCTGTATGACAGGGTGTCCTTACAGCTGTATGGTCACCAACCTATGGGATGCCTGGAGTGCTGCAGGTGAGTCACAACCCAGACACATGTCATAAGCCCCTGAGAAAGGAGCTTTTGGATCTGCTTTTTGGGTCATAAAAATGAGAGTATAGTCAGGAGGGATGTGGGCACAATGCACCAGAAGCAGGTTGGTATGCAGTTCCTTGACCCAAAAAGCAAAGAGAATGAAGGGAGAACATCACTACAGAACATGTCTTTTTTTCCTCAGAAGATTCACTTTTTTTTTTTTTTTCTTAAAATGTGTGCCTAAAAATTAAAATATTTATGTTTGCAGCAATCCTGCCATAATAGGGTGTTAAATATTAAATGAAACACAGTTTCCTTGGTTCCACTTTCCCCTTTACTGGCTTGATTCATGGAGACTAATTTTTCCTACTCATATGGGACTGCCATGGTGCAAATCTTGTCTTCCCTATGCTAATGCTACAGTTCTAATGCTACAGTTCTGAAGGTGATTAAAAGTACTGAGCATGCCACAGTACCTCCATGCCACAGCACTTCCAAACCCCACACCATCACTTAACATCCTTGTATTCAGTTTTTCATTACAAAATAAACCAAAATGGCATGTCTGTCATAGTGGTCTAGAAAAACAGCAAGGAGGCTGCCAGACGTGTCCCTCACTGCGCCAGGCAGAACCACACTACGGACAGTCAAGGACAGATCTTCAAATGCCTGGGAACAGCCATAACTTAACTATAAAGGCTGCTGAGATGACAGTACAGAGAAGTCATCCCAAAATGTATCTAGCTTTAGACTTTGGAAGCAAAATCAAGACAATCTTCAAATTGTTTCAAGACTGACTCACCCATAACAGAAGGATGTGGTAGGAGTGCAATATGCTAACAGAGCATCCCTTTTATTTGTATGCAGATGCACAGAATTACAGGCATAAAGATGTTGGGATGTGCCTCAAATAATATATTTTCCCCCTATAAAATATTTATGACTGATATAATCTTACATTAAATGTTTCCTAATAATGGCAAACATTTGAGGCTTTATAATTGGTGAATTGCTAGGAAATGTCATGAAACTAAATGCTTAAAAGGCAGAAATTACGTTTAAGTCATCTCATTTGAATGAAATTATAAAAAATTATGTTCTATTCATTATTTTATGTATGTTTCATTATAATAATATGGTTTAGTTTATGTAACAAAAGGATCCTAATTAGATCTTTCTTAAATAGATACAAGTTTCTCAGTTAGCGTATCCTGGGTAAACCATTCCAACTAATGCAGCTTTTGCTGCTAATGCCGTGCTTTAATTCTTTCCAGTTGCTAGAGGAGTTATTTATACGCACAGCATGGAGGCTTATACTCATGCTTCTTTGACTGCACATGGAAATAAAGAACATTCAAGTAGAGAGAGAGGGTAGAAAATTAACAATTTCAAATCTCAAACCAACCCACATTTTCAATAAAGGAAAAGACAAATAGATGAACACACCATGATAAATAAAACATGTGCTTTGACATCTCCTGGATTTAGTAGACAAATTGATTTATGTCTCTCAAGTAAGAGACAGCAAGGAATACTTGCTTTTTGAAAACTGGCATGCTACTAAGAAACCAGAATGTTTTTATTTAATTATGATAATTGTCTATTAACATTCTAATGCATGCTAAAACATTAGAAGCTCTTCTTTGCCTTTCTTCTCCCATCATGACAGATAAATTCATCCAAATTCCCTTCCTTCCAGCTCCTTTCTGGCAACACAGATGAAGTTAAAGAAAATCAGTGAGAAAAAGGAGGAGAATCATTTTGTTTTAAAGTGTCATTGCCTATGTTACAAATTCACAAGTATCAAAATACATGAGGACAACTGATGAATTATATATGCTATTCACCAGCAATCAATCCTCACTCTCAGCCCAAAAAACATCTTTAGTTCTCTTTGAAAACATTAAATGCTAAACACATTTCTAAGTTTGTTCTGAAAAGCACCATATCTTTTTGTCTTAACACTTTGGTCTGATTTCTTAGGAAATTACGCTTGATGAGCTCATGGGGATTTTCTAGATACAGTGATTTTTTAACTTGCTAGCCAAATATAATCACATCTGAGAGTGGGATAGTGATCTCATAGTAGTATCAGAGGCAATTTATGATATCAATAGCTTATGGTGGTAAGGTCAGCACACTTTGGAATACCAACCAACATTTCCTCAAATGCACATGCCTTCTGAAATCCAAGAGTAAGTCTTGTCAAAAAAATCTCAAAGCAAAGGGTTCGCGTACTTTTATTTCCCCTTTTTTCCTACTTTTAACGAAATATCTTTCTTGAATTTGTAACAGAAAGGAAAATGGTAAAATAGTAGCTTTTCCACCAGAATTTTAAGGACAAAGTGTCACCTGCTTATTCTGGAATTTCTGTTCAAGTTTTAGCACATTATTATCACGATTCATGACGTAAGTTTTATTTCTCACTTACTGATCTTTAAGTATTATATACATCAGACTGTGTCTTACATATATGAATATGTATATATACACACACATTTGCACATCAATATGTGCCAGTTGAAACATTTCATCTTTACTTAACTAAAAGATTTTCTGTTTGTACTATAACATAACAGTTTAGCATTTCTAGAAACAATCAGTTTTTTGGAATCACTGTAAAAGGAAGCTCTTCTATAGCACTTCTTACAAGCAGTTATACGAAAAAGACAAGGTTTAATGGATACAAGTTACTCCTGAGGAGATTCTGATTGCTCACACGAGAAAAATTTTTCACAATGAGAGCAATCAGGCATTGGAATAACTTCCCCAGAGAACTGGTGATTTCCTCAACACTGGACACTTTGGACGGATATGGTGCTGGGCCATCTTGCTGAGATGGCGCTTTTGCTAAGAATGGTTGGACCAGGTGACCCGTGAGAACCCTTCCAACATGGTATTATTTGACTCTGATTCAGAAAATGTTCTTCACTGAAAATGTGATTAGGAACTAAAAGAAGCTCCCCAGTGAAGTAATGGATCCAAGCACATCAGCATTCAAGAAGTGTTTGAACAACACTCTTAGACATTAGGTTTAACTTTTAGGTTGGCCGATGTGGAGTCAGGAGTTGATCCTTGAGTCCCTTCCAACTCAGGATACTCTGTAATCCTATGATTCACTATCATGGCTTCCTGGGCAAATGGCAATCAAAAACATACGCCAAACAGATTTTCCTGGTGAAATCATAGGTTTGATACACACAAAAAGCAGGAACTTGAATAGTTTGCAACACAAAATATACAGAAGCAAATTACATACACACAAGTACAAACAAGCCAAAGACCCAAATAAGGGGAGTAGTCCTATTTCTCACACCATGCCTTTAAATTGTCACTCACTGGCTTCAGAAGCAAGCTCTTTATTCCACTTTAAGGAATAGTTGCTTTCCTGTATAGTCTCTAGATATAACACAGTACTGTTCAGCTCTCGAGCTATTTGATCATTGACCACAGGTAGGTAACTCCCTTCTTTGCCTCTTGACATATTGTAATCCCACTCCATGTCTTCTCTAGTTAATTGCACTCTAGGTAAAAAAATGGAGTCTCCCAGATATGAGAGCAAACGAAAATCTAGGAATATTTTCCACCAATTTCAAGAAAAAAAAAAATCTACATAATCTTAAGGACTGGGATCAGAATTATCTTACATGAGTAATATAAAATGCAAATTTCTGTAGATTTAGGAAAGCAACATGACTAACTTGAGATCTAGGGCCCATTTTTGAAGATATATGGCTTGCTATAAAATGGCTAAAGAATAATAGAGAACATGCTAAAATAGAAGCATTTTCCAGGTGCATAATTTCCTCTTCAGTTTCCTCCTCCTTACAACTAGGTAGTGGAACATACTTAAATAATGCTAGGAGGTATTATCACTTTAAATATAAGGAGGTTATAATTTAGCAACACCACTACTATGTTGAAAGTCAAGAAATTTAATTCATAATACACCTAAATAAAAGATCTCTGCTTATGAAAATAACATTAGCAAGCATACTACCAATAATGAATCTTTGGTTGCATATTTTAAACAGATTCCCAAGAGTAGCAGTGTTGGTTTACTAAAAAAGAATAAATTCAGAAAACTATAACATTAATTTTGTTAAAACAAAATGAATAGACAGCATGAGTACATTTACCCTCCCTTGGACAACCCATTTCTTCACATGGAGGAGTCTAAAGTACCTTCATCCCTCTGTCTCTTTTAATCACTTTTTCCTAGACAGAAAAATAGCAGAAGTAATGAACCAAAAAAAAAAAAATTACAGATCTCAAATTAAACAACAGAGACCTATTTAAAATTTTTAAAAGTTATCCATTTATCACTACAAATTTGACACTACTGTGCCAATATGAACTAGAATTTCAAACCTTGTGGTCAACGAAGCATAAAATAGATTGTCAGAAATACTGTCTGAAATATGAATCCACTGAAGAAAAATGATTGAAAATACCTAAGATAATTTAAGAGAATCAAAATTGGCTGAATATACCTCTAAAATGTCTCTACCTCCCTTTCTCAATTCATAAATGGTTTTCTCCCAGTGATTGTTTCATACAAGTAGTAAAAATAAGCTTCTGATTTCTACATTTGGAAATGCTGTGCATTTCTGTGGTAAGCTAAATCACATTTTATCTGGAAATTATTTATTCTGTAATAGAAACTAATAGCAAAATAATAAGCTTTTCCCTACACTGAAGCAATCTTCTTGGAAAATTCAGGAGGCCGTGTTATGAAGTCCATGGTACTAACCACGATGTTGTATGAAGTAGAGCATTACCACAAAAATGAAAAATTAAGAGGCACATTGAAATTAATGTTTTCTAGCCTTAACTCAGAACAGAAATTTAAAAAAAAACTTTATGAAAAAATCGTATTTGTTGTATGCCAGTTGAAAACAATTGTCCCTCAACAAACATCTGAATTTTGGTCAGCCTGAGTCCTACAGCATCACATTAAAGCTCATTAAGGATAAAGATGGCTACAATAAGCTTCAGTGGTTCTCTTACCAGGTTGGTTGCCTTGGCTAGATACCCCTTCCACAGGAATACTCCCAGGGTACCTGGAATAAACCAGGGTAACGAAATGCTGTGTACCCCTCTCAGCTGACATTTTGGCCAAGACGGTTTTGACTCTGCTGATACTGCTCTGCTGGGATACTCCTGTGTTTTGATCATCCTTTTGCTATTTAATGAGGATGCTCCAGAACTAAAGTAATCCAACCCTAAAATAAGAGCAATTATGTTAAGAAGGTTAATGACAACAAATATCCCTCTATATTATTCTATAATAAAAAATAATTAAAACAGCAATTAAAACCAAAGAGTATTTAGCAAGCTTTGGTTTTTTCCTTATTCTTACAGCTCAACAAAAATGATCACAAGCTAATTTGGGTCGTACTAAGTAATGGAGGGGGAGGGGAGTCTGTATATTCTAACTGTATTTTTCCCTGTAAGAATAAACAGAATGGAATAGAACATAAAAAAGAAATATTGAAACTTGTCTGGGATTATTTATAAATACGTCAAAAATTAATAAGGAATGAAACGGCGGCTGCAGTCATATTGAAGAAATTTAGAGTTATCCCAGAACACTCAACTGTGGCTTCATTCAAAACACTGATAGTCTCCTACCCAGAATTCCTGAATTAGTTTGCAATCTCTCACCTTTATTTCGGCCAGTGGACAACAGTGGCTGGTGAGGGAAGCATCCAAGACTGCAAACAAATAAGACTCTGCCTCTGAAAGATGGCAAGAATTCAGGGTTAAAACAACCCTGCTTCTTGATATCACTGCATGAAGAGATGTATTATCTGCAGCTGGAACTGGGGAACATCTGACCCCTGTCAGAAAAAGAGCTGATGGCCCAGTAAGAGAAAGGGAATACATTGTGCAGATACTAGAAGGCACAATGCTCCAATGCTCCAGGTGTCTTTTTGACATTTTCCCCTCCATCTCCCCCATCACATTTAGTCCCTGTAATCACACCATGTTAAGAACACTTTGTTCCAAAACATTTTCCAGATATGGAATCAGGAAAGGATGAGTTTGAGCTTTTGTACCCTCACTGACCCCATCTGACAAAGTTTGGAATCCTTTTGCAATATTTACAGTGATTTATAGGTAGGGCTTTAAGAAGTATAATTAGCCTTGATTTGAAAATCTGAGAGGAAGGCTAGGAATGAGTACCCCACTGCAGCTTTCAGCCCACATTCAGAGGCAAAGACATCCAATAATTCTCAGCAGCAAGCCCCAGGACTGTAAATATAATGGCAATCTGAAATCTTCATGAGTTTCCATTTAGTATTCTTACATCGTAAACAGGAACACGATATTTACCAGTGATTGATATCTGAGGAACATAATCTGTCTTACATGAGGTTATTTATTTATGAAGAGTCCTGCAGCTGTGCCTGGAGAGAGTGGATGCTCTGTGAAATGCAATGGATGTGTATATATATGCCTCATATTCCGTGTCAAACTGTGACATTTTATCTAAAATTCCTTGGGTGGTGCATCTTCATGCAATCTTATGGCAATGGCTTAATGATGTCAGCAAAACAGTGCAGCCAGGAACTCCTGTCTTGTCATCCTAGTTCAGGTTCCTTCATGGATGGGGTTCTTACACATAAAAACAACTGGCAGTATTTTAAACATATCTTGGTTTGCCATATCTGCAAAGAAATCAAGCAGTGAACTCAGGAGCCACACATGAGCAGGCTTATAATCAACTCTTACTCTTTTGCTTGAACAAAAGACAAAAGCATATTTGCAGTAAAGTTCAAATTTCATTATTTCTATGAAAGGAAAGGTAATGTATGGGTATCTGTGGCTACCAGGATTTCAAAGTTATCAGCTGTTTAGAGGGCAATTGGGTACAGTCTGAATCCTAGAACATGTTATTTAAAATGTTATGACCTTTAGATTAAGGGATAAATCCTCAGTAAATTCCTAAGTAAACTGCACTAGTGGCAAGGATTCATCTTCAGTTTTTTCATTCCTTTGATGAAAGCACCTAACAGAGAACTCCTAAACAACCTTATTCAAAATATTAAAGGACAATATCCAAAGTTCAGAAAGTCACAAATCTGAAAGTCAGGTAAGTCCTTTGTTTTTGCATCACAATTATTCCTGTGAGGATCATAGGTGTAATTAAAATAAATAAATAAATGGGATGTTTTATCTTGAAATACCTCAGACTTCAGAAAGATGCCATTTTACCTGAACTCTCATTAATATATTTGGCACCTATGAAATTACCATCAAGCTCCTTCAAGGCATGCTGCTGTATGGGGTATCTTTATATGCACATCTTCCAGCGAGGACTTGATCTCCCTGTGATTGATAGAGGCACTTACCACAACAGAATCTTAATCAAGACACAGATCCTCTGGAGAAATAGGAACAAATAATAATGACAGTAGTGCTTTAATATCCAGCTAAGCAAGAATCAGCTCTGCTTTCTTGAACCGAACATTTCTTCCCCTATCATTTATATGCATGAAATATTGGGGCTAACTATCCCTACAAGCACACTCTGGTCTTCTGCAGAATACCAGACAGAACTAAATAGCAGTGTGATGAAATAGCATACACATCAGTAAGTCTGGGATTTTTCACATAAATACTTTTGCAGTAGAGTTACTTGCCTACAGAGCACAAGGGAGAAGCTTGAAAAAGCAAAGGATTATTTTATCATTTCAAAAAACCAAGAGCCCACAGCATTTCAGACCATAACTGTATGTGCTTCCTGAAAATAGATGAACCTGTGAATTCTTGGGGGACAAGGTACTATAAGAACCCTAAAAAAGACTTTTATGTTTGAAGGTATACCAAATGTGTTGCTTTAGGCCAGTGGGGAAATGCAGATGAAAAGCTGATGGAGAAAGGCTAGTAAGGGGCTGGAGATTTAGGATAACAACCCTACCAAATATGTGAGACTATTTGTTGTCCCCCTTCTCCTATGAAGTCCATAAGACATCAGCATACCCTGTTAACCCCTGAAAAATGCAGACAAGACACAATGTTTGATGTAGATAAACTCCATATCTTTCGAACTGAAAACACAACTGAAAAGATAAATATTACATGGAAGGAATACACCTATGATAAAAAATTCTGTTGATGAAATGCAATTAGTAATCTTATTAGTTTATTCTGAAAAACATGTTTGTTTAGAGCTTGCAATAAACAACCACATGTTCCTTCATCAGAAAGTGCAAATCAGCCAACTTAGTTAAGAACTATTCTAAGAACACTTAATAGCATCCAGGTTCAGTGACTGATTTTCTATTTTAAGCAAGAAGAGAGGTACAGCACAAACAATCTGGAGGATAAAAACCTGACAGCAAAATCTCCACATATACCAAAGAAAATAACATGCCTATGACAGCTACAACAGCAGCAATTTTCAGCTTCTTACACTGTTCATGCAACGCGCTTTGCAGTCATCCCTCTTGCATAAATCTGTACGTTATAATTTTGCGTTCCAGTGCATCGGTTTGTGTGCTCCATATCTGCAAATGAGCCAGATAATAGGAGTGTGAGAAGTGATTTGTGCTATCAGTGACATCAGGAGTTTTGCAGCTGTAGTTATTAACAGATTTTTTTTCATCCAGCACCATTGACTAAAATCAATCACTCTGATAACCAGGCATGGCATGAGCTGTCCGCCCTGTCATTTCAATCTGATTAATCACACATACACAGACCTTTACCTTAAAGGAGCAATTGTTCACATTTAATCACAAAGATACATTCAAGCACACCATCATAGATTACTAAATTTAAGTGCGATTTATGTCTTATACTTCAGCAAATATGTTTATGATAATATGGTTTTGGCATATAGATGTATTGTTTCGTTCATTTTACAAACATTAAAATCTAATCTAATGTGTTGCACTTTGAATCATTTATCACATCAGATTTGCAGGTTTTGAAGCTTCCATTATACACATATCCTTATCTGCAGATTTATCCTAATAACCCAGGTACAAATAAGTTATTAGTTATTGTGCCTTCTTCACACTGTGCTTGCTCGACAGTAGCCACCTTCTTCATCATGGATTAAATGACTTTATTTTACCTAAACATCCTATATTCTATTAACTGGTCATTCTTTTGTTTCAATTTTCCTTTTTAACCTCAGAACAAAGCACAGCTCTTCCATTAAGAGCTATGCAAGACCTTCAGTCTCTTTTGGGTTTTAAGGCTTTTTTTTTCTTTCTCCTTTCTAAAAGGAAAGGCATAGAAGAGAGTCCATACACTATTACAACATTCTTCAAGTAAAAGCAGGCCACCCTGTGAAAACTCACTGTTATGCCAAAAAAACAAGGCTGAATTTGAGATCAATTAAACCAGTAACATACTTGACTCTGAAACACCCTGTATTCCAGATATTTCTTGATTAAGCCTAAGCACACACAAGCATTCAAGTGTCCTGGGATCCACCACCATCAGGGAACGTAAGTGGGCACAAGTTTCACTTTCAATCCAGAAGGCAATGAAATATAAGAATAAGCTGAAAATTTGAGTATAAGCCTAAATGTTGTGCTGATAAAATTGCACCAAGCCATAATCTTTGGCTCTGTTGCTGAAGTCATATGCAGTGGTTATCACTTGCTATGCATATTAAGTAGGTGAGTCCTTAAGATTTTAGCTTCTTCAAAAGTATTAATACACCAGCATTTCAGAATTGGATGTACTTTCTGAAGACCCAGATCTACATGTTAGGAATTAGTTTTTATTTACTGTTTCTAAACTAGATAATACTTATGTTTAAAAATATAAATATTTTTTCAAGGACTGCTGTACTTAGATCTATATATGAATTGATTGAATAACACTTTTATGTTTTACATTTAAACAAGTAATTTTTAAAGTATTTTAATCAAATAAGGCAAAAAATCTTTTAGTTAAAAATACAATATGATGAATATAAAGTGAACCTTTCTTTCACCTGTAGCACACCGTGCAGGAGGCCCCCAATAGCAGGCTCCTGCTCTGACTGCTCCCCAACTCTATTCTCAGGAAATGACAAGCTGAATAGGTTGACAAGCAACTAACCTCCTGAAGGAGGAGAGAAAGCATTCTTCTGCTAAAGAATTTTAAAGGAAAAGCCAAACTCTTGAAGGCAACCAGAGGCTTGCTTATGCTTAAATAAATGGCAGAGACAGATTCATGAACAGACTACAAGTAATTACTCAAAACTGCACAGTGCATTTATTTCCTTAGTCCAAAACTGGGATGCAGAAGGATATTGCTTTCCACCACACATCATGCACCAAAAGCATATATATTATAAAGCACACGGAGGTTCAATTGGCATTCTGTAATGCAATCAACAGGAGCCAGGCAGAACATAACTGGGGTGTAATCACCACCAGAAGCTTTAATATAAGTGCCCCTCATACAGAAAAGGCTGACTATTAAAAACATTCCTCCTCATCACATCCTAGACTATTTTCCAGAGCAAGAACAGCTGTTAACCTTATTGTGACCACCCAGTTCAGCAAAACTCTACCAGCTTTGCTGTTGTAATGCCGTCTCCATAGCTGCTACCATCAAGGAACACACAGAATACCTGTCAGTAATAAATGAGGATAGTATCTCACTAGTCACAGGCTATGTCTACACAATTTTCTTCAACAGCTATTCATTAGACAGCTCTCTCTCATTTTCCAGTCCCTTTTAAAATCAGTTTGTACTCAAGACCATCCAAAAATAGTAGAAGTGCATTCCACAGTTTAAATTCTGTGGTACAGAGGAAAAAAAGAAATTTCATGGGTTAGGGGCTTTTTCCTCCCTCTGTCAAAGCCTACCAGCTCATAGGTACATGCTTATCCCTTCTGCAGCAATCATCTTTGTATTCACCTCTACCAGAGAACCTCCCACATTTGTACCCCTTCTTTTCTTTAAAGTTTGAGTCTGCTCAGCCTGCCCTTGAGAAAAAAGTAATTTAAGTACATTGACTGCATTTTTTTCTGAAGACCATTTGGTAAAGAATTTGACAAATAGTCTGAAGTTCAAAGTAAACTAGATTTAAAAGTCAAAGACCTATTAACTATTTCCTACTCTACTGCATTTGACTAACTTGATTTTTTTTTTCAGTACTGTGCTGCAGAAGCCTTCTGGAAGAACTCATTCAAACATGTGGAATTTACCACCTCACCTTCCTGTTTTACTGAATAATCTGGTTTTCATAAAAAAATGCTAACCCTAACTACCAAATTCATCTATTTTATGATAAGAAATTCCAGTCTTTTTTGCTTTTGCCTTTTAAAAATGTTTTTAATGCTCAGGTTTTTCTGTATTCTGCCCAAAATTTTTGTATTGTTGATACAATATTGCACTGAGTAGTTTAAATACAATTCCTGTTGCTGATGTAGAAAGGCGTATTAACAGGTTTTCACTTACTTATTCTCATTCCTTGTATCTTATACTCTATATATAACTTTTCACCCTGTAATTATAAAACTGACTTGCTCTGACTGACAAAGAAAAGGAAACAATATAGGACATATGTTTCCCTCTGCCTGCTTGAGACCTCACAGTTGGTCAGGAGTCTCTTAAGTTAGGGAGTCCATCTGCAAAAATAAGTAAATAAATAAATATGCACTCAGTACAGAGTAAAAATGAGTGGCTAAGTCTGCTCACAACACAAACAAAAAGTAATTTTTGAATGTAGCAATGCATTTTCAGCCTTTTGAAAAGCAACGCTTTTACTGTACAAATTTAGTTCAAAGAGCTGAATGCCACAAGACATCACAAAAGCCATGTATTGCACTGGGCCTTTTCTTTTCTTCCCAGACCATCACAGGTATCTTTCAAGAAAGGACCCAAGTAGGTATCCACTAACAGGGTAGGAGGAATTTCTCTCAGCTAACAGATTACTTTATTGCCATATATCCTTCCAAATGTGCCCCGAGTCAGAAATTTATCTTATCTGTAACTGTCATATTTAACTCATTTCCTAAATGGAAGGAGTATTTAGCAGAACTGAATATGGTACATTAATATGGTGTAAGTCATTAATTGAGGAATACTAAATACAGCCTACTGCTACAATCCTACTCCAGTCTAATGCAGATCACATAGACAACATGCGTTTCTAAGAGTGTAAAAATGTTTTTTTCCTATTTGACATATGTCAGGAAGTCACTATTGTATCCATCTTCTAAAAAAATCCTAAGGGAAGAGATGTCTAATTTTTTTTTTCAAATATACTAACTTTCTCTAGAGTCTGTTAAAGATTTGTCACAAGAAAAACAATAAAGAAAGAAGATGATGCACTGAGCTCTCTCATCATGCCCTCATGTGCCAAGCCTCTAGACACAATGACATTAGAAAGGAAAGTTCTTACTGATTGAATAAAATGACTAAATGGAGAAAAAAATTAATATAGAATAGAAAAGCATTCTCAGAATCTGTAAACAATACTAATAATTGGGAGGGGGGAGGGGACAAAACATATCCAAAATAGTATTTTAAAATAAGGTCATTAAGACACTTTTTGTGCATATTGTATCACTAATTGATGCAAATATAGACCAAGAAAACATTCAATGATAATGAAATTAAAAATACTTTAAAAATTGCACGGTATTTTCTAACTGCTTTGAACTGTCAAGTGAGATGTCAATGGCGAGATAGGTCTGAAAGAGCACATATAAACTTCTCATTTTTTCTTTCTATTTTAATACATTTGCAATTACGACATTACCTAAATTCAACTTCAGTGACATAACTGAAATCAGGATATTGCTATATACCAGGAGCTGAACAGGCCTCTCCTTTTAGTTACATAGCAGTGAAATGGTCATAATTAACATTTTTGTCACGTTGCTGTGTTAAGTCCCAGTTTGTGCTGCATAAATGCACAGAAATTCAGCTGCATTACACTCCTCTCTTTATCCTACCTACCATTTTACTTTTTGCTCTCTTACTCTCTGTCTTTTCCTTCCAGTATTTCATCATATGTGAGAATTATGTTTTTTCCTCTGCTTGTTGACAGGGAAAAAGAGGCTATAATGTTTGCACACTACTTGGTCCTGAACAAAAATCAGGAAAACTGCAATCAACATCCACATAAGGTCCTCTAATTTCATTCTGAATATGAGAAGGATAATTTAAATCACAACACTGCTAATGCTGATGTTAAAAACAAGCAACACACATGCCTCAAAAAAAAAAAAAATTCTAAACCAAAAAAAGCCCAGGATTTCTTATGAAATGACAGAATGAAAGGTGATTTATGCTTTACACCTAATTCTAATTTTTATAGAATAGATTGAAGATAGGACACGTCAACCATATTAATACCCAAGCCTATCCCTTTAAGTGCCATGCAGTCACTATCAGAGCTGAAGGGGACTGATCTTTTCTCACAGTTTTCATTCTCATTTTTAAATGACTTAATTTTGTACCATTTTATATTCACAACACTTTTCTTTATCTGGCATGTAACCCCTACAGTTCAAGTAGTTAAACAAACAGCACCTAATTTGATATTCTGTAAAATTAATTTCAATAGAGAAGCTGATGAAAAAGAGAAGGGCTTTAGTATTTTCTAGGTATTACTAAATCTTGTCCCTCCAGAATTAAATCTTCACAGCAGTCACTTCATAAACAAAATTCAGGGGTTTTGAGGTGTTACATATGCAGGAGAATAGATGTCACAAAACACTTTGTTGTGGTATTGACATATAAGCATATATTAAAGAATCTAAACCAACAGTTATTGAAAAGCAAATATTTAATCAGAGAATTACAGAGCAATTGTGGTACCTGAGGCCAAACGGTGCTGCTGTCCCCACAACACTCACACATGGGTTCTATGTAGTGGCAACGTTCCCTTCACAGAGTTATCAGCTGTCACTCATCTGATACTATCAGCTAAGCTTTTGCTTCTGTAAAAGACCTATTGAAGCTGTATCTACTGTTTGATGGGGGTTTTTTTAATCACCACCATTCACTGATTCCCTGTATTTTAGTTTTGTTGTTGTTGTATTTCTGATAATAAGATGCAGCTCATCTTGTCACACTTGAATTGCCCAAGATAACCCTTGCTTTCCCAGGCTAACATTGGTCAAAACCAGAATTATCAGAATGCAAAGAGGGATTTTTTTTTCCCAAGTTCCACTCAAATATCTAGACTAACAGGATTTTTTCATTTGAAAACTATGTGAGATTTAAAGCATCTAAGAAGAGAGAGAAAACTTATTCTACCAATACATTAAGAGACAATATTAATATCCTAGCTACTTTTACCATTCAAAAAGCAATTGTTTAGTCTTTTATGTATACTGGGCCCAGCTTAAAGACATATCTTCCCATCAGTTTCAGACAGCTTTTCAGAGTTCCCAGGAGTGGTGCAAGTTCCAACCCCAGGAACACTCTGAAAATGTGTGTGCAAAAGTGTGCAAGAGAGAGCTCTTAGTCATCAGCACTCATTTTCGTCACTCAGAGTGACTGAACCATGCCCTGCTGTATTCAAAGCAGGATGAGGGCACAGAATGAGAGAAGCCTTGGCTGATGTTACCACAGAACATCCTCTGAGGATGGAGATGGCCATGACAGCAGCTCAGAATGAACCTTTCCCCACTCCACTAAGCAAAATCCTTCTATTCATCCAGTTCAGAAAAAGGAGCATAAACTCATCATACTGATCCAACAGAAGACTGATGGAAGCACGGTTACAGGGAATTAATACATACACTTAGCACATACACTAAGATCACTAAGAGACCCACAGAGCAGGTACCACTGCACACAGAAGCAGAACGGCCAGTTTGCTTTGGAATTGCCCTTTCACACATATTGAAATCTAACAGAATGCATCAGTCCCACCACACCATACTTATTTCTGCTTCCACTTGCACAAAAAGACAAGGAGTCTATTTGGCAGGAGACTCTCCCTCCCTGATTTTCCACACTGATTGTCAAATCACAACAGGCTTTACCATGGCAGAAGGAAAGGGGCAGTGAAATCCCTCCAAATCTGGACAAGACAAACAAACTCATCTAGAACTTCCTAGTTTCTCAGTATGATCTACAACACAGGCATTTTGGTACCAGTCTCTGACACATACATCATCTCTCTTGAAACCCACACATTTCACCCGCCCTCTCTTTCTTTTTACCGTGTCTGCTTGGCCAGAGAGCACAGCACTCCATGAAGCTCCTTACACCGTAGGAGGACAGCAGCAGCCACTGAACATTTTGCAGAGGTTAAATGAAACTTGAATAATTCTTTTCTCTGTGAGCTTTCAGAATAAGCAAGAATTCAGAAGGGAGGAAAACAGTGATATGAATAAGAACAGTTATTATTTTTTGAGCATGTCTTCTACCACATTTCCACCTTAGAGCTATCCAATCACTATTCTACTTTTCACTGAAGATACATAAACCTCAATTTCCATTCCCCAACCAAAGGTGTGTGCCTGCATGGATACATCGGCTGTACAGAGTACATTGGGTGTACTCTCTTTGTGCCTTGAATTTGGATAGTGGGATCTCTTCCTTCAAAAGCATGCTATCAGCACTATGCAGAGCCTTTTTGCAGCAATGGTAATAAATCATTTTAGGGGTTATAAACTATCTGAAGGAGAAAGAAACTTTCCTAACAGCTCATACTGCTGCCCAACTGCAGTACATTCCCTTGATTCTGCCCACAAAAAGAAACCAAAACGTCCATCCATACTTTTTTTCTTCCACAGGGACACCCCCTCTCCTGTGGAGCAAACCTTGCTTTGTTAAGAAACAGCATCTTCAACCTCCAGTTCCTCGTGCCTTTGCTGTACCAACATTGCCTCCACACGAATGAGAAGTGTCTCCCTTTGGGTGCCTTCTTCTCTATCATTTTATTTTTTCTCATTGAATTGCCAGCTCAGTCGCACAGAAGCAACTTTGAGAAGAGATATCACTCAAACAAAGTCACTCCAGTGGCAGTGCTCTCTCCATATGCATACCAGTGGAGTTTATGTTATGCTCATGAAACTTTGAGCTTTCTTGTTTGTTTTCCACAGAACCTGGGAAAAGTTACTCATTATTTTATACAATAACATCATCTAACACAAAAAGGAAAAAGGATCCTCTAAAAACTGCTCCTTTACCTATTTCACCATTTGATTTCTCTCGCACTGATGCTGCTTTATACTTGTTTAATCTTGTTTGTGCCACTGGGCTGGTGCCAGACACCTCAATGAGCCACACACAGAGGCCCATCACAGCAACCTCCCCTCAAGTGCATGCTGCTCTGAGTAACAGGGATCAGTGCCCAAACATGCATAAGAGAACTGAGAAGCATGTGACAGCTCTTAGATTTCGGAAAGTTTAGGTGATGACACTTCCCACCCGCCTTCCTCACCTGTGTGAGACCAGAGCAGCGAAGCGAGGCTGGCTGGTTAGACCACATTGACAAGATAAATGCACGCCCTTGAAAAAGCCCCGGCCCTATTGACGTCAAAAAGCAATGGATTGGGTCCCCTGTCAGACACAGAAAGCAGACATCTGCTTCACTGCAAATGCAAGGAGGAATTCATTACGTCAAGCATGGTCTTATTCCAAACCAAACACTATTAACATCTGAAGTGTTTAAAATTTTTAACTGATGTAAATTCTCTCCAATTCTCTTCTTGATTTCCTGTGTTAAATAATGATAAATATTCAAATCAAGAATTTTTATTATTTCTTATTCTTTTATTGTTAAATTTTGTTGAGGCTTTTTGATAGTTTCCCTTTGCTGCCCCCCTCCTCATTCTATGCATTTCTCCCCCCTGCTGTGTGCATCTGCTGTGTCTCTCTCTCACTTGCTCTCTCCCTGCTGTGTACATCCACTATTTCTCCCCACCACTCCTCTGTGTATGTTTGCCATCTATCTCTCTCCCCCTCCTGCTGAGAGTATTCACTGCCTCTCCCCCTCCCCCCAGTACGTGCTTCCATCCTGCATCTTCCTCTGCTGCTGCAGTGCACACGAGCCTTTTCTCAGCAGCTCCTGCTGGCATTCACACACACCTTCCTCTGCCTGCCTTCCCTCATGCCCTCTCCTCTATTTTTCATCCCCTGCTTCATGCACCCCTTATCTCTGCTCATCTTTATACTATTCTCCCTTCCATCTTTTTGATATTCTGGTTCCTTCTGTCTCCTTATCTGCAGCACTCTTCTCTCAGTCACCCCTTTGTACCATTTCTCTCCAGTTCTCTCTGATCTGTTCTCACAAATTGATTCTACAGGAAAAATGTTCTTGTTTGCAGGAGTGTGCAAGCCCACATTGCAAACCATTCAGCACTCTGTCAAATCTGAGGTATTCAGCTTAATGTGCAGAAGAATCCTTGCTTCTCCCATCATGTACACAGGGTAAAGTCTCCCAAAACACTTTCCTGTCCCTTTTTTCCCCTCATATGAGTGGTGCTGCAAGATTTATTTGCATGTAATGCAAAGTATTCAAGATATGCCTTTGCATATCTCCCAGGTTTTTATTGGCAAAAGAAAAGGATCCATTGTGACACTAATCCTAACTGTTGCAGTTTAGGGCAGAAAAAACTAGACATGTGCTTTAATTGGTATAAAATAGTGGGGCAGAATCAATTCAAATGCATCCTATGATTTTTCCATCTCCCTTTTCAACTGATGTATAATAACAGCGACTTAGTAATTCAGTGATCAACTAATTGAGTCAGCTCTCTTCCTTCTCCTGAGAAAATTTCATCAACTTGCTCTCATTTTCAGTGTCCAAGTAAATCACTTGAAAAATTTAAAACTGATCACAAAACTCATCCTCCAAGTGCTGCAATAGGGATACCTACACAACCCTGTACTTTCTCATTCAGCACTAACCAGTGCTGTCTTCCATTTAGCTAATCACTAATATAACTTATGCAGATCCCCAGTTTTCCACTTTTGACTATTAATATCCAGATATTAATTACCAGATACCCAGTACAGTCAGATTATGTAAACCAGAGCTCCTTGGTCTAGAAATTCATTAATTTTAGCAAAGATAACATCTCTGCCTGGCACAATGCCCCTCTAGTAAACCCTTCTAGCATTTATCCCAAATTGAATTATTTTCAAGCCTTAAATAATTATATTTTCTGTAAAATGTGTCCTATTGTCCTATCAAGGCCTTGTTTAGATTTTTCTTTTTAGAACATACGTAATATATTTGCTATATGCTCAAATCTACCTATTTTATTTTATTTATCCTACAATAACACACCAGTTTTTTTCCAAAGTCAAAAATGAAAATTATGCAATGTTTGGGGAAAGAAATCAGATAATTTTTATTTTGCTTCTGCTAACTTTTACTTACATGTCTAATCTGCGGACTTCCACTTACTTAAGTGGAAGCCTACTCTAGTCACACTTCCTTTGTCACTTTTGTTAATCACTGTCACCTCCACAGGTACCTATTTTATTTTGGATAAAAGTCCTAGGCAGCTTGCTAAGTGTCCCAGGCCTCCTCCAGTGCATCTTCCTCTCCTATCCCCTGCAGGTGGTTACCTCCAGCCAGAGGGGCACCAGGGCACAAGCAGGGTCCCTGGGGCTCCTGAGCACCTGCTGCTTTCAGCCCCTGAAATATGACAGAGTTATTGCACAGGCAAGGAGGCTGCTCTTGGTTGTGTTACTCCCACGTGTCTGCGGTATGTCAGACCTGGAAGCACTAACAAAACCATACCAGAGGCTGGCATTTGGGAAGGCATGCACCCATGATCCTGGCATCCACACATCTAAGTCTTGCTCAGGTTTTCTAAACCATCAGCTCCTTTAAAACAGATGCTCTCACTGTTGGTTCTTGATTAAATAGTAAACTGAACTTGACAAAATATTTTCTGCTCCAATTTTTGTAGAAGTCTTTTGTAATTGTGGTACTTTACTAGAAAAATTGGAAATACTTCCACAGTGACTGACAAATTTTATTGAACTGAGTTGAAAAGATTTTCAGTAGAATCCCTGGTATCAAACTTACTTTCAGCACAGAGGTCATTGCTAATCTCCTTTGTTTAAAAGAAAAAAGAAATTAAGCAGAACTTCATATTCAAATGCATAAGCACACCAGCTTTACATTTTGTATTAAATAAGTAAATTTGGTTTTAAGAGTGATTTGTCAACATAGTTGTAGCAAGAGGAAATTTTGGCAGTTGCACAGAAAAAACAGATGAAGGATTTAGTGCTTCAAATATGACCTGGGCTTGAGAAATAGGCTCTGTTGGTGAATACTTCTGTGAAAGTGATCAACACAAAAATGGATAACATTGCCACTGACATTTTTATCACACAGTTTGAGTGTTGACACTGCAAAGAGATAATAAGAATTGTCCAAAAGATCAAAGTTCCTGTCGCAGGCTTTCTGCACTTACAAGGAGACGATGGCACATCCATTTATATACGTTTCAATGTTTGGAAATGTTCTTTTTCTTTCTTTATCCAAAGAACTTTAAGACTCATCTACATGACATTGTGCTAATGAATAGATTCTACAGAGAATGACAAAATAGGCAGGTCCATGCCTATACATGAAAGCTTATAAAGAAAACGAGGATATTTCTAATGAAAAGCACCTCAGAAACATGAAAGAACAGTGGGAAAATATTATGGACATTCTTTTCCACATAAAAACACCTACAATATTTTTGTTACCTTACTAAAGTTAAAAGCTCCATTTGTATTTTAAAGAATAAGTTGCCACCATATCACAACTAGACTAAAAGTAATTTTTACTTTGGTCATCTAGAAACAGGTCAAACTAGTTTGAATTTCCTGTTTCTTTTGCCAAACAAACGCTCTTCATTTGAGAATAAATTTCCATGCCCTGACGGAATAAGCAGCTCACAGGAGAATGATCTAACAAAAATGAATGAGGCTCAGGATATGAATGTAAAACTGATTGCTTGACCTGCTCTGTAACACAGCTCGTATCATGCATATGCACCTGAGAAGCTATTATGATTTGCACATCTTCTGTCTGAATGACTGCCATTCTATCTGTAATAACTTTACCAGTTAAATCACCATCTGTTTCACAGGCTTTCTAATGTTTATATCTCCCTTTTCTGTCCTAGGAAAAGAACAAAATTGTTTTCCTCTACTGCATGAGAAGAAATAACCCTGCACTCAGCTGGGGAGCTAAGCTAACATATCTTAACTATCTCTGTCAAACCAAGGCAGATTTTAGCATTCAAATGAAACCAAATGAAAATCATGATCTGCTACCCCTATAGAGGGCAAGATAGAACAAGAAACACCTTGCATGTTATCCTTTGTCCTTCCATCCCATCTGGCAAACTTGCTTAAAATGCTAATGTAACTGGTGATAATAAACGTACAAAAACCTTGACACATACCAATAGAAATGACACAGCATTTACAAGGATCCCAAATAGATCCCAGGACAACATAACCAGAGGAAATTTGGATACTCTCAGATAAGTTAAAAGCCTTGTAAACTCTAGGATCTGTTCTTCCCTGAAATATTAACTGGAGTTTAAACAGCTTCCATACTGCTACTCAATTCTTCATTATTAAAAGAAACCCAAACAATACGGCAAACCAGACATCTCTCCCAAACTCAACCACCAAACAAAACCAACCCTCAAAAAATCTAAACTCCAACAAAGCTGCATTTGACCTAGCCTTGCCTGCAAAGCTCAAGGAAATAGGTAACATGCCCTCCACCATCGGGGAAGTCCGTAATCCCATTTCTCACATTTTTACTACACAACAATAAATGCAGACAATGCTGGTACCTGCTATAGGTGGCTCAGAGATCATGATTGTGTAAGTCAGAGGCTTACAGAAGTCTGGCAGGAGGGGGGTCTAAGGGAACCTTTGCAGAAGATGTATCAATATGGATTTGCAGAAGAATTCGGGAACAGTGAGAACTGCTATTCGTGTCTCAGGACCCCAGATAAAAAAGTCAGAGTAGAGATCATAGTGACTATATATGAAATCTTTCACAGTGGGCAAGATTAGGATTAATCGATTTGTGTCTCATTGCACCTCTCCCAGACATCAACAGGATCTCTTGGGTTTTGTTAATGCTGAAAAAAGTGGTAATTAAAATAACACATGCACATTAGAAACCAACCACTCACAAAAGAAGCCTCTGCTATGTTTCTCTATTACTCAATTTTACTGACACAAAGAAAAATTACTTTCCACTAGCTGTTTGTCACAGTCTGCTCCCTTCCCTCCCCATACAAGCAGTTCAGAGAGTCAGCAATATGGTACCATCTATCAGAAAGCACAGAGGCAAAATTGTTCGGAAACCACTTTCCTAACGCACACACATCCTTAGTGATCCCCCTGCCTCCCAACCCCACATCCTTCTTATGTTGGTGAGATTTAAAATTTGCTGGAAACAGTCCCCATATCCAGGATGGATAAAACTTTCAAATAAAACAATTGAGCAACCAGTCATTTCTCTCCACACAACAGTTCTACCCTCTCCAAACTGATAAAGATCCTTCGGAGCATTCGGTTGACAACTTAGAGATATACACTCATCTGCTGCAACAGTGAATTATGCTGGCAGAAAGGACCACAGCCCAGGAATCCCCTTGCCTGACCCCAAGCAAGATGGGGCAAAACCACAGAATGGCACAGCAAACACAAGGAGGAGCCCCAGGAGCTCTCAGGGTCCTTCTCTTGCCCTGAGGCACAGTTATCTACACCTGCCCTTTCCTCAGCCAAAAGCTGCCCAACCTTCTACCAAAGTCTCCTTGATAGCAACACCTTCACACACATCCTGAAACAGTAACCTCTGGTCTCAGTCACTTTTACCACAGCCATTAACCAAAAACATTTCCTAGCAGCCAAGCAAGAGTTAAAGCTTTCAAAAGTCTCACTGGCAACAGCTGCAAAATTGCTGGCACAAAAGGGAGGGAACAAGATGGGAAGTAGTTATTTTTGGTAAAATAATGGTTGAGAAAAGCAAATCTTCTCAATAAATTAAAAACAAAGAAATCTCAGGAAAATTAAGAGGGAATTACTACAGCCCAGAACTTTTTTAACCTATTGCTATAAGATAACAGGAATTATGCTACTTTAAAAAAAAAAAAGCCACAGAGCATTCTCAATGGAGAGTTTCCTGGGAACCTGAAACCAAAGCAAAGCTCCCACAATAGTATTCCAGGACCAAAAGCAGGGCTCTGCAAGCTTGGAGATGTTAACCTCTCTTTCTTTTCAAATTCTTTTTTTAATTGCAAGGTTAGTAGTAGGGAGAGTATCTTGGGCATGCAGACTTTTAGAGTGTCCAAGGAAAAAAGTTCCAATTGTACAAGAGGAAGTTGGAAGCTGGCAATGCTACAGTGTCTTCTCATCTGCAAAAGAAAAGAATTCATGTACAAAGTCTGTGTCTTCTTGCTATTAAATGAAGCAACAGCTGAAAAATCTCAGCTGTATGAAGCAACTCTACTAATCTTCCTTGTAGTCACCTTCAAAAGTCACCTAAGATTTTGAAGAACAGGGCAGTAAAACAAATGTTCAGTGTCTTTTAAAGTGTCCGGAAATGAATGAGCTGCCAGACTCATCAATTTCTAGAAACCAAGGTGACAGAACTATCAAAGACCCAGAGAAGTAACCACTGCATTGTCTTGCCTGACCTTCTGGGATGATGTGCAGAGGAGTGAAGGAGCCACAGGCCTTATTACAGGGAAAGCGCTCTTTGTTCTTGTAGCTTTCAAAACAAAGTACAATGATCTTTTCCACTGCAGCTGAAGCAATTCCATCACCAGTGTCATTTTTTCTGATGTCTGAGCTGCCTACTTCAGAAATACTTCTCTGCCTAAACACAAAGAGCCAGTGAAAAGACAGAACATGGGTAGATTGCGGCTTTTATCCACAGATCCAGTAGCAAATCTTAAAGGAAAGATGCTTACTGAAAGTAACAGTGACGGTCTGCATATGGCCATGCTTATTTACTGCCAGAAGCAAGTCCAGATAAGGAGGCAGCTAAGCACACAGTCCAAGTCTCTCGCAAGGCTAAGAAGCCCATTGCTTGGAAGGAGACAATGGGATAAACACACACACAACCTGACTCCCTGAAATCTGGATACCACTTTTTCATTGGCACTCAGTTGCCCTGATCATGAAAATGAGCTGGAATAGTCTCTTAGGACAAACTGTCAGAAGCCTGCTCTGCCCTTCCCACTGCATTTCTACCCACTCCCTTCACTGCAGTCTTGGCCTTCTTGATCCTCCTTTGTTTGAGGGTTTTCTTCCCCTCTCCTTTTGTTTCTCAGACATAAAAAGAGAGAAAGAAAGATGATGAGTGACCTGAGGAAAGGATCAATCTAGACACTCAGAGAAAAGAGGTCTGACATGGTTGTCAGTAGATGACACAAAGAGGATGATCTATAGTGCTTAGTGCCCAGATTACCTGTCCCGCAGCAAAAGAACATTTTAAAAATAATTATTCTTAGAGGACAAACTTAAAATGTGACATCCAAGCCAAATATACAGGGAATAATTCACATACAGGTTATCTGATAGTAAATTCACCAGCTTTACCTATTTAAAAACAAATTGAGCTCTTTAATAAAACATCTAATTTATATGAAAATTTCAGAAAACATATAGCAATTCTTACAGTAGTCACGCCCAGCTACAAAACCAAAATAATATAATGATCAATTAATGATCAGTCTCTCTAGCGGTAAGCTTTTGCTTTAAACATGTGCAAGAGAAAGCCTAATTTAAGCCAGTTTAATTTTGAAACAAGAAACAGTTAGTCAGGGAATTATTATTGATATTTTTTACTTCCTAAAATCAGTAAAATATCAATAACATCTAGAAGCAAATTTTTAAAAAGATACTTTTTATGAAAACAATTTTTTAAAATAGACATATAAAGACAAGAATAGTAATGGTTAAGACACTGCAACAAAAAATCTGACACATCAAGGAAAATTTAAGCTAAAATTTCAACTGTCTTTTTTAATTAAAGTATTTTACCTCTTAAAAGACACATCATTGGCACAAAAGAAGTTGAACTGCATTCTGTTCTCAATTGCTTGTCATAACCTGTCAATTCACAGTGAGATAAAATGAGATGGTATCCATAAGTGCTGAAACACTAGACCATTTATTAATCAGTCTGCTTTTTGAACAGTTTTCTATTGATATATTAGGAAATCTAATTTTGTTTTACATAGAGAAGCTTGTGTAAAGTCAATAGCAAACACTGTAAGAGCAAAAATATTTAATGCTTTTATATGCAGCATAAACTGCTGTTGCAATTAAAGCAGCAGATGTACAGAGCAACAAAAGTAAAACAGTGCAAGGTATTAAAATTCTACGAAAAAACTCTTACAGATTAATTACAGGATTCAACATATTGAACTCCAATCTTTTCTCTTGTATATACCTTGCCATCTTTACCCTGTAATTCAAATCACAAACTTCCTAGATAATACTACACATATACTATGCCTATTCCTCTTCACCTACAGCTAGACATGTATAGCTACAGCTCTCTCTATATTCATTTGCTACTGTCTTTGGATACTGACTTTTTTTTTTTAATTTCATTTGTTATAAATTTTATTCTACTTTCTTGACAAAGGGGTAGAACTTTTAAGGAAGCATTGGAAGAAACACAGCTGTTATGCAGAGTAAGGTGTGTGCCCTACCCCTGTGTTTGTCCCCTACCCTTGTACTGATAACTGCCTGCTTCTCTCTTGGGTTTATTAGAATAAGCTAAGTCCTTTCCAGCTACTTATTGATACTATCCTGCTTCTGTATAGGTCACCTGGTAAAATGGGAGACAATTAAGTGCTTTATATGCTTACTCACGTAGTTTCTTAAAGATCACTCACCTTTAAAGGATCCTGGGTTACATTTGGCTTTCCAAACTAGAAGTAAAGCACGACTGTAGGCTGTGCTGAAGCCAAGGACCTCACCAAATTCAGTTACCCAGTCGCCCTGTACAGATCTCTTTCCCTAAATATCATGACTCCCAGATCCCAGCTGTGAATAGACCCAGCTGTCAAAATTCCCCCTACGCCCCTTTTACCAGCAGTGCTGCAGACAGTTCCTCCCAGCCTGATGCACACAGTGCTTGTGAGGTATCCAGGCAGCAACTTCAATTATATTTAATTTCAGCAGGAAAGACCTCTCAGGTGTAACAAAGAAGATATCACAATACCTAAAGTTAATCCTTTTTACCAGATTGCCCTACATTGCTTTGGGTCCATGGCTTAGAGTAAGAGGTGACTGCATGCAATTTCCTGAGGATGAAAATGACTGATGTATAACTGGCAAATAACACCCTAAGTAAAAAGTGATAGTCCACCATCACTTTGTTGAGACAAACAGCAATAACCTTTCCCTAAAAGGAAAGAAATCCCTTTGGGAAGAAATCCTCTTATTTCACAATGCCTCCAGCACAGAGAGAATTTTTATTTCCTCCCTCTTCCCTTTGGGACTGCATTTTTCCTTGAGAGCAAACACCTCCTGCCACCACCTTCCTGTCAGATGCATTTTTGGCTGAAACATGGCAGACAGCACCTTCAGAGTGGAAATGCCCCAGGATCCTGTCCTTGTGGTTGCCATGGCTCTATAAAGCAGACAATAGCAATGCCAGTGCTCAAGGACTGTCTGAATCCCTGTCCCTTTTTTTTTTTTTTTTTTTTTTTTTCTTCTTTTCTTTCCCACAGAAGCAGCGAAGGCATTTCAAAGGAATGGCAATTAATAGCAGATTCCTTGATTCAGCCTGACTGACTGTTAGGAGCCCTGAAGAATTGATATCACAGTCATGGAGACAGATCCAGAGACATCACATGTCCCCAATCAGCGACAGTCTGGGGCTTTTCCAGAAATGTCAGTGCTTACCACATCTGAGAATCAGGAAAGAAAATATAGAAACTCCTAACACAAAAATAAAGGGAAGGAGCTTTCCTTTCATCTCTTTACAGCAGATAAATACCTGGGTGCATGACCAGCAGACCAATACCTGGTCATGTAGAAAATTACAGTCTTATACCAGGTGTTTCAAACATTACTTGATGCTTCTTTTAAACAAACAAATAAAAAAACCCTCCAAAGTTAATTTATATATCTTAAGTACAGCATTACTTACTGAGTTTCTGCAGTCTATATAAATGTGTACCTCAGCAGAATAAGCATGATAAACTACAGAAGTATGTTTAAAACTGTGCTCACCACATGACTGTGACCTCGTTATTTATGATTAACATGCTCATTTATATCGATCAATATTGGTTCTGTGATGGCAAGCTTCACAGGTTCAAACATCTGTTTCCATGGGGTAAAATGACCCCAAAAAGCAAAAACAAAACCTGAATCACTCAGAAAGCAATTTTCCTTTTATTCTCAAATACGTAAATTAGACCTCATATTGTATTGCCTTTAGAGTTGGATGGTCACTATTGATTCAGCTTTTATATTTTCACTGTATCACAGAAAAGCATGAGAACTATCATTCCTTTACATTCTCTTCCTGATATTAAATATAACAGATCACAAAATCCCAGACCTCAAACTCTTCCATACTCCATGCCTATAGTTTTGCACTGCTTCTTAGGGAAGCCTTTGGTTATAGTGCTTTCTTCCTAGTCCCTAACTTCATCAAACAGCAAACCTAAATAATTCTATTGACTTCAGAGATCAATTTGGGGATTTGGGGATTCAATACAGTTCTGGATGAGGGTCAGGGAGAGGGGAGGGGCTACAAAGGGACCTGAGAACCACAGTACTCGATACAGTAATACTGCAATATTGCGTTAGAAAGCACCATGACCCAGAATTATAAAGCTCTGAGGAGCTTTTCTGTACATGTACAAAGTTTGTGCTTTAAATAAAGGAAAAGCTGAATGCCAAAATGCCTGTAGAGTCAGAAAGGCTCTTTGGAAACTGCCAAACAGAACCAAGACACTGGAAGAAGGGTAAAGTGCCAGTGTGGATCTTGCTGACAGTTATTAGACAAAGAAATAATCCAACCTGCACAGCAGAAAAGGCCTTGCTTCAAAATGGGCATAGAAGCTCTGAACACATATGGATATCCATAGACAAACCATCTCTCAGCTTGTTAACGGAGGGTTATGTGTCCTGGTGGGTCTCTGGAGACTGTGTTGCACAGGCTCAACATACCTTCACAGCAGCTTCAGCTAACAGGCCTTTCTGCTTCCTAATGGCTCCAAATAGATCTTTTCTGATACAGGCACCTTCCTGCTAGCCGGCCAAAGCTTGGCAGGTGACCCATCTCCACAACATCAGCACAGGTTATTTGTATGTGCCCAGTTCGGGTAAACTGGTCAATACAAGCTTGCTTAAATCACAGCAGGCCTGGCAAGAAGTCACATCAAACTACACAAGTTCAATACCAGACTACAGAACACACAGATGGATCCACTGATCATCTGAATGGCCCAGCTCTTGGTGGCAATTACCAAGTTTGTTTGAGAAGACTTGGCATCCTTCAGACCCCATTCACAAATGACAAAGGAAGCTAGAATTATTCTAAGCGACATCATTTCCCAGTCTCTTCCGTAAGCAAAAGGATGACTGTCACACATAACTAAAAAAGCCTAAATGAATTCATACATAATTAAAAAGGAAAATAAATAAAAAACCTAAACCGCAGACCAAACCAGCTTATTTATATATAGTTCTCTATTAAAATGATTGGGAAAAAATTCTACATTTTAACTAGTTTATCGTCTAATAAATAATAGGAGGATAAGTATGTCTATGTTCACAATTAAAAAGTCCCAAGAAATACTTCTCTGCTGGCATTTTGGATAAAATTTTAGCAGAGTCTCCAGTCTGTCTAATTGCTATGATAGCATACACAGCCTGCCTCAAAGCCCAGAACATATGGCATCCTCAAAGGATTTGATATCATTTTTTCTTTAAAACGTGTAAGTCAGTTGGTCATTGTTATCCCTCTGTGGAATTACTCAAACAGCTGCTACTTTCCAACTAATAGGTAAGAAAATCTTTGTCTTTTTTGTGGCTGCTAATTTCACTGACACACTTCTGTCATATAATGAGAGTGGGTAATATGCTTATAATGAATTTTAATGTTGCATATTTGATCCATGGCGTAAACATCGCTTTGTTGAAGACTGACATATACAAAAGGATGCATTCCATGTTGCTTGCAAGATAATCTGAATTATGAGGCACACATTTAAAATTTCTCTTATAATGTATAAATTATATTGTCTTTAGAAATATTTTAAACTCTTTATCACCAAACAGATTATTTCTTTTAAAACTGTCATTTACTTGCCAAATATTGATTTGCTAAAATGTACTTCGAGGTTACGATTGGGCAGTATGACACCTTATTCATGTTACATGCAGCAAGGTTACAAATTTCATCGTTTTCTGAGTTCTTATCTTCCACAATTCACAGATCCCATCTATCCTTGATCATCAGGCTATCTCCCCAAATCAAACCCTTTTTTTTTTTTACTTTCTACTCTTTCAAACTGAAAAAATTTTCATTCTCTGTGAGAAGACTAATGAAATAATAACTCAAATGAGAAATAAAACACGCGAACAAAAACACATAATGAAAAGCCTAAAAACCTGAATTTCACAAAGTAGAGAAAAAAATGGTGATGCGAAAAGGAGACAGTAAAATCACGATCATGGACCACGTGTAAACCATATATGAAACACGTCCTCACGCATGTGATGGTTGGGAGGGTAGGAAAAATGAGCTGCCCACATTTTAAAATTAATTCATATGGACATTCTTAAAGTAAACATCCTAAATCTAACAAGAAAAATGGCCATTTTTTTTCCCTGCTTTTTCTTTGTTTTGAGTTTTAATTGTAAGGTCAGGATTTTTTAATACATACATGAGGTTCTCTTCAGGTGGAACACGAATAAAATAACAGTTAAAAGTTTCCAGAACCAGCAGATGACAAGCATTATTTTTATAGCTGAAAGACTGCAGCTTTATTAGAGTTTACTGATAAATAATTTATATTATTATAGGAAAAGTGCAGACAGTTCCTCCTAAAACCTCACAGGCTCAGATTAATCCATATTTTCAAAATCTTTATGAATTCCAATGCACCCAAATGGAAGAACAACATGTTTTGAAAAAATACTATAATTTTACTATGTGACAAGTACCAACAGTGCATTCTTGGCCTTGTAACAGATACGAGCAAAGAGGTAATACATTAATAAGGAATACTAACTATGCAAATGATACAAAATGACAGAATGAAGAAAGAATGCACAAAGCATCCCATCCACAATATACAACCAGTGGAAATCTTTCCATTAATGTCAAAGGCTTTTAGATAGCTGTTAACAGACACAGATCTGCAGCAGTTTTGACTTAACATAACTTCCCGCCAGCTCCAGCTCCGCCTCCTCTGCCCCGCCCTCCCCAGCTGCATGTGTAATGAGAGGGGCAGAGGACATCCGAGTTCAACGTGTAATGTGTTAAAACCTCAGCAAACACCACTTTCAACAGTTTCGAAAGTACTAATGAATCAAAGAATTTATGACAATTCATACTATGTTCTTTCATGGTTAGATTCTGCTCGAAATTCACTAATATGAAACACTTAAAAATTTTTAAAAAGGTTGTGCTGTGCTGCATCATTCTTCCTAGACTTCTATAGTGGTTTTTTTTGCTCCTATAGTCTCATAGAAAGACATTCATTATGATTTTTATCAAAACCATCTTCTTTTTACCACAGGTCCTTCAGACAAAAAAAAGAAAAAAAATTCTATTTAGTTTTTCTTTTATGAACGTAAGTATTCTTAAGAACACCAAAATCTTTTCCCTGGGATCTAAGTTAAGAGACATACATTTACTTGCCAAGATATGCAACAGGTGTTTTTCAATTATTTCCAATTTCAGGAGTCATAAGAGATAGCTGGATACATGTACATGATAATTTACTTTACATGCACCATATGGTAAGGATATATTCTTGTCTATAAAGTCCATCATTAGCTTGAAAATAAAATTATTAGTGAGGTGACACTATCATTCTCTTATGGCGCAGCCAAAAAGTTCCAGATAATTATAATCATTTTGCAATTGTCACTGACTGAAATCAAGAGTTTCTATGGCGCAGAGAGAGAGATTTTCTTGTCAAATCATTTGTAAGATCTATTTGAAAGAAGCTTTGCTACATACTTTTCCAAGCATTATTTGCACTAAAGCCTGATAGTGTAGGGAAACCAAAGAAAATTAAACAGTTATACTTCAGGTAGTTTGCCTGCTTATTAGACTGTGAGAGTTTAGCTAACTTTAAATTTAAAAAAAAAAAAAAAAAAGAACCACAATGCATTTATGCAGCTCCTGAAATTAAGAGCTTTACAACAAAGAAAGTTTACCATCATTTACTTAATGTGTTAGTGGTGCACATGAGCTCAAAAGCAAAAAAAAAGTTAAACATAACACTTCATTACACCTCAAAGCCTGCACAAAAAACAAAGAGAAGAAATATGGCAACATGCATACAAATGACAGCCCCATCCCCTGAGTGTCCTCCTTCTGCCCTGTGTGGACACACTGGGCTTTGGTCTCTCTATCAGAAGTTTAAGAAACTTGTAGGAAAAAATCAACAACAACCCAAAACACAAAACCACCCTTGAATGTATGAATGATTTCAAAATACATCCTTCAGCAAGGAAGAAAATAGTAGACTGTTAAGTAGCCATCTACAGGGCTGTGAGATTGCAGCACAGAACTCCAGCCTGCTCTGATCCCACATGGATGGCAGACAGCACTTCTCACATGTATGCAAGACATCACCCGTAGCTTCCCAGGTTACACACAGAGAGGAGGCAAAAGCTAACACCTCCTTTCTCACATATGGCACTGGCATATGCTAAGCAGACACCAGAATTGTAGACTTATAGATGGGGAAGCGAAAATCCATGCTTTGATCCATGAAGGGAACAGGGTCAATTCCAGCAGTCTAATACTCAGTTTGCCAAAACGTGGCAGACTGAGCTCTCGTGGTAAATGAAGTAAGGACTTAAGCCACGATCATCTGATTGACAGCCTATAGGACACACTGTTAGTGCACTTACTGGTAGGACTGCACAGAGCAGACAGATAGAAGGAATGCTGTTGTAAGTAAAAAACATAAAATTCTTAAACCTAGATTATTATGCTGGAGTATTAGAAAACAATGAAATGTTTCTCATCTCTGCTTCTGAGAAACCAAACAACAAAGTAGAGAGTTCTAGGCCAGATCATGGCAGTGGTTCCTAATATTAAAAGGCAAAATACTTTCAGTTATAATTTTTTTTGGCTTAAATATCTCAGCTCTTGGCTTCTTCTTTCCCCAGCAGAAAGAAGTAATTCACTGTTCACACAGTGACATGGCAAGTGATGTTTTATTTTCATGTCACTGAATTCTGTATTTTCACCATGGTGGGGGTAAAACCAGTTAAAAATATGCCTAGTGCAGTTTAGAATGCTGTCAGTTTTTATTTGCCACTCACAAAGACATATCATGCTTGCATCCAAAGAATTTATTCTCACTATGCAGGGATAACACAGAGTTCTTGGCTCCAACCCAGTGTGTGAGGAGATACTAATTTTGTGTGCTCAAATCATAGCTGTATGTCTGGTTACCTGCAATCAGAGAAAATCAAACAGGTAGAAAACTGCTGCAAGCACTGTGCCAGACCTAAGTACCTAACAGACATAGCATTGTCCTAGCCCGTATTGTCATATTGGCCACCTTGAGAATCTGCTGAGGAAGAGCAAGGTTTTGCTACGATGCTGATCAAGTAGCCACTGTCAGGGGTGATCCATGCTTCGCTGGAGCTCCTCAGCTCCCAAGGATGTAGCCAAGATCTTTCCTTGGCTCAATTCTCTCAAGTAAGCTAGTCTATATTTTTAAATCGTGAGGAAGAAATCCTTCCCCCCCCCCTCCCCCCGCCCTTTTTTTTTCCACAGATTAATTTTCACAGAGCAGTGAACTGTTGTGATTCACCCAGGATCAGATTCACAGTTCCCAGTAAGAAAGCAAGGAGGCAGCAGTCTCAGCAGCAGCAAACCATTAAATCAGTCTGGTTGCTTTGTGCAATCTCAGCCTATGTTCAAAAGGCCAGCGATTACATTGTTAGCTGTGGCCACAGAAGTGGGGAAATGGCAGGGAAGACATCTACTAGAAGTCTTTAATCCAGTCTTTCACAGCAATCAGTGAAGTATTAATTCTGCCCATTCTCTTTGCATAGGCAGGCACGAAAGGGATTTTTTTTTTAATAGCTACAGACTAACACTTAAATTTAAAAGCACTACAGAGACACTTTAGTACAGAGCACTAATTTGACAACTATAGAAGCAGCAAGTGGGTTCAGATGAGGAGAAAGATTTCAAGCTTTATTACTAACTTGGCTGGGAATCTAAAAAAATTGAAAGCAAAAGTAGTCTGACAGATGCCAGACAAGCAACTGATCTGAGGTAAACTTGGAAGTCCATCCTAGTTGTACAGAAAGCTAAAAACTATTTCATCCCAAGTCACTGTTATCCTGTTCATCCAGAGGGAAGCAGAAAGTTTTGAAGCGCCGAGTCAGGGAAACCAGGGGTTCAGACACAGAGAAGCTTAACAACCAAAAGGATTAAAGAAACTGACTGTACACCTTGCTTCAAAAACCAAAAGCTGTGTGTTCCAGGCCTCACAAATATCATGGTCCTTACATTAGCAGCGCAGCTTAGAGAAATCACTAGGCTGCCTAGCTCAAGGCTTCAAGTAAAATAAATAAATAAATAAATAAATAAATACCTTTGCTTTTAAAAACAAGGAGAACAATCATACCGTAAGATCTCACAGAGTCGAGAAACCTGCCAAAGATCAGCTTTCAGGACTTAAACAACAGTTCAGGGAATACACACCTCGACTGATCTCTACAGGACATGCAGCTTTGTTTGTAGTACCGTATCTTGAAACGCACTTCCCGCAAGAATTCTTAAAAAATGGCACCAAGGGTGGGATTCTGTGTTTATTGCCTCCTAAGGATCCATCATTTATAAATGAAAATACAGTATTTGCTAGAGAGTGAGCATCAGATCCTTTAGCTCCTCTCAGGATCTTACACAGAATGTCAGTTCCTCCTTTACATCATTAATTAAAAGGAAACACATTTCCAAAGATGATACTCTGGCACAGCTGTCTAGTAATTTCATCATATTCAAACTGTATTCTCCATTTCATCAGCACAAAGAGCCTCCAAAGATGTTGCAAAAGGATAATTGCAGCTATGTATATAATGTCACTAATGCTATCCAAAAAATGGACTAAATCCAACTTGCTTGCTTTCAGTTACCCCTCATGCTTCTTAGCTTTTGACAGATAACAGTAGGGCAAACTGATGTTTGTCTTTATAAAGCATTTTTATTTTCTTTACTTTTTAAAATAAACTAAAGCATCCAGATGCAAACATGATTTTTAAAAATGAACATATCTAGGTGGAATAAAGTGCTGTGTGGAATTGCCTATCAGCATAGAATTGTAATTTTAAAAGCAAAGTTACCTGATGACCATTCTCTGTAAATATATAGAACTACTCAGAAACCATGCTTGATTCAGCAGAAATGGAAAGCAACTCACTTTACTGTGCTCGAGTGATGTTCAATAACATGGATTAGAAAACAGAAAAAGTGCATAAAGGGAATACTGGGAATACTGGCAGAAAAGATGGGGAAAAATGATGGGGACAGATACAAAAGGAAAATTTACTAATTTACTTTATGCTTTCAATCCAAAATCTGTAGTACTAGGAACAAAGACAGATGCAACTGAGTGTATTTAGATACCTTAAATAATAATATATTAAATAATAAAATAGTAAATAAAATTTATTTGTCATGTCAATATCAGAAAGTGAACTGAAACTATGATAAACAGTGATAAATTCAATATCAGCAGTCCACAGAAAAGTGTGTATATACACTGTGCATACACCTCTTACTGTTTCCATCACTAAACAGATTTGTGCCCAGTTATACATAGTTACCAGTCCCAGTTGTTGTTAAAAATCCACACATCATCAATCAAGCTCAACTGCTCACATAGAATGTATTATTCGAAGGTCACTGTAACACTGGACAGCCAAGGTAATGTTGATGAGAGCAAGATTATAAAGTTTGACATTTTTATGCTAAATCAATTCTGAGTGATGTGTGGATAAAAAAATTAATTTATCCCAAAGTGATAAATTACCACTGCTTCAATCATTGCACAAAACAGTCTGGGCAGTTATCCCTGTGTTTTCCACAACAAATCTGTGTCCTTCCATAGATCTATACATCACCCATTCAATGCAAAAAAAAGAACTTACCATACATTACACTTTGCAAGTGGAATAAATCAACCTCAAGTTTAAGCTGATAACTGCTACATAAATTAAGGCTGGATCACCACAGCATTTAGACCGTCATTACAGGCATTCCTTTAAAAAAAAAAAAAAAAAACAGCAATCCTACTACAAGACTTCTCAAATATAAACCCACTAAAATCTACAGAAGAAATGTATTAGCTCTTTACTATACAAATTAAATGAGCTCCAAACAAGATAAAAATATCTCTACCCAAAATGGATATGACTGGGTATGACTACCCAAATACCCACTTTACCTAAGCCCTCTCCATGGCAAACTCCTGTTGCATCAATCTTATGTTCACATTTGATTGTTTATGTGCCACAGGTCCAATGCTACCTCTCATCTCAGCAGGAAGGTCTACAAACAGTTAAGAAACTACGAAGAGAAGTTTTTTTAGCCCTCTTGCAGAACAAATAGGCTAGCATTTTTCAGTCTAATTCAGAACCTGGACAGACAGCCTAATAGCCCAGCTGTGGTCAGGGTTTGGTTTCCTTGGTCCTAATACAGACCACAGAAAGCAAGTGCTACATCTCAGCTGGATGCCACAGCTAAGAAACAAGCACTGGGCATTGTGGCCACAGGACACATCCTGTATGTTCAACCAGGAGATCAGGTTCTTGGCCCCATTACCTTCATCTTACTGCCCTGCCCCAGAGTAAGCACACACAGGGCCACTCCAGGTCTATACAAGGCATGCCAGGGTCCAAGATCTCTGTACAGACACAGCCAAAGACTACTGACATCCCTCCTTTCATGTACAGTTCACTGAATCAGTCTGCAGATGCACTAGATGAGCAAGGAGAAAAAAAATTTAAAAATTAACAAAATTTTTTTCCATATTGCATATAAAAGACATGTTCTATCAAATTGTGGTCTGTCAAACATGGTTGCAGTCACCCATGTACTATATGAAACAATTTAAAAACCCCACAAAGTAAGTAGTGCAATATCACAGAAACATAAAAATTACTGTCTGAGAGGAAAAAAAAATACATATATTTTAAACATATACTGTACAGAGACTAAGGCATGTCAGCTTCAGCCAAAGGAAAGGAAGGACTCCAACGATGACCTGAAAGGTCTATAACTCACAGGATAAATTTAAAAAAAAGTGGATTACTCAAATGTACTCATATAGAAGTGATCTTTATATGACATTCTCCAGGTAGGAGTGCTGAAAGCAAATGAATGAAGGAATATAAACAAACCAAAAACATACTAAAACCAGACAGAGGTCTTGAGTAGAAGGATGAAATCAGGATGATCAAAACAGAGTTTCTATCACTAGAAGTCAAATATTCTGAAAAATATATCTTCTCTAGTCAATTGTATATTAGAAACATCTGATTTAAGAAAAAAAAATCACTCTGACTGCCAAGACAACCACATTACCTTGACTCCCATGAATATAACTTGTTCTCCATGATGAGAAAGGGTAACTGCACAGAATTTCCTAAAGCCTCTTGCTAAAAGTGGGATCCCAAGGCTTCTTAGGCTGCTTGCAGAGAGATGCAAAAGCTCCAGAAGACTAATTAGGACAAGGTGCTGATGATCTTTAAGGTTTCTTCCAGCCCAAACCATCCTATGACTCTATGACTTTCAGGCGTGGAGCAAAGTCAAGAAAGACCTTGGTCCTCATGTACATCACTGTAGCAAAACACATGCTCTGGCAAAAGCCTGTGTAAAATTGAAACATTTGCGCTCTTCTGACCTAACATTTTCCAATTAAAAAATTACTTCCTTCAGATTTCAGTAGAGTTTTAAAAGAATTACAAGCAATAGGAAAATTATAAATTCAAAGTCACTCAACTCTTGAGTGGAAGAGCTAGGAAAAAAGCTCTGCAGTTCCTGCCATCCTTAGTTGTGGTCTCTTACTACAAAATTCCTTCTCATAAAATTTCCACCTGCTGCTTTTCCCACTCTCTCATAATTTCTTAGCTTTCCATGAGGACATACGAGGCTGGGAAGTTGATCTTGTTGGGTGTAAGAAACTGTTTCATTTCACCAGGTTGCTCTTCAGATGGATCAGTCCCTTAATTTGGTCACTGCACTGACTACACCACACTTCTGTCAGTAAAGCGGGTCAGCTGTGGGAATGGACATCAGGGAGCAGCAACATCAATCTGATCCTGCCAGAACATATTACAACACCAAACTACAATCTTTTCATTAAATTAATTAAACTTGATTTGATTAACAATTGAATTAAATCAGTCCTCTTTCAGAGATGAAAAGCCATGTTGTCAATAAGATCCCAGACTCACGATAAGCACAGATCCCAATATGCTACATCTGCTCTTGAGTCACTGTAGTCAAAGAGTATTATTTAAGAAGGTCAAAATCTGTCAGTGTCATGTGGGCTTTTAACACTTTACATCTCTGCATCTGAAACCCTCAGAATACCTGATATAAAGAAAAAAGCCCTCATATGGTACATCTTCCTGCTGTAGCTACACTGTCTTTTAGGCCTGGAACCAAGTGATTCCTGCTAGTTCGGGAGAGATCTGGACATGTTCTCTTGTACAGGGTGGATATGCAGTGATAAGACAAGTGGTAATGCTTTGTAACTGAAAGAGAGCAGGTTTAGATCAGATATTAGGAATAAATTCTTATTACAAGAGTAGTGAGGCACAGGCACAGGCTGCCCAGAGAAGTCGTGGAAGCTAAGATCAGGCTGGATGGGGGTTGGAGCAACCTGGTCTGGTGGAAATAGATGATCATTAATGTCCCTTCAAACTGAAACCATTCTGTCATTCTATAAAGTGCCACTGCTGTCCCCAACAACCTCAAAAATGTTTTCCATAGTTATCCAACAGGTAGAAGTACGGTTTTGAAATTTAATTTGTTTATTAATATAATCTTTTCTGAGAGCAGAAATAGTAAAATTGCTCAGTGTTATAATTGGTAGGTTGCCTCAGGCAAGAAGAAACATATATCCATATATCAAGTCTGCAGATTCTCTTTACCATCTTTTACATTTATCTTTTACATTATGATTCCCTTTTATTTCTTAGGAATGCTTTGCTTGGGGAACATTACAATGCATCATCAAGTATCTTACGCGTGTGCAAGTGCTCATATCCTCAGTCTTAATTCTTCATTAAGACGACTCTCAGCTGTTGTTTTGGGCAATGGAGTTTTTAAACCAGAAATAAAAATGCATCAGAATGACCTCATGTTTTAAAACTAAAAGAATGGTGTAACTAAGGTAACCACTCCTCCAGTATTCCGCATTAAAACCTGTACAAAATCAATAGTGAGAAATATCACTAGACAAAATGATACAATGCTGATAGATTATGTGTTGATTTACATGAACATCAACATATTGGAAACATTACAAACCATTTAATCTACCATCAGAGTAGAGAACACTTAGGAATGAAAAAAGACCAATAGTGCTTCATACACAATTTGGCTTTAGGGACCAGATGTGTTATAGCTTCCATATGTCTCAGCCTACTAAATGCATTTTTAATGGCAAGATCTTGCAGAGCAAAATCTGCACAGTTGCCTGGGTAGTCTGTCAAAAGGCAAAATTTGCCCTGAACTTTATTTCAATGATGCTTTTACACATTCTGGGAGCCCCACAAAGGTCACAGAAGGGATGGAAGCATCAGACTCAAACCATAATAAGCCTTTTTGGATAGTCTACCAATTTCTAGGGCATTAAACATAGATTATTGTTCTTATGACTCAGTATTTCCAGCCCTACTGATTAAGGATTTTGAAACTTCCCCTAGATAGTGATAGATCATTAGTACTGGAAGACGACCAGACTAATCACATATTTGTTCATCAGAACAAAATTGTTCCAAGAAATTGTCCCTCAATCAACAGCACTCTGGGTGCTACAGTTCCTCAGCCCTTTCAAATTTCAGACACTTTTTCTTGTTCTCTACTGGCTCTAAAGAGCCCAAAAATCCCCATTGGAATGAAACTTGGCAGAGTCCTACATTTCATTGTACAAACAGAAGATTGGGACAAAAAGGCACAGACTATTCTTATGTGAAAATTACTTTTCCCAAGAGGAATAAAGGGCAAAGCAAGTGTTAATTGGTGCACCCAAATAAGCCATTTGGCACATAGTGGTACTGGGATCTCTTCAGAGTTCCCTGACAGGTATTGTTCATTAAGCCAACATAAAAAACCCCTCATGTTTTGTATGATAACTAATATTTCTTCATTTTCAACAATGCTTCAATGGTATAAAGGTCAAATTTCTATTTTAGTAAAAGTTATCCAGATGTAAAGGATCTAAACTCTAATTGAAATCTAGTAGGACTTAGTTAAGAAACACTGCCAAGGAGAACACCTGAATAGGTTATCATCAGACAGGTGAGCCACTATAATAAGCTTTTACAGGCACTTCACAGAATCACAGACTAGAATTGGATGGGACCTCTGTAGATTCTCTGTAGATGCCAAGGCATGATCACCTAGAGCAGGTTACACAGGACCCAGGTGGGTTTGTAACGTCTCCAGACAGGGAGACTCCAAAACCTTCCTGGGAGGCCTCTTCCAGTGCTCTCAATGTAAGGATGCTCTTCCTCATGTTCAGGTGGAATTTCTTATGTTTTCGTTTACAGCAGTTACTCCCTATCTGGTCCCTGGGCACAACTGAAGAACGCCTGGCACCATCCTTTCAGGTATTTACATGTACTGATGAGATCCCCCTCAGCCTTCTCTTCTCTCAACCAAGCAGGCCCAGCTCCCACAGTCTCTCCTCATATGAGAGAGGCTCCAGACGCCCAGCCAGCCCTAATCTACTGAACCCTCTCCAGGAGCTCCTTGTTTTTCTTCAACTGTGGAAACCAGAACTGAATCCAGTACTCCAGCTGTGGCCCCACTAGGGTGAAGTAGAGCAAAAGGATCACATCCTGTGACTTGCTGGCCACACTCTTCCCAATGCACCCAAGGACACTGTTGGCACCCCTGGCTGCTGGCTCGTGGTCAGTTTGTCATCCACCAAGACTCCCAGGTCCCTTCTTTCAGAGCTGCTCTCTAGTGGGTCAGCCCCCAACCTGTGCGGGTACTTGGGGTTATTCCTCCCCATGTGTAGGACCCTACGCTCGCTTTTGTTAAACTTCTTTAGGTTTCTCTCTGCCCAAATCCCCAGCCTCTCAATGAATGGCAGCACAACCTTCGGGTGTATGAGCCACTGCCCCAGTTTCATATCATCAGCAAACTTGCCAAGGGTACATTCTATCCCTTTATCCATGTCATTGATGAACAAGTTGAGTAAGACAGTGTTAATCTCTGGGGAATGCCACTGGCTGCAGACCCCCAACTGGATTCTACTCTGGTGGTCATGACCCTCTGAGCTCTGCCATTCACCTAGTTCTTGATCCACCTCACTGTCCATTCTTCTAACCCATATTTCCTGCACTTACCTATGAGGATGTTATGGCAGACAACGTCAAAAGTTTTGCTGAAGTCAAGGTAGAAAATATCCACCGCTCTCCCCACATCGACCCATCCTGCCATCACAGAAGGCCATCAGATTGGTCAAGCATGATTTCCCCTTGGTGAATCCATGCTGACTGCTCCTGAAGAATAGTCTATACTCAGCCAAGTTTGTAGTGCAAAGGCAATTTAGCCAAACAAAGCACTCCAGATCTACTGCATGTTACATGGGTGTGCACAGGCTCTTCACTACAGGGACTTTTACCTACTTTAACTTGATTGTATTCTTGATACCACAGAGTAATATTTCTACGTGTCTAAAAACATGGATTCAAGATGTATGTTATTGATCAGTCATGTCAGAGCAATTTTAAATATGGACAAACATTAACACAGAAGTTTTAGTGATCTTCTTTTGCTACCAGGAAAAAAAAAAAAAGGATACATGAAGGGGTAATTCAATTGTAACTTCTCAAAACAAACAGATCTTTAAACTCATGTGTTTGTAGTCCCTAATAGAGTTAATTGCATGGACAATTTTCAAGGCAACCTGAAGGTTCCAGTTTATAGAGGCAGTTTCATGTAGGACACAGATTCTCACCTTGAGACATTGTCATGGGTTATAAAGTAGATCATATTCACTGAAGTCACACAAAAATGTTACTACTTTTTGAATGTCAAAGATGGCTTTTGCCTTATATACCACCTGCAATAAAACTCCATCTGAAGTACCTTAGAGAACATTCAGTCTCTAATTTTTATTTTACTGCTTTTAGAATCCTGTAGTGAACAATCATTGAATTACCATCAGTGATGGTAAGTTTTCAAACAAATACCCTCTTAAAAAAGCCCACATGCATATTTCATACTCAGAAAAACAAAAGCACTTTCAAACTCATGAGGCAAATGGTTTCAAATACAATGCTCAAATCAACCAGTAGATTTACAAGACACCTCATACATATTTACACTACTAAATACAAGCTTCCTTGCAAGTGATTTAACATTACTATGATGCCTCTTTGCTCTGCAGTTTGGTGTGCTTTGGACCTTCAAAGTTCTGTGTTTGAACAGGAATGTGCTTGCATAGATCAGACTGTCATGGGAATGTCAGTAGCCAACAATTAGTTAAAAAATCCCCAAACACATACTTTAGCAAAGTTGTCAATTATCCTGAAATTAGAATTCAACACCCAATCACTCAATCTAAAAAGCATAAGGGACATACATGGAAAGAGAGATCATTTTGAGGGGTTTGGTTGTTGGGGGTTTTTTCCTTGTCTGCTGCAATGGAGACATGTTCCTCTTTTTATATTGGCTTAAACAACAGAAGGTGTTATAATCACTTTTTGGAGGGAACAAAAATGGGAAAAACTCCCAGCATACCTTCTTCACTAGTCAGTGAAGTCCTCTCTAAAATGAATGTTGCAAATTTCATGTTAAATCACATTACTATTCAGTTGTCCTCATCTTAAAGCTAAATTCCTGTTTCCTCTGACACGTATGTTTATTGGAAACTAGAAAATGTATAAATTTTATCAAAGACAGACTTCATAATTGGCACACTCTTCTAAAACATCACATCTGTTGGACAGAGGTTACTTATTAAAGCGTTAAATCGAACATCTTATCCCAGTAACTTAACAATTGCCTTTCTTCCCTCCTGTGAACCCTAGCAGATTAGTCCATTTATTATCAAAACCTTCACACATACCAGATCTTAAACCTCTAAATGTGCCAAAGACCACTTTTCAACATGTGTTTTGTTTCTTAAGGAACCTATGAACAGTGAGGAAATTTTGCAGGAGTTTGGGCTTGCTTCAAGTGCTGAAACAGATCACAGTGGCTGTAGCAGAGTTACAATCAGACACTCTGTAACAGTATCTTTTAAATTGGATGTAAGATATTACTTTCATTTAATATTACTTCAGTACCGTGACAGGCACATTACCTTCCTTGTTACAGGCCAAGACCCTGTGGAAATACATGGCTTATATGTATTATACTTAATTTTGCTGTCTCTGAAACTAAGTATACAGGTTGGCACCATTGACAGAAAAAAAAATATTAATTGAGATACAGCTTCTAGATTAATAGTTAATATCAAATTTCTTCAGAGACATGGAAGAAGTAAACAGGTCATCTTTTTAGCGCTGTGCATTATCTAAAACATAAAAATATGTCAGGTTTTCTTCTGAACCAGGCTTTTCTATTATATTAAGCAACACAAAACCAACCTCATTTAGAAGTAAGAATCAAATAGGTCAGACTGAATTCAAATATGTCTCCCCCATTCAAGAAGTTCTGTGAATTTAAGAGACTGTCAGCACGTAGTCTGAACATTTTGAAAACCTTCTGTGCATTCCCCTCTATCTGCCTCAGTTTGGATAGGAGACATGAGACTTAGTGACTTGACTTCTCAGCCTGAGAATTAAATCTAAGATTATATATGTGGTGTTATTTTCAGAACTCTAGATCCCTACACAATTCTATATTAAAAACTGATTATTGTGTTTTAAGTCATAGTGATTAGATTTGCCTCTTTATTCGGAAGATATGTTCCCTGTGAACAAATTAACTGGAGTGGAAGAAAATTGCTTTCTTGTTGACTTACCTAGACAACTCTTCAAAATTTTATTGAACATATAACATTTTGTATTCATATAAATACCATTATTAAATTACTTTACAGTTTTATAGAAAAGCTTGCACCATTTTGCTTAAATAAAATGCAAGTGAACTAATCTTGCCCTCAGCTTTACCCTTCAAACTGTTCCAGCCAACTTGAAAAGGAAGTGTGGCGCAGAAGAACAATATAGACTTCTTTTTCGAGCAAGTAAATTCTAATTTTTCTCCCATTTAAAAACAATATCCCTAAAGATAAGTTATTCAGAGTATACGTGCAAAACAGGGACACTTATTTGAACTTCCCCAATAAGCTGATAACAGGACTGTTGTTAAAGCAGTCAAATGGATTTATAGAGTTTAAGAAATGCTTAAGCAAGAAGGATTAATTGCTACTAAAGTGACTCCCAAACCATTAAATTTTATCAAATGCACTTCCTTTGATCAGATATACTTGACAGCTGTCAAAATGTTAAGCTTTAAAAATATCGCTAAGCTTAGAACTACCTCCAGAGGATTTCGATTTTCTTACTAACATCCTTATAAGGATGGCACTATCAGCTTCACACTGATAATTTTCTCCTTTTCAACAAATTATTAGTCAATAAAGGTTTAAGATATAACACAATAATGAAAGAAAACTTGAATTAGGGTTTCAGAGTTAACAAAATGATCTGGCAAGCATTAAAATACAATTGATCAGATTATCACAGGCCTCACACAGCGCCCACAGCTTTGTTCCTGCTGAGTAATGACGGTGTCTGGAAGGTAACAGGGATACAACAGTTTGATAGTGTTAGAGCACGATCACTGTGACAATGCTCCTGCGATTGCATTTTGCTCAGCTATTCAGTCATTCAGGTAGGGTGCTTAAGTAGGCTGCTGACACGTGAAAACATTGCTTCTTTGAATATTCTAAGTGAACCACTTATCCTGCAAATGTCATTGTTATTTTGATCATGGTGTTCACAAAAGAGTGAAGGCCTAATGGAAGCTCCAAGTGAACCCTATGCAATCCAAAACAAACAAAAAGAAAGTCTCTGAATTATTAGCTTTCTACTTCACTAGATTACAGAGTGAACATCCTGCACAGCACAACATCCTGCATCTTACCCAAAATCTTATGCTAAAATAATAAGCTACTATGACTTTTCTCCAGTTTTATTCAGTACTATTATACTTCTACTAAAACATACAAAACTACCTTCTCACAAGATTTTTTAGCAAGTCTGTCCGAATTCAACCAATTTTACAGCACCTTCTCAAGAGAGAAATTTAGAAGGAAAATTTACTATTAAAAACTGTATCTATACAAACTGTTTCATCCAACATCACGGTTTTGTTCTGTATATGAGTATTTTATCTTGATGCATATATACACTGATAAACCACATAAATTAAAATGAATTGTCCTGATGGTACATTCTTAATTCTTTTATTCACATCTACTTTACCTATAACATTGTCTTTTTGGGTTTGGGTTTTTGTTGTTGGGGTATTTTTTTTAGCATTTACAGGGAAATTTCTCCTAGATTAAACCCTGCCAGAAACAGCTTCATTTGTATTCCTTCATCTTCATTAAATCCCTTTAGTCCAAGGTGCAGAACCAGTAGCAGACAGATTTAACATACCAAAGACCACTCTACAATAAAAAGGAAAACTACATACCACTGGAAAAGACAAATATCTGTCAGTGGAAAGGTAGGAATCAAGGCCCATTGCTGAACTTGCTGGCTGTAATGAAGACTTGCTGCATGAAGACTATCTGAAAATTATATCCTCTGACTGTGAACAAAACACAGGATTTTTGTTGTTGTTTACAATGAGAACTATGAGTGTTTGTTGGGATGTAAAACTAAAATCAGTGGAACAAGCTGAAAAAGATAATTTTTAGAAAGCTATTCTAAAATGGCTTACGTAAAAAATAAAAATTCTTCTTGCTGCAACTGTCATTTGCAAGAGCTGTGCCAGAACTGCGTTGTGATTTCGCGCTTTAGGATCCTAAGCGGAAGCCAGTGTCTCCCACTGAGATACCACACAGCCTTGACATTGCCTCCACACCTTACCAGATCCTCTGGGACAGGCTGGTCAGAGCCTCAGCCCCAGAGGAGGGGAAGTCTCCAAGTGCTGCCCTCCCCAAGGGCTCCTTCCAAAACCACCAGCTCAGTCCTCACCTTGACTGTTAGGGAGACTGTGGGAAAACCCACAGGAAACATTGAAAACAACTAAGTAACAGCTTCACCCACATTTAATCCAGCAAGATATCACTGGTGGAAATTTCCCTGTTAAAGAAACCAACTTGTAAATGTAATTTGGTGAAGTGACCCAGATAAGTATTAGAGACTTTTTGCTTGCTTTGCCTTAAAGATTTCCACTGAAACCCTGAATGTGGATAATCTTCAGGCAGCATCCATGCCTGGGTACACACCTCTACCATGCTGCCAGCTGCTACCTGAGAGATAGGGGCAGGTTTTGCTATGACTGCATTGGTGTTTTGTCGGGCAAGAAATCCTTTGCACTCCTGAACAAAACCCCAAACCAAAGCACTTTAGCCAGAGATCTAAAAGGAATGAAAAGAATGAAACTATCACTTGTGAACTCCTCTTGTAAAAGAGAAGGGTGTTTACATCAGTAAAAGAAGGATTCAGAGACTGCAGTTCAGATTGAGCCATGACCAGATGCATGTGAAAGTAAAAGTAGACATAGCAAAAAAACAATGCAGAAATAGATCATTAAAAGTCAATTAGAATCCCAAGGAGGAGAGACAGGCAATGAAGGAACAGATTGATAATTATAAACTGCAAAATGGAACATTAGTTTAGCAAGATGATAATGCTGGATAGATGAAAAGGAAAACTGTTACAAAACAGCAAGTCAAAACAAAAGAGAGAAAAACAAGGCAAGTTAAAAAGAAAACATCTGCAATATGTGAAAAATATTCACTGATTGATTTAGCATTTACTTTCTTCTTTTCTAGTTTTATGCTTTCTCTAACTCACAGTATCACATACATAGAACCCTTTGCTCTGGCAAAGAAGACAATGATCACCCCTTGTACAACAATCACTAGAGTTGAATTTTGGTTTTCATCCTGTGAAACCAGTGGTGTTGATCTCACACCTTACACCTCCCTTCCCTGACACAGATGTACCTGTGCATGCAGCTTCACTGTTCAGCCAAGTGAGTCTGACGACCCCAGACAGCCACGGTGAGCTGTGCACTCAGCACTGGCACACTGATCTGTTCATGGCATGGCAAACCAAGCAGTCTTTAAAAACCCCCAAAAAACCAAACTAACGTCACCACTGCCATCCCTCACGAGTTTCACAAGTTTCACTCGCCCAAACTGCAGACAAGCAGGTATCAGACAAGCTGAATGCTCATTTAGAATACAAGACCAAACAGGATTGGAACAGGACTAACACAGTGCCTCAGTGGCAGGAAATTAAACTGAATTAGTTTAGCTGAGTCTTGAAAACACATTTGAAAATCCTGCACATTTTTCCTGCCAGTGGAAGATCTGTCAACAGAAGAGTCATAAGTAGGAAAACAATTAGAAATTGAGTAACTTCCTGTAAGATCTTTGTCAAAATGCATCTCTCTGGCCTTATCCATTATCCATTTCTGTGTGATAAAAAGCAATGGACCGAGAACTACACGTATTCCTGATGAGTTTGCCTCAAATTAAGTTAAATTGGGCTGTCTACATCTCTGGCCTCATTTTCAGTAATAACAGCCTTCCTCAGTAAAGCTGACCATTACCTGCTTCATCCTGTAGTCCAAGGTAACTTACACCCACCTGGAGCTTGACAGCTGGCAACTCTGGTAAGAGTGGAACCTTAAAGGAGCTGAATTAGTACCTCTGTTCTTTAACAGTCTTCAAAAACTTTGCATCCGGCCTCCACAGGAGCAGAATGAGATAATTACATTTAAAGTGGCCAACAGACTTCCCCTTGACTGCTGTCTGCCGTGGCCAGGAGCTGTTAGCAACAAAATCTCTTCCAATCTTCGAAAGCAAGTTTATCCTCAGGCTGCAGTAACATTACTTCAGAGTCATTGAGGGATCAGCTACTTGACAGACTCCTGCAACAAGCAGGTGTCGTTTGCTTCTTTTATAGCTTCCTTTACAGCTTTGAGCTGTAACTCTTCCCCAAGAATTCGGAAAATGTCAGGTGTGCTGTCTGCAGTGGGCTACAGGTGACAAACAGGATGCGACAAAAATTTGTGTTCTCTCACACAGTAGCCCATCTAATGCCAAAAGCTCACACACTTCCAATCTGCAACAGGCTGGGCAAGCAATGAAAATGGAAGAATCCAGGATCCTAAAGAAGCTTTTGACAGACAGTGTATTTTTGGAAAATGAACATCTGAAGAAGAGTACAAACATTTTGATACTATTCCAAAATAGCTCAAAGTCTGTCTCGAGAAGTATCAATAACAAAGAGCAAAAGCCTCCAGAACATAAAAGCTGTTGACAAAACTGTCAGTGCTGTGCAGCGTTTGACAAGAAGTACAAGAGCCAACCTGGAGCTTAGAGGGAAGAAAATGAAATCTACCACCCAACCCACAGTCACCCAACACTCACCCCCAAACCTGGAATCAACCCTGACCCTCACCATTGCCCTGCCCATGCACTGACAGTAAAATCCAGCAGACATATTACACAGACAAAACTGTCTTCACAACTAGACTTGGACACAAAACCTTAATAAAAGATTGAGCATTCACTTTATACTAACATTACCAGATGAAAAACAAAACTTAGTATCCTTTAAAGACAAAATACTTTTCCTTCTTAAATTTTAGACTGAAACACATGGAGAAAGAAACACTATAAAAGAACATACTTCTTTAAATACCATTTCAGGTTTGAATACACATTCATTTCAGAAACATAAAGGAAAAGTTCATTTTGTCTTTCTGGTCAATGACGAAAAAGAGAACTGACTAAACAAAACCTTATTTGCATTACAAATGTTAGCAAAACCCCCCTTTTTTACCATTGTTAATAAGCAAAAAGTCCCAATTCTTTCTTTGTAGGTCACTCTTTCCTCTCTTTTTATTAGAGAAGGGAAAATAGATTGGAGTGGGAAACAAAAATACAGAAACCAAAAATTAAATAGCAATTTTCTGCTATTACCATAAAATTATAAAGAATAGTTTGAAAAAAATCTTTGTTTTTAAAGACCACTAGGAAATGAAAAATTGCCATCAATTGTATAATGACATCCACTAATTTCCTAAGATTCATAAATTAATTCAATACATTCATTCTCTCAGTATGAACCTATTCTGTTGCTGCTTCTTAATAACTACTAGAATAAACATAATAAATTAATTTAAAATTTATGCTACAAATCACACTTACTATATCTTCATTTTACATTTTTTGGTTTCTAGAATATTCAAACTATTTCACAGCATTTCTACATAATGCTCTTATTTAACTCAGAAGTCCTTCAAAATGAGAGATTTAGTGGAGGTGAAGGGAAGGAGGAAAAACTTTCACATTATTCTTCCAATTAAAGTTCTCGGTCATTTAGAGAGGTTTTCTTTATTCCCCTCATTCTTTTTTTTTCCCCAGTGAGGTCTACTAGAGATAAATCTCCCATTGCTGTTTGAAAATGGAATATATTGAAAAGCTGATTGAAAATAATTTCTATGCTATAGGATGTGGTTTATTTTTAGGTTGTGATAGTTTAGCTCTAGAGCTTCATTCACACAGGGCTTTGTCCACTTGGATTTCTAAAACTGGTGTTTATTTTGGTTTGTCATTAAAATGAAGTAGCAAACTTGTTTCTGTAACCTGAATAACATATAGCTAAGTCACAAAATGAGCTTCTGTTTGTCTTCCTAGTTGTAAGGAGTTTGGAGAGTGTAACATTATTCTGTTTTGGTGACAGACAGAAGGGGGAAGAGAAGAGGCTGCTTTTGTCATCATTCATGTGACAGAACACACTCAGATAATTTCAAATTTTTCTGTGCCTCTAATTTTTGCAATATTATGGTTTACAACTTTATTGTGTTCATTGTCACACTGAAAGAGCCAAAGTGATTGGTTTTGTACAGAAAACTAAGAGAAATACAGCCTTTTCAGAAACAAAAGTTTTGATTTATTAATGCTCCGCAATGTTGAAGTACAAAGGGATGTGAAGATTTTATTTGAACAATAATATTGACTCTATTAAACAAATCAGAATAATCTTGATCAAGAACTAAAATTTCAGGCATGTCTGTTGTCAAAATTCTGAGCAACTAAGACAGCACCAGAGGAAAATCTTGCCTCAAACCTTGGAAGATATTTTAACATGTCTTATTTACCGATCAGGAAATTACACACAGATGTTATACCCAAGGAGGATATGCACTTAACTGAGAATAAACATCCAGAATTAGCAAGCTCACCCCTGAATAGACATATTGCAGAGAAACACTCAATGCACACCTGTGTATCTGCATCAAGCAGATATCTTAGGTAACTGGCTTGTTGCTAGGATTCCTAGGCATCTCTCTCAGTGTGCTCCTCACTCTTCCAAGCCAATGATTTGTCTTAGGATGTTTTCAGAGAGAACTTGCTTGCCCTGTTTAAATGGAGATATTTTTAGCTCACAGACACACTTAGAATGGACATTTTTTTCCGACATAAATTCCTTTTATTTGTTTCTGCTCAACCAATGTTATGACTCTGGTGCATAAATGCCTCCTGTTTTTGCTATTACAGCTGATGGAAAGGTGACAATTGAGGGCAATAGAGATGTTTTACAGAATTTAATGCAGGCAGATTAAAGTTCACTGGCAGTAGTGGCATTACAAAGACTGAAAAGGCAAAGCAAAACAGCTACTGTATGGTTCAGCTGTTCAAGGATCTTGATTTTATCAAAACTTGCAAGCCTAGTACAAGAAGATGGTTCTTGTGCATGGCTGGTGTGATGGAATCACATCATTGATCACAAAGAGCAACAGCACCATGTAAAAAAGATTCCCATTCTTGGAACTCTGTGAGAAACTTACCATGACCCACGTTAACAGAGCCTTATAACACACTTCCAGGGGTAGTCTGTTCACTGTTAGTAAGTCTTGTGAGGAGATCTTTGGTTTATTCCACAGACATTGAAAAGTTATTGGTTATGTGAATGCAATTATATTGGCTGCTAAATGGCCTTTTGCACTTCTCTGAAGCCACCATTTCCACAGGAATGCCTGCTCTTCCCCAGAGACACAAAATGGTAACACTCAAACACAATGAGAAAGGGAGGAACAAAAACATCAACACGAGCCAAAGCTGGCTACACCATCTTACAGAGAAAACCTAGTATTTACCTACTCTGATATTTTTGTTCTATTAGATCATAATTAGGCAGTGTGACTGCCCAAACATTTAATGGGACCCTGCCTTGACATATAAAGATGTATTCCAACATCCAATCACAATTGCTGTTCTTTGTGGTTTTTTATTAGTATAGTAGTGACATCTGCCATTCTTCAGAGCACTAGAGGTCTGTGAAAGGTATTATGCACACTGAATTCCTGCTCTTCCAGCAATTCTGAGGGGATAAAAGGTATTTCTCTCTTTATACACTTTACTTCTCGTTGCACGTCAGTTCTTTCAGATTACTGATCATCTAACATCTTAAGCATTAAGGAAGGAGTTTTCACAGTCTCTGTACTCTCATCCTACACAATATTAAACAAAATCTGCTGTTCTAGATACAATTTTCTTTCTACATTAGTAATATACAGAGCTCTCCAGGTTGCATGTTAACTATAGTTTATCATATTTCTAACAATATAGTTAACTTTTCAAGAAGTACCCTCTCAAGCATCCTGAGAAAACTTTTTAGATGACATATGTGCGTGTAAAGGACTTAAAAGGGATGATACAAGTTACTATTACTTGATTCCAAATTAGTTTTAATCACTGATTATGTGGAAGATTTTAAAAGGTAGGAAACAAATTTATTAGTCTAGGCTTTCACATTGCCCTAGATTAACAAAATACTTTATCAACTCCCATTTTTTAATTTTGTGGTGTCATTTCCTTTGCTTACTGTGCCTTCTTTTCAGGCTGCATCTTTACCAACCTTCTGTTTTATTGTGTGTTTAATCTGCCATAAGAATGGCTTCAACATATCTAATTATGTCTTTTTCCCTCTGGATCTCGTGATTTCCTGACTAGCCATTCTAACAGTATTCTGAAAGTGGAAGTCCCTTTTTCCTCCATTAGATAGGTTAGGTATGGAAAAATTCTATTTATCTCCCAATGGTCTACATAGTACGCACATAACTGTTGTTTTATCTGTTTAAAAATCCAAACTCAATCTGAAAACTACATCAGAAGATGAGAGTAAGGCCAGTATATAATAACTTAACTTCCTCCCCCAGCAGCATATTCTTTTGCTATCTAGAAAATAATTAGCACAACACAATCACACATATTTTCATAATAAACAAATGAGTTCCACAGGAGAAAATAAATTGTATCATGAAACATTAGCCACTGCTCAATTACAGTTTTTATGTGATGCAGTGCTTTAGGAGGATCTCTGATTTGATACTTCTTGTTTGAAGCAGTATAATCACACAAGTTCTATAAAAACCCGGGGCTACTCAAATTACTCATCTGTGTTGCTGGAGTTTTGGGGTGGTTTTTGTATATACTTTTCAAATTATGACATTGGTAAATTATCAATTCAATGAACTTTTTTCTCAGAAAAACATACAAAAGAATAAAACCTAGTTAGAAAAATGAACTCACAGGTATTGTCTAGTTCCTGTGTTAAAAATTCAATGCACAGCCACAGCATGAACTTAATAATTAAGTATTAAATACATATAAAACATTTGTAAAAGATAACTTACTTCAGGTAAATCAACACACCCAGTTTTCACAATGACCTTTTGCACATGTATTTTTGAAAAAATTATGTTTACAAGTAACATAAATTCAGATAGGCCATGAAATACAGTGTCCTGAGCCCAAAACTAGCTTTTAAACAGACGTTTATTAAGTAGTTATAACTGAGTGTTGAGACTGTGCCATAAAGCTATGCAAAAGTTGACAGCAAAGCTCACAGCAAAATAGCCTGAGAATAAAACCTGATATTCCTCTTCACAGTTCCCTGCTAATAAAAGCATTAGCTTAAGAGCACATATGAAGGGAAGTGAGGACCTCCTGCTGCCTCTCTGATACAGTGTTGGTGGCAAATGGGCAATTTCCACACGTGTGGCAATTTACTGGTGTTACAACCCATACTCAAATGCCTTGAGGCACTGAAGTGCCAGTCAGGAGAGCAGGATCAGCATTAACATATCATTATGAAAGAAACAGCGAAAGGGAAAAGGGAAAAAAACCCCTCTCTGAATGAATGCTTCAGTGAAAGTTTCTTTGTAGGCATGTTTTTAGGGGCAGGATCTGAAATTTCATGCTCTCAGAGACACAGTACAATTCACTCTTTTATGAAATATTAAGCCAAGGCAGTAACCCTTCATTTCCCTATGACCATTCCTCTGAGTTTGCAAATACCCACATTCACCCAGAATTAAGCAAGCTGTAGCAAAAGTAAATAATCTTGTTATGAAATGTTTAGAGATGCATGAGATGCATGTTTTAAAAGAAACCAAAAAAGTTTGCAAGACAGGGGATTGGACTCAGTCAAAAACATATAGGAGTTCATGAATAATTCAAAATATCCTGTGCTTCCCTTAATGAGGAAAATACCACAGGAAGAAGATCAGTTTTCCCCTCTGTTCATTTATCACACTGTAACATCTGGGAACTGTTTACCTTTCTCCTTTTAATGCACAACTCCAGATGATAATAATAAGACCCCAAAATATCTATCCCACTTAAATACAGAATTCCAAGACACACTGTAAAGTGTAAATTCTCTTTGTTAAAAATGCTAGACCTTTTTATATATTGCTACCTAGCAGTGTTAAAAGCAGCATCAAATATTACTGCAGGTAAGAGGAGGTACACTGTTAAAACATTTAGAAGTTTATCTAGACTTTTCAGTTTGTTCACTTCATATAATTGGTAACTTGACTATAAATAACTGGATTTTTTTTCTGTGAAAAACACCTAATCAAATTCCCAACCTGCTCCCCATTCAAAAACTAATTGGGTGGTGAAAAACAAAACAAACCACAAATAATGCAATATAAATTTCAAGTTCTTGAAGCATTCCTTCTGCTCAGAAGCCAAGCAGACAATTTTACTTGTTGAAAGAATGTTTCTGCCCCCTAAATTTTATACATTAATTTTACTCCGTACCAAAACCAAAGAAAACATGCATGTACATCCCCTTGCATATGCTTAGAGTTTTATGGTTTGCTGGACTTTAATGACCAGCATTACATTTACATTATCTTCTAAATTGTTCATTCTAGGCCATATACCTCTGAAATATACTTTTTCTTCACAAGACGTGTGCCTGGAGTTGTGCTGTGTAGTATCCCAAACCACAGTCCTTGCCACTTCCTGAACAGGTAATACCTTTCACTGGTTAACAACACTCCATCACGTTTTCCTAGAACAGATACATCCATACACCCGATGGCTGATGGATCATTCAAAAAGTAAATGTCTTTCCTCTGCACTTTCTAAAGCAAATGTCAGGTGGCTTTCACGGCTGTATGATTCCTGCTGGTTCAGCACACAAATCCAACTTTACCTCTCTTCCAATATTCCTATTGCTACCTAAATACCAAGCCTCTTGGATGAAGATGTAACAAGCATGGGCACAGGTACATCCCAGTAAAAACACTCATAATTACCACCTGTTCACTCAAGTCTCGTTGCATTTTCAAAGGAGAATGGTTCTATGTTCAACATACAGAATATCCAGCCCTATAACATTCCCAAAATTTCCACATACATTTTTCATGGGCAAGAGCATTATCTAGAATGTCTAGGCTCCCTGCCACCTCTGCTACTTCCAACAGTGCAATTTTTGAGGAATGAGTTCTTATCCATTAAGTATTAGGACACAGAAAAAGCAAAAATTTGTGCTCTGAGGAATTTGGCAAATGAGCAGTAAATATTTACCAGCTGCTAAGATCAGCTGGCTGTTTTGAATTTAATCTAAGTATAATTAAGTAAACAAACAATCAAGATATTGAGATTGGATTTAACAGTGTGGAATAAGAACATTCAAACATTCTTCCATTTTAAAATTATACCAGCATTAATGATAATCAATGCAAATTCTTTCTTTTCGTGCTAGACAAGTATTAATTTTTGGTTAACTAACAACACCACAATAGCTTCATAAATCATTGCCAGATCTCTGTAAGCATGCCATCTGAGAAGCATTTCATTTTTAAAAGTTTGCTGTCATAACATTAAAATGGTTTGTCAAAACAACCTTGTCTCCAAAGAAATCGTGGCTTTGTTTAAATGAACATCAATTCTTCATTTAGAAAAAAATTTCTTAAATGAGAACTGTCAATTTTTGGCTTGCTTTCTTAAATTGGACTTTTGCCTAAAGCATTTTCTTTATTTATTTAGGAAAAACTCTTAGTTTTAGGGGTCTTTTTCCTCTTTTAAAAACATTTTTTAAGCATTTGAAATTTCAATCTCAAATCTCAATTTTAAGATTTTCATACTGCAAGTCATACATTATTGGGAGGAGAGGAGTTGCGCTTTTAAAAAGTCACAATTTTCTTTCAAATTTATGCAGGAGTTAAATGGATACTAGTAAAAACAAAATACCATAAGGTGCCCTAATCCTTTCAACTATTAAATTCCAGTAGTATTCTAGGCTTCTCTAGACATGAAATGCTGGTAAAACAAACAAAACAAAACAAAACAAAACAAAACAAAACAAAACAAAACAAAACAAAAAAAACCCAAACAAACAGAAAAATTTCTCAGCCACCCTAGGTTAGTGTTATAAGAGATATAACCATTATATTTATAGAAATCTGAGTCTGTTGGTATAATAAAGACTAAATTATCTTTTTCACAGCTGTGGAAGACTTAAGCTTCTCTAGCATATTTGTGAAGAAAAATTTGCACATATGTTATGCTCAGGATTACAGCTATAAAGTACTACAGTACAGGACAAGAAATGGCACTTAAATTCCATGGCAGCTAAATTCCCAGCACAATAGACAATCTCTTCTACAATCTCACAGTGCCTGACTACTGAGGATTCTGATCCCCAAAGTTCAGGAAAACTGCTTTTAACAAAACAAGAGAAATTCTGAACTAGCATGATCTTCGAGTATCCATCATGCATTTCGTTTCTCATTTTTTTTCTTAAGACTTTTTTGGTGACTCATAGCAATTATTTACTCATAGATTCTTCTGATTAAAATTATAAAGATAAAAAACCCCCAAGTATATTTAAAATCTTCCTCCAAAAAACATATGCATATCCATTCTCTTTCTAATTCCTGGTTTTATTTTTAAGCCAACAAATTCCTCATGTAATATTGGATGAAGTCTGGATAAGGAGACAAAAAAGAAACATGCTCACGTTTCAGTGCTGAGAACCAGGCTCAGTGGATTTTCATTTAATTTTTGTCTGTTACTGGATAGTCATTTTGTTAAGACTTCGAGGAAAAGATAATTCAAAGACAAAGGTAGGTTAAACATCAAGTAAAACAGTGACATGAAGACCCATTCTATCCAATTACGAAGGTAAATCTAATAGGTTGTCAACCACTCCACTCAAAGAAAGCATAAGGGTTAAAAGGCTGATTTGTGGAATGTAAGAGCGACAGCAAGCAGAAATAAAATGACATGAGGAACAGACTGCACACAGTCAGAAAAAAACGTGATGCAGCTCAAACACAATCTGTTTTAACAGCAAATTAATCAAATATTTCCTTTCAGTTTCTAATGAATACAACTGAAAAACAACAAACATGCCTCTGACGGTGTGGTAACATAGTGTCCTAAGAATTAAGAAACTGTTAATTCAACACTCAAGATTAGTGTCATACTATAAAGTTGACATTTGATATTTTCTTGATCACCTAGGTTTCTAAGCTCAGCTAAGAAGAAAGGAGATGCCCAGATAGCTCATCATTGCACAGAAAACCTCACATTAATGGTCTCTAACATAGGGTGGGAGGTGAAAAAGATTTAGACATTACATGCTCGAACCCCAACACTGAGAGAGAGAAGAAACTATTTTAAAAAATGGGCTGAGAAAGAGAAAATACATTGTTGAGTACTGCACTTCTTGCCTAGCATTTCCAGCTGTGGTTAGGGGCTGGGGAATATTGCCATATATTGAATACAGAAAACTACATGGATGCACCACTTAAAAGAACCTGGTTGCTGGAAGTGAGATAATTAGCTCCTGGGTACCAATGATTCGGGTTCCAATACAGCTTTTCATTTCATTCCATCCTTGGAGACACCCAAAAACCATCTGGATAAATCCTGGGCAGCCTGGCCTAGGTGGCTCTGCTCGAGCAGGGATACTGGACCTGATGACCTCCAGAGATCCCTTCCAACCTCAGTCCTTCCATGATCCTCTGATGAAGAAGTCACACTAATGAGAAGAAATTAAACCTGTGCCACTGTGAGGGCTCTGAACACATCTTTCCTGAGGGCTTTAAGCCAAGTCCAGCTTAGCAGCTGAGTCCAAAGTCACCAGTGCTGCTGAGAAGAATCATCATGAAAAAAACAAGGGAGGTTCTTGCCCAGCTGCTTTTGGTTGGGGCTGTACCACTGGCTCCCCTCAATGCTGTACCACAGTTGTATCTGTGCCTGCTCTCACACCACCCCGGCCTTCTCCCTAGCCCAGACCTTCTGGTTTACCTTCAGACATGCCCCAGCTCACCTTGGACTTGCTGGGAAATCATTGCTCAGACTCTGACCCTGAGCACTGTGTCCAGGCACCACTCCAGCCCTGACTCATCACTGGCTCCTTTCTGTGATGGTCACCTGCCTTGTTATAGTGTGGGGCTCCCAGCCAACCCTCACTGGTGGAGCAGTCAGACCTTCCTGCCCCACAGCAACACCAGCACAAAGACAATTCCACTTAATTGACAGGAGAAAATGAAGAAAAATCAATGGTATATTGGTACTAAATGTCAAAAGTACAGGAATTGAGAGGACAAGCAAGCCAGTATTTCTATTATTTATGCTACAACAATTTGAGACAGCACAACCATATCTGCAAATTCAGTAGGAATTCTCAGTGCATGGTAATATGTAATAAGGATAATACAACTTTCAGTATAATAAAATATAAATACACAGAGGACAGAAGAATGTCAGATTTATCTGGTAATGCTACAAGGAATGCACGATAATAGCATATGATGTATTTAAATAAATACTTTATTTGGAGTCTGAGGGAGTCTAAAATACTCCAAAGACTATAAACAAATCATAGCAAAAGTATAAAACTGGCATTTCTTCCCATGGGTATGTGTGGACAGTCAATGTCACAGTAAATAAGAGAGGAGGAGAAAAAAATATCTGATTAAAACATCAGGACAATCTCCTATTTTAATAAAAGGCTCCCTTTGATGCTTAGTGCCTCTGGAAAAAGAAGGGAAAAAAAAGGCAGCAAGTATTTTTTCATTAGGGAAAGTTCTAAAGTTCTTCCAGAATAAACTTCAGTTCTCAGTGAATTAGTTCCTTGGTAAAATATATCAAGTTAACTCAGATGGAACTGGTGGAGAGAAAAGGAAAAGGAGATATTCCTACAAACTTCAAAAAGAAAATATTTCTTTTTACCTACATTGCCTTGAGATTTGCTCAAAATACAGCAACCATGAGGAAAATGATGGTACCACTGAACTTCAGACCAACCTTTATTTTAATGCACTATAAATTAAACAGAAAAGCCAAGTAGGAAAAATTATGAGCTCTTGCTTTTATTACGAACAGCTTCTGTTACATTTTCTAAGAGCCTGAAAAATTTGGTGGTAGTCAAATTTCTAAGACGCAATGACTTTTGTGAGTTTTCTGCCCTCGTAACCTGCTGTAGGCATGCACTCTTTATGCCTCCCAGAATTAATACCTAGGAAATTATTAGTGTGGTCCTTTCCCAAACATCACTTAAAATTTTCATGTTAATTTGATTTTATATGTTGTATTTTAAATATAGATGTTTAAAATCCAGCACTTAAATACATGGTCAAACTTCTGAGCAACAAGAGAGGCAAGTTTCAGAGTTAACTGTAAATGTCCACGCCAGGCCAAGTGGGAGAGGGAAGGGGAGGGCTCTCTTCAGAAGGGCATCTGACATTTCAGTTGGCTGCAATAAGACACATGAAAAGTGATTCTCTCTTGGCCCATACCTGTAACCATGAATTTGCCCAATGACCTGGGCTCTGGGCTGACCCTGTGCCACCCCTGGCCACCACACAAGTGGCTGTCTTCATATTCTCCTCACATCAGGAGCGTATTTCAGTAAAGGAAAAACCATTGGTTTTGTCGCTTTATGTGCCATTTCTAGGTCTTGGCAGAATTTCTCTGAACTCATCAAAGGTCCGAACGAGATTTTCATGAGTCAAGAAAAACAGTAAGAATGAGACAATGCTTCTTCCCCTGCAGCTGTTCCAGGTATTTTTCAATAGACCTTTAGTAAAAGATTTCCCTGACACACTTTCAGTGGTGCATTTGACATTTGACTAGATGCACTATAAAACCCTCTACTGGTGAAGGAAAGAGGAATGCACGATCAAGAATGCAGGAAAAAAATTAAGATGCCAGCATACAGAAAACAGAAGCATTTTTTTAAAAAATACTTTAAAATATCTTCCAACCTCAAAGATATCTTTGTAATTCATTTTTGAAAGCCTGAAATATCCTACAGTTGGTATGCAGAAGGCATATGCATCGCACATAACAGAGATTCGACACCTTTATCTTTACAAAATAAACAGACTTGTTCTTCCCTTTGTGGGGGAGCCTTCTTTCTGCCCAATTCAAACAGGACTGCATTGGGGAAAACAGGACAAGCAGAACTTCACACAGTCCCATTCAGAAGCAAAGTACAACCCACCTAAGTTGACAAAGAAGCTACTACAAGGCTTGAAGTTCTTGTGCATTGGCCACTTCAACTTGTATCTTAATTAAGAATCAAACAATTAAGAACAAACAAACAAACATCTTCACCAACAGACAGCTAAAATCCCCCTCTCGGTCTGAACACTAGTGGGGCTTAATGCCAAAACTAAAAGTGTGGAAATGGAAGCTGCTGCCAGACATGCAGTTTCTCTCTTTTCACTTGTAGACAGCCTTGTAGAAAAAGAAATAGCAAGTACATCAGCCAGAGAGCAAATGGTGTTGTGGCCATTTTGGAGTCAAAAGAGCTTGGCTGGTTTTCAGTTTTGTTGGGTGGGGTTTGGGGTCTTTGGAGGTGTCACTAAGCATCTATGTACATGTTGCTTAAAGCTACCAGCTTAATCTTTTGGAATGAAATGGGTATCACTGCATTTCCCACTCGTGATCCAAATTCATAGATGATTCTGAAATGCAAATATCCTAGAGACAAGGAGTAAAAAAAACAAACAAAAACAAACGAGGTCCAGCAAAATCTCGAACTGGCTGGCAATGTGCAATTGTGTGGAAATCAAAACATTTTGCTCATCTCAGCTTTTCTAAGCATTACCAACCGCCAGATGCTCTCCTAATCAGTAAAGTGTATCTTTTATACCACTGAAAAATAGATTTCCGTTTTCTACCTGAACGGACTGGAAGACTTGCAAAGTTTCTGGGTAGAATAGTGGTAAAATTTAAAAGGCCAAACTATTGCACCTCTTGTCAGCCATTTGAATCTGCTAACTAACATGCAAATAAAATCCATTCCACCACTTTCCCAACATGATCCCATGGATTCTTCCCAACAGCACCTCAGAGAAATCTAACTCCCCCAAATTCATGACAGTAGAGAATTTTCAAATGACAGATAGCCTTACATAATCCTTAAAACATACATTATATGAATTTCACTCATTTTTACGTTGGATCACACTCACATCACTGAAGACTAAATACGGCTTTTAGTTTTTACAATAGTTATGGCTGGTAACTGCATTAAAGCTGAAAACTTCAGTGGGAAGGTTCTGCAAAGACACCTGCCTGAAAAAGTTATCACAGAAGTACAGAGTAAGCAGTGCTGAACAATAAAAATTTCAAATACACATAAGTTTTATCCTTAAATACAAATCTCACATAGAGGATTACAAATAATCCCGAAAGACTGGCTAAAGCTTTATTCCAAACTAATCCTAAGTATTTTCTTCTTATATGGATACAGCTCTGTAAGGTTTTAAATCCTTTAAAGAAAAGTTTAGAGCATTTATCCCAAGTAAGGGTATCAAGACAGAAAAGCAGTGAAGACCTGGCCCAAACAGGAAAATGGAATAAGTGGCAAACAAATCTCTTATGTACACCTACAGTACAATACAGGCATGAGATACACTAATACTGTGTGTATATACTCTACAGCAGTGAAAATGGGGCGATCCACAGCTTTCCTCTGCCATCTGCGATTTTTAGCTTATGGAAACTAGCCCTGCTCTTAATCCTCTCCACCACAGACTCTTCTCTCCATCTCACCCATGGGGAAGAATACAAACAAACAAACAAAAAAAGACCAACAAAAAGAGCAATGTAGCCAAGAGAAATGGGCTGTTCTGCAAGAAGTAATATTACTACAAACTGCTCTCTGGAGAGAGAGGAAATAAGAGGTCACTGTGTAGAGACTTCCCAAAATGTTACCTGATCAAGAGATTTTATTTCTGCACCTTCCTTGGTTACAGCACTAAAGAAAAATCACCTCCTCTAAACCTACTGTTCCAATTCATCCCAGATTTCCCAAGGTGATGCTGCTGGGTGCTAGAAAAAAATCTGTGCTGAATTAAAAGTTTTGGCAGATAAGACTTCTCAGTTTGTTTGGCAAAACGGTACTAAAATGTACAGACCTTTACAAAAAGGAATGACTCTTCTGAAATCTCATTAGGATTTGTGACTTATAAATTAGACATAGAACATGAAATACCTCTAAATACTATTTAATATGCCTGGATTTAAATTTACTATTAAATAGTTAATGAAGAAGACTGGCTTCATCTTCGCCTTGGTAAATGTCTGATATCTTCCAGTTGTCATAATATAGTAGAAAGCAGTTATTCAGTTCTAAGCAGTGCTAATAAACTAATATTTCCTGCCATTTTCTAGCAAGACATGCTACCAGCTGTCACCTGGATAATGTAAATACATGCCTGCAACTTCCACACACAGGGATGGAAAAGAGAGCCTAATTTCTATAACTAGTATTGTTGGCGGTTTTAAAATATTTCTTGATTTGAAAAATAACCTTGTTAAATATGTCCTCTGGGATGATCTCTAATTTTTAAGCATTGACAAAAACCTAAGCATTTTCACAAAAATACTCAGTTGAAAATTACTTTTCACTGCCACTTTCTCAGCTCATAGAACTCCCTGCCCGCAACCTTTCTCCCCTCCCGTAATTTCACAAAAATTCTACTGAGTTACAGATTACTCTATGGGATAATGAGACCTTAAAAGCCTAAACCAGATGCGTCTTCTATACTTCATTATTTCACATATACACAGAGATCAGCAGTGACCTTCAGGGTTGAACACATGAGGAATGCACAGCCTCTAAAGTATCTCACAAATATATTAGCATTTGTATCTCAGGCACACGTAACACACACATGCAGATGAAAAATTTCAAAGCATCTTACGTTTTCTGATCTTCTAGAAAAAAAGTAGTCAGTAAAACAACATATTAAAAACTTCCCATCAGATAAATAGAACAATAAATTATCAAAATATTTCATGTAAAAGCTACTTCAGTATTTTATTACTACTTAGGATTAAAAAGAGAGAATTCTTACATGATCACTTAATTCTCCGACAGATTTGTATTAGCTTTCTTTGTCCTTGGTCATAACAATTCTCCTACCTGCAAGAGATTAAAAATTACTCCCAAAACATTTGATATTCCACACCATCATGCAGGGCTTAAAGGTGTTTTCCTCCAGAAGTATTTCTGTGCATATTGCAGTTGTTTGCTATAATGCACAAACTTTTTCAAATTCTGACATCATTTTCTTTATCTAAGGTCCATAGGCATAAAATAAAATTGCATTGAATCTACATTTTAAAAAGAGAATTTGTAGAATTGAAGTGTCACATTTTTCTCAATATTCAGTATTTTTCTATCATTATGTGGAAAAGTATTCACAATATTTGTCACCAATTTTTACAAAAAGCCAGTAAAAACATTAAAATAAAGTAGTTAGGAATTAAACTGAATAACATCCATGCTGCTGAAGTGTGGTTTGCAAATAATTACTGATATTTTAAAGAGCAGCATTTTAAACTCCATTTAAAAATATAATCTCATGCATGTTACCATATCAGAACATAGAAATAAATAGAGATAACATACAAAAGGCCTCTTGCCTAGAGACTGACCTTCTCAGGCTTATTCCAGTACTTTACTTGCTCCTAGTTATTGTTTAATATTCCTCTCCCAAGAGCACATTAATAATAATAAAAGAAGGCTAACAGCTTTGATAGCTGATTTAGAGGTCCAGATTCTTTACTGCAGCAACGAGATGGTTTTTAAAAAGGCAAAATGCCAGTCATGAGATTCTACCAGGCTATTGGTAAACTACTGACAGCAGCACTACAGCAAATCAATCAACAATGCAAAAAGCTGACAAAGAAAGAAGAAAATAAAGGCTTGAACGACTTTGCAGCTTACAGGCTTTTATTGACAAATTGTGCTGCCTAATGACATTTTATCTTGCACTACAGGAAAATTCTAGATTTTGGTGCTAGACCAGGTCAAGACAATCTAAATAAATTTCAAATTTAGGACAACATAGAAAAAAAAAATTATATTCTTTTCAGACACACAAGAAGAAAGCATAAAGAGAACCACATTTCAAAACAGAAATAACTATTTAAAGGGACTTTAAAACAAAAGAATGTTGGCAATATTTTTCCCTCTTTTTTCAGGTTGCTATTATTTGCATTAAACTTGAAATCTAGTTGGAAGCTAGAAATGTGTCTGCTAGGGCTAATTGACTTTGCCTCACAAGCATAAAAACCTCACTAGATTAAATTACAAGCAATTGGTGGTATTTTTCATTTGAAACAGCCCTCAGTAAGCCTCATTTATAAACAAACAAGACACAGCATTATTAATTTATTAATGGACTCAGTGTAGTATATAATGGCATCATTAATACCAAAGTCACTTCTGTTCATGTAACTAATCAGAATTCCAGGAGGGGGAAAACTAATATGACAAATGTTTGGGAGAAAATATGGAAATTGTACATATTCAAAACAATTTTTTAAAGTGCCTGTTGAGGTCAGCAGCTGACAAAGTCCCAAGCAGGAGTGGTGGAACTGGCCTGCCCTCAGAACCTCCCCTGGATCACACCAGGATAAACCAACTGCCTAAAACACTGCCAATAATTAGCTTTAGAAAATGTCAGTACTAACTAGGGTTGCTTATTTTTGTCAGGACCCATGGGACTGTGACACAGGAGGGAGGGTCACCCTCAGCTCTCCATCCCTCAGGATCCACTAAATCATGCTGGTGCCTGACAATTTTAACTGAAACAGACAAGAACATCAAAGTGGAAGACAGATGGTAGAGTACTGAAACAAAGAGTTTATGTTCAGAGAATAAACAGAATTTCCAGCCACATCTGCCCATGCACACATTTAAATAGTTTAGATTAGGATGCAGTTTTTTAAGCTGCACTGCTAGATTTTATTGCTTACTTGCAACAGTCATTTCACAAGGCTCTACAGAAACTTCACAGACCTCGAGTCCAGAGTCAATGCCTTTAGCACCTTCATTCTAATTCATGCACTTTTAAAATATCTATTCATGCTGACTGTGTTAAAGTTATAACCAATTCCATTAGATGTTGCCCCATTTCTTGTCTCAAACTGCACGCTTGGGCAAGTTAACACCTTCCTGTTCTGCTGCCCCTGCCAAACCTACAACGTCCCCAGCTGTCAGCCTTCGGCAGAAGACACCCCAGCAATGCACCTCCTGCATCTCCTGCAGGTGTGCCTTGCTCTCCCTGCAGCTTCTCAATGACTCTCAAAATCATTGGAATGCCTCCTGAGCAGCCATTATTTTGGGACCAGCCATCCTGTAGGAGACTCACCTGTCTTTTTGAGGGCCTGGCTGATAGTAATCTATGCACCCAGAAAATACACTCTGGTTGGTAATGAGCCCTGCGTGGCAGGTGTGGAGAACAGCCTCCCTCAGACCTCTTTGATGTGCTACTTCTGATTCACCACTGGCTTTAGGAGCCAGAGACACATTTCTCTTGGGCAGACATAAAACAGAAACATGGAATTTGTTTTCAGACCTTGCAGACTTTTGCTGCGGCAAAAAGGAACGAGTGAAAGAAACAAAGGTGTGCAAATGAAAGCAATAGTTTATAAAATAAAGGTCTTGTCTACCCAATAGCTTTCCAGGTGATATCTGTCTTCTGGTTTGACAGAACCCATGCCACAGAGGACCCAAGAGAGAATGCAGGGCAGGGAGAGAGCACACATTGCAGGAGTTAGAAGAGGCTAGAATTAGACGGTGAAAAAAATGCAAGAGAAATGAGGAGCAGAAGCTGAGCACTGAAAAGCTAACAGCAGAGGTAAACAGAAGACACTGTCCACATTGCAATGGCTTGATAAGTTAGGCATTTTCAGCCAGTAAAATTCAATTGACACCTCAGCCACATCCTCATCTCCGGTGCATTTAGAAAGGAAAATGCTCTCTCTCTTTCCCAAGAACATTCCCACTTTTACACACAATTTCAGACTCCAGTTACTATTAATGTCTCTGTTACAGAAAGTGCAGCTCCATCAGCCCCTGACGAAGGTCTACTCACCCACATCATGTCACCCTCACACCTCTCCTTCAGCTACCTCAACATGCCTGCCTCATTCAAACACCTGCTATTGTACATGTGCCCCTGTTGAGACCGAGGCAGAAGAGATAAAGGCTTGAAAGCCCACTGCTCAATTTTTACAAAAATTGCCTGTGAATGCAGACTTCAAACTCTTCAAAATAAAATTTCTCACTTTATAGGAAATATTTCAAACTTGCAGCAATTCTGTACAAAGGTAAGGACAAGGCAGAAAAAGAAAAATTGGGACAGGCATCAAGACAGCAAATGTCTAATGCCATATTTCATATTCCTCATTTTTCCAAGAACTGTGAAGAGTACCGTGTGCATTTATCTCCATTATTGAGGACACACATTAGATCTTTCCCAATCAACACAGGTTGCTTCCCTCCATTAAACCAATTCTGCAAACTTTGTATGAACTTACAGACATGTTCAGCCACTGCTGTCAGCTTTCTCAGAGGGGAGAAAATTAAAAAAAAGGTAAAATAAGGAAAATTAATAAAGGCAGCTGGGAATATATACACATATTTCACCCTGAAAGAAAGGCGAGAACAGAGGAAAGAGAAATACCCATTTATTTTTTAAAAGTCATTCTAAATTAATTTAGTCTATAAAGCTCAAACCTGCTTTCATACGCTGGATTACTGTGAGGGTTTGTCTCTCTCATTAGCATTGGGATACTAAAGGAATTGATTAACATTTATTCGTGTATAAATTATAAGAGCAGTTGATTCCTCATTCCTATCTGCAATTGATCTGAAAAAAGACGTGACAGAACCATCCCAGAAAAGCAGGATAAAGTAGTGTCCCTGAAAAAACAGAAAGGTCCCTGATCTAATCTAATCTAAACATGAATCAACCAAGGAATCAATCAAATAAAGTTTTCTACACATAGCCAAATAGCGTTCATATTTTGGAAGAAGACATGTAAGGTAATGCCAAAAACAAGAGCATGAGCTATACTTGATGGGCTTCCTGTAGCAAGAAAGAATCTGAATTCACTTCTACATCACTACAAACTGAAAAGCATTTGGCTTTTCAATACAATATTCTCTACATTTTTTTAATTATGCAATTTAAAAATTTACCTGCCTGTGATAAATATTAAGTCTAAAACCTCTGTGCATTCAAGTAAACAACAACAACAAAAAAAACCCCACTGAATAACAACCAAAAATATTCTGCTTCTTATTTATTGTTGTGAGAAGATGCAGTCCATCTGTTAATACCCCAGAAGCCACTGACAGGAAAGAGATTGAAATGTATTCAGGATGTGTGATACTCTCTGTGACAAGGAAATATTTCTTGGTTAATTCCATAATAATCATCCCTGCTATTGGTGGCCGAGGTGGTTGATGGAATCAGAGAATAATTTAGACTGGAAGGTCATTTGGCCCCAAGTCCTCCTTCAAATTTGTTGTTGAATCTAACTTCAAAGCTAGATCATGTCATTAGGGATGAGCAATATTCAGTTGAGCTTTGAGCATTTCCAGTGATGGATATGCCTTTGCTGGCCACTTTTTCTAGTGTTTAACGATTATCACATATGAAAAATTATTTCCTTCTAATAACTAATCAGATTTCTCTTGTGCCCATTGCTTCTCACTCATCACTGCACAATCCTAACAGAGGTCATGTCTATAACCTCCCATCAGATAATAGCAGATAGCATGAAGATCACCCCCAAACTTCTCTTGGGCAGACTGAAAAAATCTTCAGGTACCATTTCTCTAGCACTCACCTTGGTGACTCCATGCTGGACTCTCTCTGAACATCCTTATGCAGCTACAGACTCACAAGTGACAACAAAATATGGAAAAAAATATATAACTTCAACCTGCTCTCTACATTCTTCCCATTACAACCCAAAACGTGGCTGGTTTTCATGACACAGATGCATTTGTGTTCAGCTTGTCCAACACGGTGCCCAGGCCTTTTTTACAGAACTGTCTTCCAAACTGCTCCTACACACCCTGTGCCATTGCATGGAATGGGTCACTGGAACAGTGAAGCCACCACAACCTTACCAAGGGTGTTCACCATGCCAAAGACCTGAAAGAGGAAGCTGTCTGCTTCAGGATTAACTGACATCAATTTTCACATCTCTGCTACAGAAAGGTGGATGAATGCTCTTCCCCAGCATCTGTCTCTTTTTTCACATGTCTATCCCTGTCCCTAACTAAACAAGCTAAATCTGGAATCTGACCTGAAGTGTATCTAATCTTCTTTAGTCAATTCTGCAGCAAGATTTTCCATTTGAACGCAAAATATAAACAGAAGAGGACTTATCAGCTTTTGTCACTGTCAGATACTCATTCAATTTTAAAACTGAGGGCTAAAGGACTGAACACAAAATTTTATCTAACATATGGAGTAAGGAAGTATAAGAGGCCAAAGCAAAATATTTATAATATGTGTATGTCACAGAACAGGGTGCCAGGATGGGAATTCGAAGATACAAAAGTGAGCCATACAATTTCCCCCTATGGAAATGCAAAAGATGTGTAATCAGGCTAAGGACAGCAACTTCACATGCCCAACTCCCTTCAAAGTGCAATACAAAGCAGAAGATACACATATTCCGTATGTATATTCAGAAGATTACATTTATCTCCCTCAAACATCCGATAACACATTGTTACTTCAGTTCGGATTCAATGGGGTATTTTACCTAGCAGCTATTATAATTTTAAAGTCTTCCCAATTTCTTGAGGTTTCACTATGTTCATAATAGACTCTATTTTAAATACTTCCAGATGATACAGCATTGCCCAGAGAATACAACCTTTACAATAAACACTAATGGATCCTGCTCTTTAAGCAGCATTTTCTTTTTGCACCATATTTAGTATCAATTGCCTCCTTTTGACACTGCTTATTATCCTAATAATAATGAGCTTCTCTTTCCCCATATCAAAATTTAATGAGGTCCCATCCTTTTATGATAATGGATTAAACAGTGGAGTTGGACTTTCCTTAAGGATGGCTAAAGTACAGGCTCTCTAGAAAGGAGTGCAGACCCTGCCAGTGTGAAGGCATTCTTTAGCTGAGCAAATAGAGCAGACTTTTTAAAATTCTGTTGCCAGCTAAAAGATTGAGAACAGTCCAGCAAACCCTTTACAGAGAAAAAGATATGATCTGTACAAAATGTTAACATGAAAGATTAGCCATGCTTGTAGCATAACATATAAAATGGACAGATGAGTGGCTAGCTATGAATCCTGAGCTTCCAAAAATCACATTTAAATCCCTATATGTATTTTGCTGCTATATTATATTGCTCAATGAATGGCAACCTTTAACTACTCTATATGAAAGAAGCATTTCTAAAACCCTCGATGGTGCAGCTTTTCAGTATGCATAGAAATTTCTCTCATGTCTGTCTGAAAAGACAGTGTAGAAACATGGGAATCAGAGAGGAAACACAAGTAAAATTTTGTTTGCAATACAATGAAAATGGCATATAGGAGAGGTGAGGTTGTCAGGGGTGCTGGCAGGTCCACCTAGTCCAACCCCTTGGTCAAAGCAGGGCAAACTACAGCATGTTGGCTATGGCCATGTGCAATTGGGTTTTAAATGTCTTCATCAGTCCCTGGGCCCATAAGGTCTCTGGGCAGACCAGTCCAGTCTTTGACCACTGTCACAACAGTAAAATTACTTATGTTTAAATTGAATATCCTGTATTTAAATTTGTGCTCTTTGCCTCTTGTCCTGTCTCTGGGCACCACTGAGAAGAGCTTGTCTTAGTCTTTTTTACCTCTATCCCCAACACACACGTGGGGCTGGGGGGAACCAGAGGATCTGGAAATTACAGTCACTATTTTTGAACCATAACTTTCCTGCCTGCATTAGACTCACACAAAGTATGGGAAACATAATGCACACAAATGCCTTCCTCCACACACTTGTGTTTAGATACCATTCCTCATTCTCCAGAAAAATATAATATATTTATATCTATGTCCTAGGGTGATGCTTGTAACCCCAACTGTCTGTTCTGTTTATGCTGGATATAAAGTTCTGCACATTTAAGACTGGTTCCAAGAGCAAAGTGCAGAGAAGCACACAGTTTGTTTCCAGAAACTGCACTCACTCCTCTGCATTCCTTCTCCTGGATTGTGTTGTCTGGAGCACAGACAGCAGGAGAGAGCTCGCCTTTGCTTTTTAGATTATTTATTTATTTATTTATTTATTTATTTATTTATTTATTTATTTTAGCTAGCTGAGGCAGAGTAGTTCCCTGGACTGTGGCTTTTCTTTTTTCTTGGAACTGTTCAGCCCTGCTCTAGACTGAAAACCCAGAAAAACACCAGGAGCTCACACCTGTGGCCCACCAGGGCCCGGGATGTGACATTTTCCAGTGCAGGAGGGACTGATAAGAGACTGAGTGAGCACCCATGAAAAGGACTTTCTGAATTTGCCGTCTCTTCAGAACAGCAAGAGGTTCTGTTGTTTAATAACATACCCTTTTTTTCATGTTTGTGAGTATTTTGCTTGTTAAATAAACAGATTTTTTTCTACTTTTCTCCAAGGAAATATATCCTGAACGGGGGAGGTGGGGCGGTGCCTGAATTTGCTTTCTAGGGGGACTTCATTTTTCCCTCCAAATTTGCCCTAAACCAGGACAATCTATAAATATAATCTATATTACATATACTATAGAAAATAATCAGAAAGCATGTAGGATTTCTGGGTAAAGTAAAAGATGCCATGTGTTTGACAGAAATAGGCAGTGCTCAATTACAGAATTTCATTCCTTTCAGTGACAGGAAAGGATATTTCAATAATTAAAAACCAAGTTTAAGTAAAGCTAACTTGCATATTTTATTGAAAATCTCCTTCGATTCTACTGAAAAAATCATGTCAGCTTTCATTTGACTCTTAGTCTTTGTGTCTATCCAGTAACTCTCATATTAACATTTTCCAGTTTAAAAAAATTATCTTGAGGGTATATAATTACTGAAAATTACTGGTTTTCACCTATACAAGTACTCCAAATACAACACTGAACTAAGCATTTTTTCAAGACTTTAGATTTTGTTTGGTTTACAGGGGCTTGTTTGTCTGGTTGGGGAACAAAGGAAGGGGCTGTTTTGGTTTTCCAGATAGAAACTCTATTCCTAACCTATTGGTATTCCTTCATCCTGTCACAGGAATGTGCATCAGTGAAATAAGCATGGCTCTACACTCCTGACAGATATATCTTTCTCTGTACCATGACACTTATTTGCCAACCCGTACAGTCTGAGGAGCCATGGAACTGTTCAGGTTAATACATAAGTCATAGCTACATCCAGGTAAGACAGAGGACTGCACCTATAAACCAAAAGAGAGACTATGGTGATAATTCATACTGCACTTAGAACAAAGAGTGCTGTACTCCATACTCTTAAATAACACCATATAGAAACTTAAACTACATTGATTTCTTGAAGTTCCTGAAATTTGGAAGGAATGTGGTTAGCAATACAATCTGTTGGCTCTGTTTCATGAGAGACTTTTTTTTTTCAGTTCAGCTGTTAAAAAAACAAAATTCCTTTAATAAAATCCTCCAGAGGTCAGCTATGCTAGAAGTAAAACTGTCAGGCTTCCCATGCTTGCTCAGTAATTGTGTGCTTGATGCAACTGTAAAATGTATCCACTGCTGCAAGCTGTTCTTCTCAGTGAAGTAAATGAAAAAATTTTCCAACTGTTTGCAAGCTACAGATCATTAAAACTATCCCAGAAACCGACACCAGAAGCATCTACAGCTACAGTGTTTTCCTGATTTTGTTCTGCAAACTTCAATTATTCTTTTTAACTTTAGAGTACAAAGACATTCTGTACACAAATTTTAGGTTACATAACAATGCTTAGGAAGAGCCTGCACACAATTCTTTAAAGTTCACCAGCTCTCTAAAATTACACTGACACAGTATTAACCCCAAAAGTATCAAATATTTCTATATTGTAAACTGACTTCACATATTACACTTCTCATAGATTTACTGCATCTTGTACAGGTTAAAAGAGGGGGGAGGGAAAGAAAAAAGAAATCTGTGAGGGCTGCCTGAAGTTTTCAAAAGTGTAGGAAATCAATAAAAAGTAACTTTTTGACTTCAGACAGCTTTCAGATGGAGAAAATGGACTAATGAAAACTCATACTTCATAATAAAATATAACTACAAAGCTCTACCATGCAACAAAAAGTCAAAATACTCGTTTCCTCAAAGACAAACACCATGTTCACAAACTCTGTGGGTCTCAAATATCAGTCAGAGCCCCAAGACGTCTGTAAAATCTGAAACAGAAAAAAAGGGTCCAGCTTCAAGTAGGGCTACAAAACATTTTGAAGTTGAGCAATATCGCCACATCCTAAGGGAAGAGTTGAAACAATTCAACTAAGGTTCCAGTTAGACAAAAATCTTCCAGACAGTCTTTTTGACAACTCTTTCAGGAAAAAAAAGAACAAACAATGAGTATAGCAGCAGTCTCTACTCATTAGCACTGCCGCTGCTGGATCTCAGCATCATCATCTATTTTTACACCAACAAGGAAAAGACTTGCAGATCCATGTTTTTAAGAAATGGCCCAAACTAATTTATTTTAACTACCTAAAAGTCTCAAAAGCCAATAAGTTGTTTCTCAGAAGCATTCCAGTTTGAAGCCCCCTATCTTCCACCAGCCTTTGCAATATCCCACTCCCTGTTTAAAATAAAACTAGATGCTGTCATTTTAAATGCCCCAAGATTTCTCTGCAGTTTTACCTTCTACAGGACACATCCTCTCTGTGAGCAACCTTAACCTTCCCAGTTGCACATGCTTTTCCCTCACTGTATCGAGAAGGGTCAAAATCCCCATTCCATATTTCCTCCTCTATTCAGTTCATATGATGTTCATCCAGTCTTCCAACCCATCTGTCATGCCAGAAGCCTGGCTCCCTTTTTCACCCTCCGTGGGCTTGTGTACACCTGAATCATCTCCTCACAGTCCTTTCTGGAAGACTGAGGAACTAATCATTATGTGAGTTAATATTTTAGAATGAAAAAGGGGATGGTGATGCTTTTAAGAGGAAAGGTAACCATTCATTCAAGGTAACCACTGACTACTTCAGCTTCTACAGGCATAAAGAGACAGTGAAGTTGATGGTGCAAGTATTCTTCTACTCTTCCAGTTGTCACCAAAGTGAATAAAACTCCACTCAGAGATGCCTGAAAGAACTCAACTGAAAATTGATCAGTGCTTCTATATACTGAAACTCAATTGAAAACTGATCAATGCTTCTACATCCCTGGTATATCAGGGACTTACACAGAATTGTCACTCAAAGCAAACAACCATTTCAATCAGGCAGAAAAAGGAAAAAACGCTCAAATGTCAAAATATTTCTGGTTTATATGGCTGTCAATTCAAGCCTGAATATAAAATAATAACATGGGAAACTTCCATTCTAACAGTCATTGTCCAATAATTCTCTACAATTTTAAATCACATGTTTAAGTATCACACATGAGAATGAGCAATATCATACTAAAAGCATCAAGTAAACATGAGCTAACATTACACAAATGAACAATCAGAAATAATTATTTAAATTTAAATAAGCAGCTTTAAAAAAATAGGACAAAAATACCTATCTATTCAATGGGAAAATTAACAAAGCATACACAAATACATTTGAAGTTTCTTGCTCTCACCTTTATTGTCACTAATATATTAATCAAACTAAAAATGCAAAATTAATTGTGAAAAACCTCTGCCTCAAAGAACTGATGATTCAATCATCAGGGTAGCAATTAAAGGAGTTAAATATAAAATAAGTAAATAAACCCCTCAACTGCCACCTTCCTTCTCTTCTGCTGGCAATACCATTCTGAAGCTATCAAATGATCAAATTCGTGGGAGGGAGGACAAAAAAACTGAAAAACATTTTGGACGGTTTGTTCTGCTGATTTTTTTATCAAAGCATCTGCTATACATCTCTCCTGGAGGTGGGATATAACACAAACCTGTAAAAGCTGTACAGACATTCTCACATCACTTTAGGGTGAAAAGATTTGCTCCTCTCTCTGAGGCATCTTCCTTTTTGATGAGAACAGGAAAGAAGAGAAAGGGAACAGCACACCAAATGAAAACTTGTTTCTAACTCCAAATCTGCAGAGATCGCTGCTTGCAATTCCCTGCCCAGGGAAGCTCCCAGCAAAAGCTGGCCCCTGTGCTGCCAGGGCTGTCTTTCTGTCGGCTCATACTCCAGCTCGTGGTCAAACGGGTGGAAGCAGCCCCATAGAACCTCGGAACCTCAGTTACCCTTTCATGGTACACAGCTTCAGCACCAGCCCAGAGCCCGGGCAGAGTTCTGTGTTTGTGTTGGCAGCAACAGGATTCACAACCCTGTCTGCTCCGGTTCCTTCTTTCTTCCCCAAGACCCCAACATTTACATCAAGAGTAAGCGTTACCTTCACGAGCATCATGGGAGAAGCTCGGATGGATGTGCCAGAACACATCTCCTCCTCACAGCTTTCCCAAAACAAAGTGTGATTTGCCACACTGAAAATATCTACTTATTAAGAAAAGCAATGTTTTTTCCTGATTTTTCCTTTGATCATGTTAATATCACCTTTGGCTTTACAGTAGAAAAATAAATGCAGTATATTTTGCAAGGATTTTCCTTTTTAAAAAGTCCCAAGAAAATCAGGAAAATACAAGAGAGTACAAATTTGAATTTATATTTATCTGGGAGAAAAAAAATAGCAATTCTTATAATGATGTCTTCATGCTGCCTACTTAATTGATAAGGCAAATACATTAATCTTCAGTTTTATATAAAAAATGAATACTGATTTATAGCATACACCTACTTCTGTGTATTTGTACATACACATAGCACAAATCCTTTGTTTTTAAAAACAGGTGCACCAAAAATACAAACTAAAAATCCATCCTAAGCTCAGAACAAAACATCATTCTGGATTTGACGACAGGTGGGAGTAACAGCGTATCCATGTTTGTCTGGCTCTGCAGATACAACGGCAAAGTAAAATATGCAGTCTGAGGAAAATTCATCCCTGGTTGTTCAAAAGAAAAAGAATAATTATTCATATGACAAGTTAATTTTGATAGATAAAATAAGATAATTATTTGGGCTCTTCAGGAATGTGTGTCTGAAGTGTTAAAGTCCATGACAGATTAATGGGCAAAATACAGGCAGGGCAGCTGGGAGTTTATGGTAAATGAAGTACATAACACATCTGACAATTTTACTATTGCACGTAGTACATATACACATATATATTCATTTACAAAGCCCTAGTGGATGAATTAAATTAAACCATTTTCTAACTCCTAAATTGGCCAATCATAAGAAGCTTGGCTGTCAGATCTATTTTAAAGAAAGGCTCATTAAGCAGCAGCCTCCATTTCTTTCTTTGCAAGACACCGTGAGATGCAGTTAATGGTTTGAATAAGAATCTGTAGGCTGAAACTAACGATGCATTTGGGTCAAAGTTTCTATTGACTTTGTTTATTTCCATTTACAATGTTTTGTACAAAAGATGTTTACATTTCTTGGTGGATGTCCTTCCACCATATCCAATGACACTTGCATATCCCATGAAATATGCATATTGAGTGTCCTAATCAAATATCTTGATAGTAAAATTGTTTTTATTTGATGATATACATTACAGTGTAATCTAGAGCTTGGAAAGTACTTATAAGGAACAGATAAGTTACTTTGTCTTTTGTATACACATGGGACAACTGTGGGGAGCCTGTAAAAAACCTAGTGGTTTTCAATATGTTAACTGCTTCCAGGCAGATTAACACCCATCTGCTTACATATTAACCAAGGAAGAGCTTTATGATGAGGAGAAAAGTGTTGATCAAGCTGGTATAAGCAGTCCAAGGGTTAAATGCATAACCACAACAGAAAGAGCTTCCTACAACCCTAGGTACAGACATCCAGGTCATCCTGAACTTGCACAGGTGGAGAGGGAAAGGTGAGGAGACCTGTAACAGAGCAAGTGATCAGATGAAGGGGAAGGGTTGAAATAAATTTCGTCAAGTAGTATACAAAAGGTAAACTTCCCCACTCATTTCCAAAGCCACGTGATCGTGGACAAACCTGCTCCAAGGAAGGGCTTTTTTTAAAAGAAGCCACTAAATTTACTGTATCTAAACACCATCACAATGCTCTTTATACCTAACATCACATTTTCAGCAGTCTTCTTAACTGAGGGCCTAGCTGGCAAGCCAACATTTAGTTCTGTCTCTATTCTTCAAAGATACCTCATGAAATAATGCCAGAATTCCTCAAAAAAATCAAATTTTTATTGCTCCTTCAGTCCTTGATGTTGCCATCAGATGGCACATATATATGCATACATACACACACAGGTAAGAGTGTGTATGTGTATATATATATATACACTCATGATAAACCTCATACCAATTTTGATGTCAACATTTCAACCCAAAGACACCACAAACTTTGCTGCAACACTGCTAACCTTGTTTCCTTAATGAACCCAGAATGAATCAAAAACTATTTTAAAAGCAACAGGGATGAGTCTAGAAGCCATTTGTTAAAAACTAGCTCTTTTTTTTTTGCCTTTTTTTTTTTTTGATAGGTAGGTTTCCTACCAGATTGCTCTGAAAAGCTTTCTACAAATAGATTTTTTTTAGAGTACATATCTCTATTATTATCATTAGCTCTCTCTTGCCAAAACACGTCCTTCCAAAATTTCAAAGCTCCCCTCAATTTGTTCTGCTCTAGAAAAATATGACTCTGTGAAGAGAAGTTATTTACAGTATCAGATCAAATGCATATATGCATACTAAGGAATCCATATCCAGTAGGAAGATTTCTTTACGGGGATGCAATAACTGATGTAGAAGAAGCAGTGATACTGGTAGAACCTCTTGTTTACCGAATAAACAGAGTTGAGTTAAAGGATGCCAGCTCTGTCAAACCACAAAGGGACATTCTAACTAGAAGAAAAAAACGTGTTTACTTTCCATTTTTCTTCATTTTGTTATATGTCAGCTGGAAAAAAAATTCTGGCTGTAATACACGGCCTCATTACCAGTTAGAATTACTATCTTCTTTTCCACGTTTTTTTCCATATTATCACCCTTTCAGTTTGTGATAAGGACTAAATACAGAGTTATTTCAGAAAACAGACAGGTCAGACCACTCACAACTTCAATAAATTGAAGGAGCGTGGACTGAGCTCCTGACAAAATTGTTGATTGCCCTCCTATTAAGATTCTCATCTGATATAAATGATCCTGAACTTTATATCACAACTTTGATTGGATTTCAGCATACTCACATTCTGCTTCCTCTTGTGGGATGCTATTAACAATCATTACAAACAACTTCTCTAAAGGAACATAACATATCCTAATACTCTGGAGCACTGTATCTGCATGTTCCAGGTACCTCTATTCTAAATTATCCTCCCACTCCACTATTACCTCACCTCCCACTCTCTGCAATAAAAACAAGATTTGCTTGATTTATAAAGGAAGTAAACATAGCGTTTCTGTAATAAAATGGACTGAATACCGTTCAAGGATACATCTGCACAACACTTGATCTATAATTTAACCACATTGTATTATTTCAGCTTTACACTTTAATTGGCTTTGAAAGAAAGGTAGAGAAAGTGTATTTTTTATGCAGCTTATGAAAGATAGGAGTCCTGATATTTTCTAACACACAAAATGACATCTGAAAAAGTGAACAAAAGGTAAGACTCAGAGGACACCAAATAACTGAAGATTGCTATTATTCAGACTCAACAGGAATCTCATTCCCTTCTTTAGATTTGTATGAATAAGTAAAGATCTCCAGGACTACCATTCACCTTGTATAACTTGTTTTATTGCATATATAGTAAAAAAATGAAAATATTACAAATTTCCCAGACCGGTTTGTTCCCAAGACATTCATGCTCTCAGACACATTTACAGTTCTGACAAGGGGTTTTATAATTAAAAAAAAAAATCTAAAACTTGGTGCATTAAAATAGATTTTTCAGCTAGATGAATCCCCTTTTCTGTTCACAATGAAGCTACACAATGGTTGGTGCATGAACCAGGTAGGGGTATGGGACGTCTACAAAGAAAAGCAGAACAGCAGGAGAAAGAAATGGGGGAAGGGGGGAGAAGAAGGAGAAAGAGAGAGAGAGAGAGAGAGGGAGAGAAGAGAAAAAGGAATAGCACATTTCTGTGATTCTGATGGCAGTGCCAGCTTACAACCATGAGGAGTTCACAGAATTCATTTCTGGTAACTGCTTATTCGTTGCCCTGTTTCATAAAGCTGTTTAAAGCAAGTTTTGGTGAAAAATTATGTTTCCAAGGAAATTATCCACTGGAACTGGATGTTCAGCATCTGCTAGTCCTTCCGTCCCAGACTTAGAACCACAGCACAGACCTGTGGATGTCATCTTGAGCAAGCCCTCACTCAAAGCCAGGTCATCTTTTGTGCTGCATCATGTCTCTTAGGGCCATGTTCAGTCAAGTTTTGAATGTCTCAAAAGAAGAACCAAAGACAGACTGAGACTGTGCATCTGTAATTTAGAGAATACCTGGTGCAGGCCAGCTGCAGTTTAGCCATTTGCACTAATCCTCCATTTTAACAGTTGTATTTTTGCTCACTTATACAAATAAATCCAACTTCTGCTTCTTATCACATTGCTGGAGAGCCAAGAGGGGTGAATATGATAAAATCACCACTTCAGCTCTCAGTAATACAAGGATTTGGGGTTTCAGCAGAGAAAAAAAAAGAAAACAACCGTCTTTGAAGAACTGAAGTCCAATTATTTTAAGGGAAACAAAATGTTCTCACAGTCTTTTTCATCACTTCACCCTAGTTAAACAAAAAAGCAAACAAAGACAGCTCACATTCCAACTATGGAAAATGCCATAGCCTGACTGAAAAAGCAAGCTATAGGAGAAACAAATTATTATGCCCACTAAACACAACCCAGTTTTGAAGCAAGCTGGACAGCTGCTTCTCTGAAAAAAATGACTCAGTTATTTAAGCTAGATTTAAGCAGACACCTCTCACCAGTCTAAAAAAATCTTAGCACAGGGAATTTCAGGAAACTGATGGGGTAGCTCCAGCGACAGTAGAGGAAAGATGAAGAGTGGTGGAATGAGTTTGCCTCTGCCTCATTCACTCCTGTTTCCTCCCAGCTCCTGTCTACAACAGCAAGTAAAAATGGAGCAGCAGTGACAGTGCCAACTCCAGTAGCAAGAAAAAAGAATCTGGCACCTGAGACCAGAAAAGCCCCAGGTGCACCGCTGATACTGATTACCTTTCTCCTACTGCAACTCACAGGAGTTTTAAGAAAAAAGTTTGATTTATTTATACTTCTGTGTTTGTTGAAAGCACCTTTGTTGACTTGAGCTCAACATATTTATAGCTTATTAAGTAAATTGGATCATTCTAACAAAGAACAAGCCACTGGGACATATTCCAAGGAGAAAAAAAAATAACTAAAAACAGATGCTTACAACCAATTTAGTTTGTTTTCAGAACTATATAGTAACTGCACATTTTATAGCAGTCCCCTTTTATTGATTTATTTCATCTAAAACAAAAATTTCAGGGAATTTCACATGTTAGTGTGGTCAACAGCTATTTCACCTGTACCTTTAGGTATCCTATCCTTAGCCCACATTGCTAGGGACTAAAAGAGATTATCATCTGACCTCTTTTCACTGACTTACATGGTAGAGTCAATGCTGGTCAATGCTCAGATGCTAAACACAGGAAAATTACTGCAATGGAATCCAGAAATTTGTTCATTTTAATAATAAATAACCAGCACATTAAAATGGCATATTCCTTTATGAAAGTCTCTGCAAATAGTTTCTAAAACAAATTTTTTTCTTAGATAAAGAACAAAAAGCCTGCACACTAGGGCAAATGATACACTTGTGGAATTTATTAAGTTAAGCATAAATGCTAAGACTAAATGAGCTTCTTTAATTTCCATAATGAAATTGTTTTTGTAAAGTTAAAAATCCTGTAATGAGGCCAAAACGGTGTGTTTCAGAGACTCCCATGGTGAAACAAATGAGATTTTAGCTTCTCTAATTGGGCATACTGCAGGCTGGGCTTGATGCTGTCCTCAGCACAGGATGTTTGTTATCCCTAACAAAAAGAGGTCTACAGCTGTCAGCATAATATCATATAGCTTCTCTGAAGCCAAGCCATCAGAAGGAAGGCTGCTGCTCTCTGACTGGGACCACCCAAAGGGAGAGATCAAGTAGAGAACAGCTCTACTCTTCCCTGATTAAGAAGTTATTCGTAGAGGTAATTTGTTTACAGCTATCACAGAGAAGCTTTTGAAGCAAGGAATGAGTATTCCCAAAATCCACCAAGAGAATCTTATTTGATTAAATAATGAATATGGATATTCCCTTACTCTTTCATTCCCACCTACCCCTTTTCCCTTTGCTTATTAAATCTCATTACCTGTCAATGCAGGCCTTTGGAGCTTGCCTGTTCCAGCAGGAAAAAGAAAAAATGTTAGAGGCATTGTGTTGCATCTGTAGTGCCAGAATCTGCTGGTTTCACGACATCTGCAACACCACAGTGACACCCTTCAAGCCTGTAACAGCTTAAGACTCATTTTCAATAAATACTATTTTTGGTTTTCCCCTGTACTAAAGTTCAAGTGTAAAGAATTGGGAAAACACATAATCAACTTTTTAAAAATTAACCAAGTTAATAATCTGGCAGTATTAAAAACAAACCACTTAGTTCTTACACAACTAATCCTGATTTAATATTTGAAGCAAGAACAATAATTCCACAGAGCAAAAAAAATATTTCTATTTAGAGCTGAAACAGAAAGTGACTACACATACTTTCAGATGTCCTATACAAGGATACTTGATTCCAATCAGTTACATGAAGAAGACTTCTCTAAAAATGCACACTGATGGAGACTTCTCCTCCTTTGCTCTAGACCTAAGGCTTCATTGCAAGATCAAACTGATTAACCCATGCCAGAATATTACTGGACTAAAAATGCCAAGCCATAATTTCAAAATTACTTCCTCACTATTTTAAATTTTCTCTAATAGTTCTATTAATTGTTTGATTGTAACATTTGGAATATTATTGTATCTTTATATCTAGCCTTTCACTCCTTTCCCAATATCCTGCTCTGCTTTCACTTCTCAAGATTTCAGTTGTCAACCTGCTGCAAAGAAAAAATTTGTTTTCTTTACAGGAAGGTTTTCAGTATCTTGATAGTCATCACATGTTCTACAATTCACCTCTCTGCTGACTCATAAAAAGATAGGGGATATAGGCTTTAGAATGAGAGAACAACACATTGATGAACAGTGAATAATTAGTTTAACAGAGGTTTACAAAAAGTAGTATGAAAAAATGACAGAAGAGGAGAGACAACAGGCAAAATTTTAAATCATCAGAACTGATTCATTTCTGTGAATGCCTTTTGCTTCTTTGCTTAGGTTTTGGTGAGTGCAAAAGAGTACAGCAAAGCTGCACAGACAGAACGAGAAATGTGGTTCTCCAACAGCAAACAGAACTTTCCCAGAATTGTATAAGGCATCCATTCAAAAATATAGCTTAGCAGGTAAACTCTTAAAAACTCTTGTGAGATTGTGCTCTTCAACCTACTTCCAAGACGCCTGTGTACTGCATTAATGTTTTGTAAGGGAACGTAGAGAATTAGCAAAAGATAAGTGAATCACCGAGTTTTTTCCTTTTAATTCAAACTTGATTCATTAAAGCCTCCCACAAAAACCTCTACAGTACATGAATCAGATTCAAATAATGAGATATTTTAATTAATTTGAACTTGGAACTTTACTTTGGATCACAGAAACCTTCTTAGAGGATGCTCAGAAGACCAGCATGGGGTAAAAGCAAAATATCACATTACTAGATGTTCAAAGAAAACCTATCTTGAGGACCTCCTACAAAGACAAGGATTATTCCAAGGAAAAATAAAGAATGGGAAAATTCCTACAGGCTTTGTTACAACTGATTTCGCATATCTAAGAGTACCTATCTTTGTGTCTAATATGATACAATAGGCTAAATACAAAATATATACATATTGCACACAGTTTATTGCTGCGTGTAGTAAGTTATTCGAAGTATATCCTCTCCGGTTTTGAAAGGGCAGAGAAAGTCTGGGCACTGTGTCCCTGCAAACCTACATTACGCCATGAAATGTTATCAAGTTGTGTATCTGCATTAACTGAAACAAGGGTCAAGATGATACAGCCTAAGGAACAAATTTAAAGATTAAAAAATAACAGCCTCTTGAAATAGGCATACAACAGATTGTAACTGGCAACTGGCTGTCAGTTTCCAGGAACATCACCACTAAATTATGATGTATTGAAAAAAGTTTAAATATGCATCATCTTAGTGTTAAAAATGCCTACACAAAGGGGTTTTTTTTCTAGACTGTTTATGTCTTACTATTTAATTTCAATCTAAAAATCTACTGATTTATTTTGGTTAGCCCTTTAAAAAACAGAATATCTTCTAAAAACCTTCCTGTTAGGCTTGGACTGTAAAAGGGAAAAATTTGTAAGGTGCAAAATATCTTTGTCCCACTGTTTTCCTTTTACATATTGTTACTATGATGAACAAATTACATGGTCCCATCAATCACCACATCTGAGCAGCATTGCTTCTGACACAAAGCAAATAATAAATCTCTCCCTGTAATGAGTTCTGCTTTCTAATAAATTCACCCATTATTTTAGTCTAGAAGATTAACTGTTATAAAATCTATAATATGAAACACAAACAAAATATACATACAAATACACACACAAACTTTGGGGTTAAACCACATTTTGGTATTCACATTATTTCACAAATAACATGTCACCTTTATTTAAGCTGATCAGGCCAGCATTTCCCTTCTATCAGCTGAAGCAGCTAATTTACTTTCATTGACCATCCAGCAGTATAATGTACCACCTGCTTATTATGATCCTCTCTGGCTAGACATTTAAAAAAAACCAAAACTAAACCAGCCTTTCTCTCTCCCATTCTGTAATTTAACTTTGTACAAATGTAATCTTAAATTCTTCAATTCTCTCAGGCATTTTGTGAGTGGAGACGCTGGGATTTTTACAGCACCGCATCTGTGCATGCACATTGTGATTAATACAAGACAAATCCTTCAGGCATATTGCAATTGATGCAGCAAAGCTGAACTTATTTGAAGCATTGCAAAATTATTTGTTTCTTCAACTGTTGATTTATTTCTTCACAGCCAGACAGGTATAGAAGATTAAGCACTTCTTTTTTTCATTGCTGTATGAAGGTAGAAGATGCACATATGGTGGTAAAAGCCCAGAAGAGAGTGTTATTACCCGTTCTAATATTTTGGAAAGAATTTGTTTTCCAGATGAGCTTAATATTTTAAACAACTTTATGTGCTTTAGAAAATCTAAGTCATATTGCAATGAGGAAACCTATCTAGTCAAGTCTTCACTGCTATTTTTGTCACCAACTAAGACAATTTCTATTGGTCTGTAAACATTCACAACCCCACCAAATGCTAGTTCATACTTATTGATAAAAATCAGAAAAGGAAGCCAGAAACATGTTATGTTCAGTCTGCTGCTTCATTTTGGCTCACAAGACTACAGTTTTGACAGTAGGGCCATCTGCTGTTAACTTTCCTTCTCATCATAATACCAGTCCAGTCAAAAGCAATTAAGCATGTTTTGCCATTATAATATGCAGATAATTATGATAAATTACAGTTTTTAAATCAGCCTCAAATTATGCATATGGTAGGTATTTTCCTTGCAGTTACTGATGTAAAAAAATATTCCCGCGTTTTCAAAATATTTCAGCTATTCTATTGATGATGTTATTTCTGTAATGAGATATCTACAAGAAAATTTCTTGGGCACAGAGCCTGACAGCCATTAGAAATCTATTTATATCTCAGCAAGACATTTTGCCAAGTAGATAGAGTCATAACATTCTGCACTGCCATTACACAAAATACTCAGAAAATTGTCTACTCTATTGTGTCACCAAAAAATTAAAAACATATGCAAACACACAACTAAGTAGCCAGAAGAATATTTTACTTTTTGTTGCAATGTGGAATGATTCAAGAGTTTAACACAGGCTAAAACACACGATAAAAACATCATTTTAAGGAACTGCACACTGCTGTTTTGTGTTGAGCTATCTTTGTCGTTGCTCAGGCGATTCTCAGGATTAGCCAGGCATAAATAGACAACAATTCAAAGTGGAGTCAATAAAAATTCATCCTCTACTCCAACACTGGATTTTTCTTGAGGGTACTTTTTTTTTTATATGAGTGAGAGCATACTGTCATACTTTCTCTGAAGTTTAACTGAAAATCACTACTGTTAGCATTTTAACTTTTTTATGTTTCCTCAGTATTTCTTTGCTAGTGAATGAACTTACTGGGAAATAATCAGGCCCTACAATGCGACCACATGCTCTTCATGACCAGAGCAGCATTGAGTGATGGTCCAGGACACTTCATCCATCTAGCTCTTGCCAGGAATGTGAGACCCGCTATGAAAGATGGCTCATAAATCCTGGACACTAACAGCAACCAGCAGCACCTGAACCATGGCAGGCCACAGAGGAACGATGAGGAAGAGAGGAAAGCAAAAGGAAAAATGAGACAATAATGCCAGCAACAGCAGAATCAAATCTGAGCTCTGCTAAATGCACAGAGATGGTGTCTGCAAGGCAATGGGCTAATCACCTTTTCAGCATTGTGGACACACAGTGTTCAAATACAAGTCAGAGAGATAAAAGTTATCAAAAAACGTCAATTCAATTTCAAGTTCAAAAACTTGCAAAGATATGAATGATATGAACTCATATTTAAATCCTTTCCCTCAAACACTGAAGTCAAGCAATACTTCCACATTTAGCAACGACACAGAAGGAAAACCAGGGGTGAATATCTGCTGTACTTAAATGTCAGCTAGCTTGCTTTTCAGCTGTGCTTGCAATAACCACACAGACCCAGAAACAGTAGATGCCAATAAAACAATAGCAGAATATCCCAATCTCTGCCTTCTGATTCTTAGCACTATGAGACAGAAAAGTATAAGATCTTTAACTAAGGGGAATGGAGCCTTTACATAATTCAGCTTGTAGAAAAGATGTGTGTTCTCTCCATATCCCTCTGGTAGCTGCTGTTAACAGCTGCCAATGCATTACCATACTTTTTTTCTCCTTGGCAGGACAGGCAAATTGCTCCCCACAGATCCGATGCCAGTCAACATGGCAAAAGGAACTGTGTTTAGCATAATTCCTCTTCCCTTAACATTAAATTGTTTTCAAAACGTTTGGTTTCTGTCAAACCACTGCTTGGGGTGAACTGTTGCTTCTAGATTTTTCTTTTTAGCATAACATGAAGTTGTACTCAGTTTCCATATTCAATTGAGAAAACGCAGTGGATGTTTTTATTTCAGAAGTACTGCAAAATTTAACAAACCATTCAACTGAAAAAGCTCTTGTTAAAAAACTATTGAAAACAATGTTTAGCTAATTTAAGTTTTCAAGATTAGCTTTGCACAGTATCACAAAAAACTGAATTTTACTACTCAATATAATTCTCAGCAACGTTTTTCAGAAGAGGATATTTGAATTGCAAGGCTTTATGTCTAACACAACAAGATATTGCAATTTTGAGTTGGGAGAGCTTCATGCAGCCAATAAATTACGATGTTTAAATGTACAAACAAAATATTATCCATATCTTGTTGCTGCTTCAAAATAAATTTCTTGCCCTTCATAAAAAAGTCCATTTCCTGAATAAAGTCAAGAACTGCACTCCCTACTTGACTAATCAACTTGAATTCATGCACAAGCCAGTCCACCCTCAATATTAATGCAGGTGGCTTCTCAGAAGCATGCAGAATGACAAAAGCATTCACTGAGTCTTCTTGGAAGCAGCAATGCTGATTAATACCTTCTTAAAAACATATGTCAAAAGCCAGAAGAGACAAACAGAAATGCAAGTCAAATTCAGTAGGAAAAGTATTGCCTATAAGCAGAGAAGTTCAGAGACCGTAGTTGCTCTCAGCTCTCAAAAAACCAACCTTACAATGTAATGTAATTTGTACCATAGCTAGAATTAATAATGAGTTAAGAGAATCAACAATCTAAGAGACTTGGCAAGGCCATCTTAGTGGGGATATTTCTGTTTGGTTACAGTATTGTATGTGCATTCTCAGTGTTCCATGGATAATAATTAGCATGTATTCGAGCCATGAAACACTAATCCCCTATTAAAGCTTATATAAGTCTGATGCCTTCAGTTTACAAACAAAATTTTCCTTGTCTATCACTTGATATTCGAGTTGTGGGCCAAAAGGATGTCAAGGTAGGAAGCACATCCACAAGTACTTACAAGTGGGCACTTAAGTAATTCCCCAGTACAGATACAGGTCCCAGCTCATACAGATCTGGGGAGAAAAGGTGAAAAAATCCCAAATCAAATGAAAATTCTTTCACTCTTGTCCTCTAAAACACATTTGAAAAGTGGTTTTTTTTTTTTTTTTAAGCCAAGTTAGGTACATAAGACAACATCTTAAAAATATTATCCATCGTTAATGACTCCATGACCAGTTCTAACAGCTAAGGCAGAGTGAAGATGTGCTCCCTAGAAAGCAATGCCTTGGTGCTCTATGTCAGTAAAAAAGGAGTGTGGATCTTTGTGAACGCATCAAGGCCATATCTGGTCTTCAGCAACCAATTTGGAAAGTGATATTTTTTGTGAATTCAAAAGTGGACAGGATATTTGAGTGAAACCATGTTTAGAATTAATTTCTTACATCTAGATAGTAAAATGCAAAGAAAGTGAAAACCTTGAATTCTTTGAGACTAAATTTGAGAGACACCACTTTTCACCTGCATCAACTGTATATTCAAATTTTGTCAAAGAGCTAATAATCTCCCTTCCATGGCATTTCAACTATTTTCCACAAAGATCTGCTGCAAGTTGTAAAGATCTACTACAAGTTTTAGCATCTAGTAATGACTGAAAGATCCTGGTATTTTTCATTTAATACATCAGCTTTCCAATTTTTTTGCAACACTGAGGACTTCTGTATGAAATAATCCGTGGTAAAACTCTCTACAAGTGCTCAGAAGGAACTATTAACACTTAATAACTATCTTTAAAAATCTTTTCTGTAATTGCTCCCTCACTTTTCATCCATTATCCCTGAACAGTGGCTTCATTCGCCTGAAAAAATCCTTCTGCCAGAAACCTGGCAGCCAAGGCCCCCACAGCACTTCGAGGGAAGTACAAAGCAGGGTGGAAAAACCCCTGGCACAACCTTTCAAAAAGATATCACATCAATCTCTTCAGGACTGTCAAAGAAACAGCTAATGAGAGGGAGCAATGTCCAAGCACACCAAACAATGGTAGGGGGGAAAAAACTCTCCCTAAATTCACCTGTTTAGTTCACATAAAAAGGAGACAAACTCAACACCACGTAAATGCCACTGGATTTGCATTGTTATCCTCCATTCTCACCCTCCACTGAAGCAGTTATCTGCATTCACGGGCAGGCACAAAGACCTTGAAGCCCTCGGCAGTACTAACAGTGCAGTCAGCACCTCACAGGCAGCAGGTTCCCCTCTTTAGAGATGGGCATCTGTGATCACAAAGCACACTTGCCGAGTTGCACACTTTGGCACAAGACCTGTAGGTTTTGCCCTCAGAGGACTCCATATGCCTGAAGTGCTTTGAGATATAGCAGGAATCACTACAACCCCACAAAAAATAACTGTAGCCATGTTAGTCCCAAATCTATCAACTAGGAGGACTTACAAAAGCAAAATTTACCCAGAAGCACAGTGTTCAGTATATCTCAGCATAGGCAACAGTGAAAGTAAAGGCTCTGCCTTTTTCTGTTTTCAAACCTGCCCAAGCAGTAGATGAAGGAAGGAGATAATCATCTTTGGACATACAGACATACCTACAGCATCTCAAATATCTTCAAAATGCAGACACTTCCTGAGAATCCTTCTTCTGAAGCAGAATTTCTGCAAGGAGAGGGTATCATCTTAACTTTCAGATGCCTGTTATCCAACATCAGAAAATGGTAAGACTTTAAGCAGTGCAGGAATGTGAAATAATGGCTGACAGCACAGTCCTTTAACTCAGATTCAACATCAGCCTTGGCTGTGCCCACTTCCAGTACATGGTAATATATTAGCACAAGAGAAATGGAAATTCTTGGTATTCTTTTTACTATTTTTATTATATCGAATCAGATTCCTGGCAAAAGAAGAAGCAGCAGTAAAAGTAGAAATATTCACCCAGAGTATCTGAAAAGTAAAAATAAATGTCAAGACACCTCATTCATGGTCTGAAATAAAAATCTGCTGACATCTGGTATGGATCAGCTGGCTGAATTGCTTTGATTACTCATCCAAAGCCAAGTTCTTTTTTATATATTCATTTACTCATTTATTTCATGGTTATAAAAACGTGTTTCATAATAAATACGGAGAGTGACAACACAATGCTGATTAACAAATGTGATGTTCCCAATTTCTTTAACAGATTTTCAGATTTTTAAAAGGAATTGTGTGTCTGCAAGATTGTCAGTCCTAAATTTTATCCATGCCTTTGCTGTCACAACTTGGTTTTGGCTTTCTTTGGATATGCTAAATTTATAGGTGTTGACATAGTATTAAGAACTACAAGAAGAAAGTGTCTGTGTAGAGCATTTCAGTGCTTGTCAGGCCACACCTGGAACACTGTGTTCAGTTTTGGTCCCCACTATTAAAAATAGACAGGGGCAGGCTGAAGAGGGCCCATAGAAGGGCCACAAAGGTGAGCAGATGACTGGAAGCCTGCCATGAAGGGAAAGGCTGAAACAACAGGGCTTGTTCACTCTGAGAAAAGAAGCCTTAGGGGAGGCGTTGTCGCCATGTTCCAGTATTTAAAGGGTGGTTACAAAGAGGGAGACCCCCTTTTTACAAGGAGTCATGTGGAAAAGACAGGGAATAATGGGAACAAGTTACTCTTGGGGAGATTCTGGTTGGACACAGGAATAAAGTTTTCCACAATGAAAACAACCAGCCATTGGAATAACCTTCCGAAGGAAGTGCTGGATTTCCCAGTATTGGGCACATCTAAGATTCACCTGGACAAGGTGCTGGACCATCTAGTCTTGAACCTAAATTCTCTATAAGTTCCTTTTAGAAAATTGAGGAAAACAATTAGAATTGTGCCCCTTCAGTCTTCTACTCTCTATACTTAATCAATCCAGCCCTCAGGTCTTTTGCTCCTTTTGTAGCTTGGTGTTCTGCAAAGCTGCTTTCTAGCCAGACAGCCCTCCCTGTGTAGTGTTGCACACAGCTGTTCCATCCTAACTGCAGCAATTTGCATTTGCCTTTGCTGAAGGCAAGGTTCATCCAAGCCCATTTCTTCAGCCTGTTGAGAGCACTCGGAAGAGCAGTCCAGCAAATCAACCACTTCCCTCCAAAAGAGCAACACTGAGCAAACTTACTGAAATTGCATGCAATAGAATCATACAGGTTGTTATGAAGGAGTTAAGCAGTCCTGGTTCTAGAGCTGAGTCCTACGGAACTTCCAGCAACTGGTGACCAGCTGGACTTCAGACCACACTGACCCCAAGCCTTCAAGTCCAGCAGTCAAGCTTGTTTTCCAGCTACTTTGATCTGCCTAACAAGTATCTCATCAGTTTAGCCATCAAGGTATTTCTGAATTTCAGGGTTCTAATCTTGCTATTTACCTTCCTCACCATCGCCTCACAGGTGTGCAGCTGGAGCTGTCACTGTCCTTCCCACACTTCACCAGGTCCTCTTTACTCGTGAGCAGCAGATCACCTACTATGACTGATGGGGCAGCACTTGCATTAAAACAGATCCTCAACACACCCCAAAAATCTCACTGATGACATGTGCCACAGCATGTTATGCTATCCAGCAGATGTTGACAGGTCAAAGCTGCTCTCAAGAAACAATGTTTTCAAGCAAGCTTCCTCTAGTTCTCTAAAGAAGGTTTCAGACAATTCCTTTCTTCTTTCAGTCTGTAGCAGATGTTTGCTGAGAGGCATCATGTTGGACTCTCCTTTGATCTTAACCAGCTTATTACCCCTTCCAAAGCAAATCTAGATCTGCAAATTCAAGCCACAATTGGAGCACAAGCCTTTCTTTCATCTTAGCAGCTGGTACTTCCACAACAGTCTGCATTCCTCACTACCATGCACTGTTCATATGAGCTATCCCATACCACATTTCTGTGCTCCTAGAGAGGTACCCAGATGCTACCCAGTCTTTGTATTCCTTGTTGTTTCCTGTGCACTGTGCTTTTCTGTACAGATAGATGGGCCACCAGGGAAAGCATGAAAGGTTTGCATATAATTCTGCCATTTAAGTACTTCTCTGGCCTTCATTCCTTCCCTTCTCTTTGGGTTTCAGTCTTCATTTCCTGAAATTAATACTCTTTTAAAATGAAGTTTCATTGAAAGAGGTGATATCCTAACTGAGGCTCAAACTCTTCTCCATAGGTAAACAAAAACACATGCATTTGTAAGAGAGCAATAACCCTACCACCTTCCAACCAGGCTGCTTACTTTCCTTCACTCCTACAGTCGGAAAGAATACCTTGGACAATGTGAATCTAACCCATGTTGGTGCTTGAATCTGGAAATTACCTGAAAGGACAGTTCTAAAAACTACTCATCCAGCTTAATCAAAGCTTTTTAGACAGCTATTCAAACTTAAGGTCATATGTGAAGCATTGTTCCCTGAGAATGATCCTCACATTAGAGGGACATTAATTTATGTTAATATTTTTGAAGAACAGATCAGCAAAAAAACCACAGAACTCCAAAGGTGTACCAGATGCATGACTGCTCTTGTGATGAACTTCTGAAGTTACAGGAAGACAAATATAAGTGGTTTGATTATGAAATGAGTTAAGGATGCCCAATATGTACCTTTTACCATATGTTACAACAATGCTCCTTTTTCGACTTCTTCATATCTCTGTGAAGCAGAATTTTCTGGAAAAACAAAAAAACACCTTGTTTTGTTGTTAAAAACAAGTACAGTAACCTGCTGAGTACTGAGAATGAGCTACTTTTATGTCTGACACTTCCCACTGCTCCTAAACAGATTTGTGACTCCAAGCAGACTCATCTATCTCATTAACAAGAAGTACTATTAGGGAAAAACAGAAACCTTTGAATTTAATTAAAATTCAAGTACATTTTGTCTGAATGCGCATTTTTATTTATGTTGTTACATACAAAAGGAAAAGCATTAAAGTTCTATCTATGCACTTGTTTACAGAGAAAGAATAATCAGCCAATATTTTGAGAGAGTAATAGTCAGATAGTAGGAGAAAAGGTACCAACTACTAAAATTTGTCACCTCCTGGTTATACCTTATCTTTGCATGCCATGGTCTATTCCAAAAGCTACCCAGTGGAAAAGGATGCATCTTGTTACCATAATGTCAAAGTGATACTCAAATGTGTTATGATGCAAATAAAAACAGCTGAGAGGCAGAGGCCCATGAAAATCCACTGACAAATTTTTGAATGGTTTGGGTTGGAAGGGACCTTTAAGTTATCTAGTCCAGCCTCCCCTTCTGTGACCAGGGACATTTTCAACCAGATCAGGTTGCTCAGAACCCCACCTAATCTGGCCTTGAATTGCAACTCCTGTTAACATTATCACGTGAATAGTAGGGTGTACGAATCTGAAAGTCTTAATCATACAAACATATTTTTAAGTCATCTCTCAATTTCAGAGGACTACTTCACAGTTGGTTTTGATAACTGGTGATCTTTTTAGACTGTTTTCATAAGGTGAAACACAAAGCCTAGCCAGTCTAGGATTTCTTTTAATTACACATTCAATGAGTATCATCAAACCTGTAATCCCATTTCAAAAGTAAAACTTCCAAAAACATATTACACAGAAAATACCCAGAGGAAAAGATAAAAGTGTTGGGGAAAGAGAAGAGCAGAGGGAAATGAGTCCTTTAGTTACAGAAGACAAAGCAGAATAAATATAGGCCTAAACCAGAATAAGTTTCAACTGTAATTCATCTAAATTCCAAAATATTTCTACTGATACCACTGAAAGCACACTTATCCTATTTTTCTTCCCCAAAAAGTCAGTAAAGAGAGGCATTATGCAGAGAGATATACAGGACTTAAACTGCTAATAAAAAATTCTGTCCTCATGCTCACCTGTTTTTCACAAAAACTGACAAACACAACAAGATTCAAATAAATATCCATTGAATTATAGATATTCTACCCCACCAAAAAAAAAAAAAGCCCAAACAAAACAAGAAGACCACAAGCTGAAAACCAGTTAAAAAAGCAATCAAACTGAACCCAGCAATAACTACTTCAGTATCATAAGGGACCCTCTACTTCAGAAGAAAACCCATATGAGGAATTCCATTCAGATAGTGGATCTATCATACAGCCCCAGTGTTACATATTACACTTGAAGATGAGCGTTTTGAACCAATTTCCTGAGGTAAAGTCCACTGACTTCTACTGCTTCTTTGATGAAACAATATCAAAGGGGAGATATCTGTCTTGCTCCACTTTTGAATTCAATTTCTTCAAATAATTTCTGTGCTATCCAACCCCCAAAGGGAGAAATTGCTGAGGGGACCCTGTGCTCATCCCTGCACACCTAAGGTGGAGCAATTGTGAATTCCAAGAGGCACAGCCACCAAGTACACCCCAAGACAGCTTCTGGACACACAGCTCCTGCAACCTGAGTGCAGCCACCAGACAGCAATAAAGGTGACCCCAGTTGAGGCTGAGAACATTTCTCCCTGACTCAGAGCTTCATCCTTAGCAAGGATGAACAATAAATAATTTCATCTGAGCAAATTGCTACTATGTCACAGTGAGAAAGAAAGACAGGGTGATATGACCATCTGCATGTTTAATGACCGCTTCTGAAAAAGATAGCATACACATAATGGACTCATCCAGCCTCTCTCTGGAATCATACACTGCCCAGTCAAAAGCACTCCATCAATTTACCCACCCAACACATGCAAAGTGACTTCAGTGCTAACAACAAGCTTCTGGACTGCAGTCACACTGTAGCTTGAAAATGGTGATATCCTAAAGGCAGACCAACAGGGTCCCAGTGGCAGTACAGAACTGAGTGTTAATGAGATCAATACTCAGCTCAGAGGCCATACTCCAAGGGCCCAAGATGAAAAGGGCTGGAAGCCCAGCCTCAAAGCAGGCTAGAGCCTGGCCAGGAAAAGCAGCAGTAATGGTGCCTCTGTAATTTATCAGGGTCCTACACCTTTGAGATCCAACATTCCAGATCAGGCTCTGCAAAACAGCAGGCTCAGCATAAATGATGAACCTCTCAAAAATCATCTAATCAACTTTCTTTTCTGGGTCAGATCAAGAGGCTGGCCTTTTAAACCAGCAGAAAAGAGGTCATGCCTGGGGAAGGAACATAAGAAATAAGGCAGGTATGGAACAGTCATTCTCAAGTCTTACCTTCTGGCTTCCAGTGAAGACCATTTCTTTCTTTTCACTGTAGGCAGTCTTTCCACTAAATTCTATTCCAACAGAGTGTATTGGAGGCTATAGATACCAAAGCAAAGCCACAGTCATCTTCTACCATTTCTATGGCTAAAACCAACTCATTTTTATAGGAGTAACAGCCTTCTAGCTCCTAAGGTACAATTCTTACTGTCCTTTGTGCTGACAACACCAATTCAGTACCACACTGCCATGAGCCATTGATTTGACAACTTACTGACTTTCATATATCCAACAGAGGCTGACATTAACATGTGATTCCAGACAGGACACCTTATTTCTGGGAGTTCATGAGTCTTTTTTCTAATGAAGAATATTAGCATTAAAGTTTCTCTCTTAAGCCCAAGTATGGTACGCCAAGGAAAATACTATTCATTTTCAGAAGGAGCAGGATGCTAAGGAAAAGAAAAAAAAAAAAAAGGAAAAAAAAGAAAAAACAAAACAAAACAAACAAAAATAGACCAAACCCCAATATACAGCACACAGAAACACAACAAAAAAATCCCCACCTCACATACAAGCACCTAACAATCTGTACTGTCTAATTCACTCAGGAAGCAGAGGCAAAAAAAATTGAAAAGGACCAAACTTCATGGAAACTTACTCCCTCAAGTCAGGGTCCCAGAAAATTGTTCAACTTTTGCTTGCAAACTTCAGAATTCAGATACTTTGGGAGCTTTCCACTGCAGCAAAGGGCAGAGCTTTAAAAAAACTACAAGACTTTAATCAGACATTAAGTAAGATAGCCTTTTCCCAGCTCCATCCCCCAGGATATGTTCAAAGAAAGTTGCATTTGAACAATTTTCAGCACTGGTAAACAGCAGTCTGGGGAAGGAGCATTAACTTTCAAGACTTTTCTTCTACAATCTGACAAAATCAGGCAAGTTGGAAAACTCTACCAATGTATCTCTGAAATACACTGCAACATTTTGATGAAAACAGTTTTGTGCTTGTATCTTTGATCTAGGATCAAAGTTATCACCCCAGATGAATCTGACCCAAGTACACAGGTATTTCAAATGCCGAATGACAGACCAACTGAGGATTAAAGGTCAGTCAATAGCTTGAAATGCAGTAAAAACAGACAATGCTGAAGTACACTTAGATCTTCATGCAAATAGCCTTCAGGCTTGTTATAAGTTTAGTCAAAATGAGACAGCAGGATCTATTCAAGTTGTGCTCCAGGCTGGATGCTGTAAGACAGGGTTGTGGTCATGACTATAGTATCAATTTGCTGCACGATCTATTCTTTTGGATTCAGCTGTATTTCACTACTGACAGAGCAGATTTATTCTGCAGCTTTACATGACTATCATGGAACTGATTCCCTGTGGGATCTATATCATTTTATGTTGGGCTTCTTCTTGTCTGTCCAGAATGCTTTTGCCTGCTGATTTTTCATACAGCTGGAAACAAAGCTGAGGCTTCCTCAACAATCAGGGCCCTGATCAGGTTCCTCAGGGCCCGCATAGGAAATTGCTACTGCTCACATAATAAATTCCCTGAGTACAGGATATCGATAAAGCCAAGAATGCTCTTTCCTAATGATTAATTTAGCTGCTGACTTCAAATTTCCCTTCCACATAACAGCTTTTCTGTTATTTAATCAGAGATAAGCAAGTTTCTGAAAGGTTCTTCCAGTTTAATACTGGGTTATCAGATAGTTAAAGCACTAAAAACCATCCTTTAAAGATCATTCATGGTCTTACTCAACAGGTTTTGATTGAGATTTCAAAATACCACAGCTGTTTTTACAGATATGTTGGAGCGACTAAATCTAAGCAGTAACTTTGCCAATAAGCCCAGAACCTCTCTTTTACAAATGCTTTTTGTGTTAAATCCTGCCTGAAATAAGCCATCTGCAACAAACCTCATTCAGCTACATGTGTTAACCAGTAGACAACAGTACAACACCACAGGAAATAATTAACAGTACTTCTACTCCTAATATCGCTTTGACTCTATAGCAGGACTATACCGATACTGCACAGATACTATTTCAAAATATAAGCATATTAACAAAAAATATCCTAGGTGCGCACACACACACACACACACACACACACACACACAAAAAAAAAAAAGTTATCACAAACTCATCCTGAAAAGCAAAATTTTTTTACAAACCCATCTTGAAAAGCAAAGTTTTTCTAGTTTCCAGAGGGGAGGGATGGTATTCACACCACTGAAGCTAAGGTGCTTACACAGGCAGCTAGTATCCTGTGGCTCTTCAACACTAAACAGAGAAAGAGAGGATTCTCCAGGAACAAATTCAGAGCAGAGACCCAGTATAAGCTCTTTGTAGAAACAATTTCTTCTAGAAGCGAAGAAAACATAAAAGAAGCACAAGAGAAACTGAGGCTTAGTGGTTCACGCTGTAACACAGAGAAACAATAAAAATTCTCATTATATCATAGTGTCTCTTCAGGCTGGCAGAGTTCAATGAATCAGAATTCAGATATGACTGGATTACTGCCTTCTCATATTCTTTGAGGTTTCCCAGTCTCTGCAGTTCTGAATGATGGACACAGGAAATAGATTTCATGGATATTTTGATGAGAAGAGAAACAGAGGTCATATCCTCCCAGTGTAGAAACAATAATGTTTATCTACTGTTTGGCTTCTGCAGTTATACAATTTAATTAACCTCAGCATGATCTGTGGTAGAATATAAGATGAGACTTCAGTTGTCTCACTGATTTCAATTTTGCTGTGAAGTTTCAAAGCAGTGATTTGGAAAGTTGAACACAAAGAGTGATATTATATTCTATGAGATTTCTGAACAAACCAAAGTCTTACTGGGAATTACCCTCAATATGCAAACTACTGATCAACTACATTGTTTGTTATTATGCCAGTGCAAGTGATATCTTTTATTGTTACCAACATATAGATCGGCATGTGAAAAGGAAATTATGTAGGTTTATGTCATCCAAGAGTCAAGGGTTTCAAGGACCCAAGGATTCTTGGATGCCCATCACCTGGGTAGTTAATAATCTTATTCACAATCCTGTATTTGTTTAGGGAGCAGATATCTTCAAGACAAACGACTTGGGTCCTTGACTTCATTTTATGTAAATCATGAGATCATAAGTATGAATTATGTATTTTGCAAGAGACATGCTTTTATGACAGTTTGCTCTATGAAGAGCAACAGTAACACAATTCACCCTGAGAATACCTGAAAGTGAGTCAGGGTATATGGCAAGTAATTCACTGTAAGTGGAAGATAGAATGGAGCTATTCCTGTGGAATGAAGATCACATCTCCAGCCCTCTTGAATTTCAGACCTTTCTCAAACAAAAGACTTGATGATTTTCTTGTATAATTTAGTAGGTATAACATTTTCTAGATGAGTTACATTTTTCAGGAATTTGTAACTGTAGCATTCTCTTATTCCTTGTCTTTTATTCTTAAAGGAAAAAAAGTCAACTCTTTTAATTAGAAGAAACAAAAATATAAACTTTGAAACTATTAGATTTTTTCAGTTAAACCAGTTGATATGCTTTTGCTTAATCCTGGTCCAAAACTCCTCTGCACCCAGCTATAACAAACACTTAAGATTCAGCTGGGTTGCAGACCATGTAAGAATCCATAACCCTGGCTACAGCACAATTAACATCTCCAGACATCGGTCACAGCCAGAATGGTTTCATGGAGGAGAAGTCTCACCTAGAGAACCTGATTTCCTTTTGTGACAAGGTAACCCACCTAGCTGATCTAGGAAAGCCAGCAAATGTAATTCCTTTGGACTTCAGCAAAGCCTTGATGCTGTCTCTCACAGTATCCTTCTGGACAAGATTTCCAGCTCACAGCTGGATAACCATGTCATGTGGTAGGTGAGCAACTGGCTCACAGGTCAAGCACAAACAGTTACAGTGAATGGGGTAACATCAGACTTTACAAACTACTAAAGCTACACCAAACTTTCACGAAGCAGGAACCTTCCAAACATTTTCCTGGAAACTTGTGCAGTTACTCCTTTGAGCAGGGACACCTGCTTCTCTGTTACTCCCAAGAGATTAAGTGTACATTACATCACTTTGGTGGTAGGTTACATTTAACTCCTAATCAATACCATTTCTTTTGCTAGCTTTAATATAGGAACATTGAGATAATGTACCGTTTTATATCATGTTGTAATCTACTTGGAGTTCTTTAGTTTTACACTGTGTAGTAAGTAATTCAGATTGAGATCTTTCATCTGTTATCTCTTGTCTGTTTAATACTCACTTTTATAAATAGATCCAGTTTGCCATCACTAGAACTTTCAGAGTGATTCCTTCATTTTAAATTGTGGTCGAGTTCTGAGGCTAAAGCAGTGCCTGTCTGAAGTTTCCACTCATCCCATGACAGCTGGCCAGTGAGATCAGATAAGCAATCTGCCTAATACCATGTGTTGGATACAGATAGTAATGTGTTATGCCTCATTTCTTGTTTTAATTTTGTCTGTGGAATTGTAAGGCTGAACTTTTCTATGAGTGAAGTGGTTGCAAACATTTGCCTCAACCTTTCCCCTGCCCTCTGGCCCCCAGGTGCTCTCTAATGCTTGCTATGGAAGAGCAACTGATGACTAACATTTCTTAAAGGAAAGGGTAAAAAAAAAAAAAAAAAAAAAGGTAAATGCAATCACAGAAGTGCTTTAGTGGCCTGGAACAATTTCAGAAGGGAAATGGTATGCAGGGCACAAAATTTTCTGTACTGTATTATAGAAGTTTCTTCAGTTCAACCAAATAATAATCAGAATATTACAGTCTTTTCAGATTAATTTGTAGCACATGTCTGGTCATCTGTGTCTAGATTTCAGTCAGCAGGAGGAACGATTTCAGGAACAGAAGAACAAGGATCTTAACTAACTGTTCTTTGAGCAGCTAAACTAATTAGCCTGGTGTCTCTCATGTCCCTCACAAAGACTAGTTTTCCTTCATATTCCTGACATCTGTCATTGTAACAGCCCATATCTGCCCAACATGCCCAGAGCCACACTAAGTCTGTACCGATTTCATGTTTCAGACTAAGACAGTTGATATGCATCTGCTCAATTCTTGCCCAAAACATTTCTGCACGTAGCACCATATACTCAAGTTTAATCCTACACTCCTCAACACAGGACTCTTGTTCCCTTTTCTCCCAGAGATGCATCAAGCTGCATCTAACAACATATACTGAAAATAAAGGTCATAAGAGCAGAAGTGTCCCTTCCTTCTTCACAAGGGGGGCATAAATATGGGTTTCTACTCCATGTCAACACCAATTTTCATGCAACCTCTAAAACCTCAAAATTTTTAAGACCTTGCTTTAAATTGGCAAAAAATATCCATCAGCTATTAGAGCACAGATGGAGTAATGGCATATTCCTCATTTCCTTAGGTAGACAGGCAACAGATTAGGTGAAAGGACGCATTTTTCAGAAAATGTTTGTCACTCTGTGTGCCATCTAAAATTTTTGAATCTGTCACTGAAACTTATCACCTAATGCACATTCATTTGAAAATGGCAGACAAAGGAAGAATGTGAATATAAAAATTACTCAAAAATATTTTTGAGGCATAGTGGTACACCTCCCAATATTATGCAGCTAGTTTAAATAAATAAATAGAAGCTGTAATATTTAGATAGATAACAGCAATAAAATTACTAGTGATATGCTTTGCTGCCTTGACAGTAAATCAACATAAAAGATTTTTTAAAATGTTTCCTGTCATGTAAATGAGATAAAATGCTGCTTCCTGAATAATAAATATTTGGACCGTGCTGTGTTACAGCAAGTCCCTATAAACAGGATATGTAGTTAACAATAGAGATAATGGAAAAGTTGACACCTCAAGCACTTTTTTAATGTTGCATTCTTTTTTGAGAGACTAGAGTAAAACGCTGTATGACATACTCCAGAGAAGTCCAAGGAAAGGACTTGGCATTTAAATTTCCCAAATGAATGACACTTTTGACATTTCCCTTAAGAAAGCTCATGATGTACGGTAGTTTTTGTTCTGCTTTCCACTAGGAAAAAATGATCAGAATAATGAGAGTAATTGGTAAACAGATGAGTAAGAAATCCCAGAAGCAATCTCATATTAAAAGGCCACACTACATATTACTGAGGAATACTGCTCTATAACAATTTTGGTTGAATCATAAATGGATTTTTTTGCTCTGGGTTGTTTGGGGTCTTTTTTTCCTTCAAATAAAACTTTCCAGAAAGCAAGACAACTCATTAAGAAGGTGTCAACATACAATTCCTGGTTAGACCAATCACTTCTGCTAGAGACATCCACACAGCTCTGCTAAGAGGGGCTTCCAGCAGCAGAGATCTCCACAACATTCCCCGGGCACTGGATGAGGTTACCTACCTCAGCCTCTTTCAAAAAAGTCATTTCCTAACATCTAGCTTGAATCTCTCTCAATGCAAATTAACTTTCCTCTTCTCCTGCTCTCAGTAGGCCTTGTAAGTGCTCTTTCTTCCCTCTACTTTTCTTATCTTGATTCTGCTGTTTATCCCCTTTTTCTTTAAATTCAATGCCCCAAACATGATATATAAGTTGTATCAATATCCTATTATACATAATATAATGTAATGCTATTTATAAATTATTTTTAAACAGCAGAATAGTGTGGGTTCACATTTAGTGTAGTATCCAATACAGTTACCATAAGCTTTTCTTCAGTATTTTCTAAGCAAGGGTTCCTTCACCGTGTGATTGTGCAGCTAATTATTCCAAAGGGTAGCACACCACAAAAGTCATTTGTAAATTTCTCCCAACTTTTTATAGACTGTTGATCCAGCATGTTTATCCTAATTTGTCCTCCAAACTTCTTGCTGTTTCCTCCTCATGGCCAGCTGCAAAGTAAAGAAGTATGCCGAGCACACCCAAACTAAACCCTCTAGAAACACATTCAGTCCCCTATTCAAGAGCAGATGCTTCACATAATTAGTCTGCACAGTTTCCTAACTACTGGTTGATTCAGTTTGCAGCTGTTTCATCTACCATGTTTTTGGGTTTTGTTTTGCTTTGTTTTTTTGCTTAAAAATACAGCTAGCAAAAAAAAAGAAAATCCAGGTGTTAAAGGCAAAGTTACATCTCATCTACAGCCTCTCTGACACTAAAAGGCCCATCACTTTTAGACAATTAAATTAGACTGGTTTGAAAAGAGTTACCCTCAGTCAAGATGCCTTGTATGAGTTGGTTTTATTCAATTTTGTCAAAGATTGTAAGCTCCAGCAGTTTACTTGAACTTAAGTTAGGTAAACTGTCTGCAATTCTCTGATACTCCTCTTCCATTCTCTTACTTTTTTTCCATCTTTCTGAAAATTTACCATCTTCACTGAAAATTCTGTCAATGTTTTCTTGAACAGGAATATTTCAGCCATTTCCCTAAATGTGATGACATTCATCAGGATCAGCCAATACAACAGAAATCTCTTCCTTCCTTGTTCTACACCTACTCATTGACAGTAATCATGCCAGCTATGTGAGAAGATCACAGTTAATTCCCTTTTCCACCTATAATGATTACCCATAGATTTCCACACTCAAGCAGCAGTCTGGACCTCAGAGCATGTACGACCTTGACAAATCAATGTCATTCCTGTTAATAAGGCAATATAAATATTCAAGCCTCTGAATCACTTCACCAGATTTTTTTTAATGGCATGTAACTTTGACAGTTCTTCCTCTTTATTTCATGCATATCTTATATGGCATTTAGAAATTTAGGATGGGCAGGAGACCACTGGTTTTTTCTCTTCTCTTCTCTCCCACATTAGCCCAGCAATCATGAGGTAGATATCAACATGTCCTGATGCTACCAAAGACACATATTTCAACTTCATTATGCCATTTTTTACAACACTACATTGACTGTCATATCAAGTTCCCAGAAGAGATAAAAGCCACATTCCCATCCCAACAACCACTAACTCAAAATATCTTAACCAGCATCATTCTGGCTTACTACCAAACTAAATTTTAACAATAAGAACCCCAGAAACAAAAAGACCAGCTGCAAAACGCAAATGTAAATCTTAGCTGTAACAGCAGTGTCTCCCCACCCAAGCAGGATCTGCCTCTGATAAACCAAAGCAGTTTTTCCTCTCCAAGAAAGGAGACGCACAAACCATACCTGTAACACTTTGACCCTGTCATTCCTTCCTGACATACAAGAATTCCACTTTTCTTTTCAGGCTCCCAGGCAAAAACTACATGTGGTGCACTCTCTCAAACATAAGCAACTAGAAATATTTTTTCATTGAAATTGGAACAGATCAGCAGTAGTCACTTTGCAAAGAGAATTGAGACCTCCAAAACTGAAAACATAATTCAAAAGTAAATTTCTCTCAAGAATATATTCAACTGTATTTGGATTTTAATTATTATGAAAGTATGTTAGAAAAACTAAATTATGAGTCTTCTATTATTGGTGTCAGAAAAAAATAAAAGAAAAGAAAATTAGAGCTTGCTGTTTTGTTGTTTGGGTTTTTTAAAACCTTGACACTTACAAGAAGCCAGATCTCAAGTAATCCTGCTCAAATAACTTTAATTCTGTTAAAAAAAAAAAAAAAAAAAAAAAAAAAAAAAAAAAAGGGCAACCACAGTCCTAGACTGTCTCTGCTACTGCCTTTCAGAAACATGTAGCACTTACTGAGACTGTAGTTAATGACTTTGTGGGTTTTTTTCTCTACTCGACTTCACACACTACGTTTACTAAATAATTACAGAACTTTTCCAAGGTCAGAAATCAATGTCTATACAGACAGTGACAACAGCCTGTAAGCAGTGACAGATATCACAAAAAAACTTTTTTAACAGAAAAAGCACATATACACTTTCCAAGCGTCCATAAACCCCACACTAACTAGACAAAGTACACATATGGATGTGTACACACAGAGATTCACATCTCTTTTTCTTAGTAATGAACTAAATCATTGGGAATTCGTAGCAAAGGTCACTGTTCTCTCCCATAGGCTGTTGGGTATCTTTGGTGCATTCCAAGCTCATTCTTTTGTAAACTTGTACTAGATCAAGGTCCAGCCTGGTGAGTAGATAAAAAGCCTCTGCACTAATTGCAGTATCCAGTCTCAGGGTATCACAAGTACATTACTCTGCACATGGCCTAAGTTTATCTAACATTGTTATCACAATTTCCAGAGGTGCTGTACTGAAACAAACTGGCTTCAGTGGAATTTGGCATGGCAAGTATTAGCAGCAGTGTTAAAACAACAATCTTCAGGAGCCATATTAAATTTGAACATCCAGTACTGGCAGGGTTTAGAAGATTTGTGAACTGGTGGGCACAGGGAATTCACAGAAAGTCAAATTTTTTCTTGTTTCTCCCCTTCCCCAATAATAGATATTAAATCAAGTTTACATATAAAGATACTGCTGTTAACAGTTCTTTAGGAAGGGATGAAGAGTTCCCCCTTTTTCTTGTTAAAACTATAACATTGTAACTTAGAAAAAAAGCCATGAGAAATTATATGATGGATAACAAATAAGGCAATGGCAACAACTTTTAGGAATTACTAATAGGCAATTTCTTCTTGCCTGCAAGAGCAGGGCATACAAGAATTTCTTGTTTGTTTGACATAGCACTATCTCAGCCATATTCTTTTCCATGATTGTCTCACCCAACAAGATGTAGTTGTCATCTCAGCCATGAGACCAGCCAAAACTTGGTCCCATAGTGGAAAGCAACCTGAACTGATTAATTTGTTTATCAAGATGTAGAAAGACATTGGATTGCGTCTTGCCCACTTGCAGTAATTAATTATACAAACAAGCCCCATAGAAACCTTCCAAGGGGATTCTAACACCCATGACCCCACAATCCATTCTCAAATGCTGTTACGTTAACTCCACAAAATACACAAAACTTCATCGAAACTGTTAATGGAAAATGCGATTGCTAATAAGAAACGATACTGCACTGTTAATATTTTCTTCCTTTCCCTGAATCTCAAAGCCAGGAAAAAGATAAGCACTTTGCAGGTTTTTACCCTTTCAGGTTTTTCCTTTTGTCACTGTCTTAGTATTGCTTCAATGTAACTCCTGTATTTGGGGGTTTGTTTGGTTGTTTTTTTATAAAAGATGTTTGGCAAAGTCCAATATCACTCACAATATACCAAAAGCATAAACATTAGAAACAAAAAATTAAATTATATGAAATACACTATAATATCAGCAAGGCTTTCTTCTTACTACATAGAGCCTTTTATTAAAATCTAATACTAACACCAGATTAATGTGACAGCCATGAGTATACAAACTAAGTTACAAAGGAAATAAGCTTTTATTACTTTTTCAAAGATACAACTACCTTAAAAGTAAGAGAGGGATGATGAAAATCGCTCAGAGCAGAAAAAAAACCCACAAACTAAAAAACCAGAGTGTTTCTGGAAAAAAATATTCAAATTGTGGAGCAGTTAATTGGATTTCCATGCTTATATTTAATACAACGATCCTCTTTACACAAAGTCTTTACTTAGGCTGTGTATTTCCCCATGTACAAGCCAAGTACAAGAGGATTTAAATAAAACTTTAACATTTAAGATGTTTCCGTTCTTATGATGGAGTTAAAAACTAGTACACAATACCAACACAGGCAATAACCAGGGCCAGTAACAAAAAATAGAACTGGATTAGTCAGATGCCAAAAACATGCATAACAACACACCTCAAAATAGTTTTTGTCCTGCTGGAATTCTCCAGCAAAGTGCTGTGACTTCAAATGCAACAGTTGCAGAGCTCCAGCTGGAATCATCCCTCTCAAAACTCATCAGACACTGGAGTGAGTCACTATCATTCACATTAACGATAGCAAGTTTTAGTGCCATTAGTGAAGTCAAACATTAAACTTTTTCTAAACCATTGAACAGATGTTCCAGCCTTTATGCTAGCATGACTTTTTTTCCTAATTGACTGTGTTATATCCTACCAGAAACCTGTTGTTCTGGCAACTGTGCACAGGACTTGAACTTCATCCCAAACTTTTCTTATCTGCTTCCACCTCTATAATTCCTTTTGCCAATTCCCTCGCAGAGGGCAGCAGCAGCTAACACCTGTGCTGCTAACGGAGCGAGGTCTCACAAGGACATGGAGACACAAGGCTACAAAAGTGATGGCAGCAGGGCACAGAAGGAGCATTTTTCACAGGTGGGTGTGAGCACCAGGAAAGCACAGTGGTGGGATGGGATGGAGCACTGAGCAGAGAGAGGCTGGATGCAGCGCCAACTATCCTGTCTACATTTCAGAAATCCACTGTCACAGTTTAAGAACATATCTTCAGAATGAGCTGTAATTAAGCCTTTTCTCTCCTTTATTCCTCCTTGCCCTTAAAGGCCATTTACTGCATATCTTTCTGCCCCATTGGAGTCCCATGAGGCTGGGAATGAAAGCAACAGAGTTCTTTATCTTCAGAAGACATAACTGCAAATGGCTTCTAGCTAAAATATTAGAAATCTTTTTAAGTAAAGCGACTTGATATGACTCATTTGCTAATGTCATAAGCCCGTGGCACAAAACATCTTTAAAAAGATAGTTTTGTCTAACTGCTTATTAAATAGAGTCAATTTTATATTACTATCTTTTTGTTTTCCTTCTACATCCCAAATAATCTAATTTCTCAACAATTAAACAGTTTGCTTTAATATACTCCTGCTGATTTAAACAGGAAACAATAGAAGTAAAAGGGTAAAATCCTTATTAGGTCAGTGATTGCTTCAATAGGTTGCAGTAAATTAAAAATTTAATTTATACAATTAAGCAGCTTCATTAATATAATTGCCATTTTCCTCACTCTTTTGGCTTAGTATATGCCAATAATTATATTGGGACATACCCTCATTAATGCACATACATATTTACAGTTTACCCCTACAATTTCCACCTACAACTTCCACATTACTTCCAGGTAAAAATCAGTAATGTGCATTTGAAAAGCCAGTTAAGAAACCACACCTAAAAAATAACTTCCCATCCTGGACAACAGTGTGAGAATCACCCTTAGGCTGTGTAAGTAACACACATGGGAGCATATATGTATTTAATCACTCTCTTAATAAATCAGATCCCATTTATTTTCCAGCTACAGAGTCTGGACGCGATTCAGAATCTGAAATGCCACGCCTGAGTACAATGCTGCTCCAATACCCAATAGAATGCTAGTCTGCTCTAAAACTTCATGATTCCAACTTTGTAGAAGAGGGAGTTATGTTATTAAACTAGTAGAAAAAAAGTCCAAAAATGTTATGATTGTCTATCTTGCAGAAGGGAAGCAATTTTCAGCCAAGTAATTGGTACATTTTCTTAGTGCATTATGTTTCTCAAAACATGTTACTGTAGGTGGAAATTAGCATCCCTTTTCTTGAAGACGGAAATTACTTGTCTTCTATAGTGACTGGAGCTGTCATTCCAAGAGCTGACAAATGTTAACAATCTCTGTAGGTGTTCTTTACAAACATCTCAAAAATAAATAAATATATTCAGAACAAGGACCCAACGACCAAAGAAAGGTTATAAATAGAAGGAAAATACCACTGTCTGAATATTCAAATGTATCACATATCCATCATTTCCAACATAAGGAAAACTATTTTAGAATAGCTAAATTGGCACATTAACCACTAATATGGAACATTGCCAGAGAAGGAACACAAATATTATTTATTAACAACAAAAAAAATTAGCTGTATGTCCAATTTTGCAGACAACATCAAAGAGGAAATGAAAATAGAGAATAGTTCCATTCCAGACATCCAATCTAGTAACCTGTGCAGACAGACTAGCAAAACCCTTACATCTGCAATTTAAAAACTGCACAGATACTTTTCTTTAAATCTTTTCATTGTTCATCACATCCTCATTGCAGTTTCTAGAAACTGTTTCCAGTGCTTGCAACAACAAAATATGACGCTGCACCACCTTTATGCTGAAAGCAGGTCCACCAAGTCCAAACAAACCAATCTGCTCAAATCAATTTATTAAACCACAGTAACCACCACAACTTTTTAAAAATATGACACCAATACCCCATGACACTGCTTATATGTATAGCACACTTAAGCATTTAAAATTTCAACCATAAAACTCATCTTGATTTAAAAAATTTATAGCAATACACTAATATACACAACATTAAAGGATACAAACATTTTCCTTCTTATTTGCAAGAAACTGTCAATCACAGAACAAGATGCTTTACTGAGATTTTGACTGAGAAACTGTCTTACCCTTTCTGTAATATTTCAGAATAGCAGTTACTCTTGGCCATATGACATGTACTAGATGATCCTTGTGGGTCCTTTCCAACTCAGCTTACTCTGTGATTCCGTGATTAAAATTAGAACCAAGTGGAGAAGCTTCTTTTCCAAAGGTGAGACTTTTGCTAGGACACAAATACCAACATGTCAGACAACCTTAGCTAAAATTACAGCTATACATAACATAGGACTACCTTCAGAGAACTACAACCTGAACAATAATTAAAATAATTGAAAAAAATTTAGCAGTTGATACAGCTCATTAATGTAATATCCAAAAAAAAAGTAAGAAAAAAAGAACAGACTAAGAGATACCTATTATACTTTCAAAACTTTTCATTTCTCAATCTCCTGATGTAAACCAAGGATTTAATTTTAATACAAAATTATCAGGTGAATAACAGAAATATAAATAAATCAGCCTTGGAACTAGTTTAGCCCAGGGTTATGAGTAACTCTTCTAAATTAATTAAGAAGCACACCACAGAATTCCCAATGCATTTAAAGAACTTCCTTGCAAGAGATGGGCCTTCTTCACCCTGCTCAGAGTCAGATTTGAGCACATTACCTTCAAGCAAATGATCATCACATCATGGGTTCTGCCCAACACATAACCCCACATAAATTTATAGGCTCTAAACAATGGGGTTTAGAAACAGTGGATGAAAAATCTGCTGTGGGGAAGAGGGCATAGAAGACTTAAGACCTAATTACTTCAGTCTGACAAAAGAATTAGCATCTCAAATGATAAAGAAAACAAAGTAATATGGACTGAGGTCAAGCAAGCAGGCAATATTTTTTAGTGTCAGGCTATACCTGCTTTGTGCAATAAACCAAGAAATGACAGCTTCAAACCAAGCACAGCAAAACACTCCACTGGCAACAAGGCAGAGCTTCACCTTTCTTTAGCCCTTCATCTTCCCCATTTCGAGGTCTGATGTTCACCAGACGCAGTGTCTGATTTCAGCATTTTCTTTCAGACACTGTGGAGACAGATCTGGATTACATCCCCCCATTCCACAGGTGGAAGGGACACAAGGCAGTCCACAATGGATGAACTACACATGCCCCAACCAAGAACCATTTCTCATGTAATCTCCCACACATAGCAAATCATCTACATCCTGCAAAGTTTAAGAAGCAGAACTATTCAGCAGGATCACATTTGTAGCAGAAAGGTAGACATCAAAATCTTCTTCTCCTGATTAGATGTAAAGGAAAACAACTTAGAACATTTAAGCCTCTGAAAGGCTTAAACGAAAAGACTCTTTGTTATTTAGTTCATTCAGTTTGTTACATGAAAGTTCATATAGTGGAGAAAGGAAGGAAGTTGTGATACCTTATCACTGAGAGGCCATTATTTTAAAAGTAAAAATAATTCATGAAAAGAATAGTATGTATTGTAGAAAATAATTATGGAATAAAATATGCAGTATTATAGGTCTAATACATTCTGCCAGTATACAGGTTATGAGGCTGAAAAAAATACCATTTTTTCTAAAGACAGAATGACATACCCATACAGTCAAACCTATTTGATAATTTTTATATCTTTAAGTAGGATTGGGATCATTCATTAGCTGACTGAAGCCTGCACTATGGTACGTACAACCTTGTGCAATACTTGCTATTAGTGAGTCTTTTGATCATACAATTACTTTGTTTGCAAATAAGAACAGCTTTTGTCATTGGCCATGGTAAGGTGCCAGTTTAACTCATACTGGAACAAGGAAGATGCAGGAGCAAGCCAAAGTTAAAACTTTGTGATACTAAACAGGAGGTTGCCTACTGTCTTCAGCATTAGCATTTAAGTTCACTGCAGCTCAACTCATTTTGTACCAGAGGAGATTTATATCAAGCTGGGAAGGCATGTCAGATGCTGGTTCCATCTTACAGAATTATCTTCAGGAACATGGATTATAAGAAGCAAAAAATAACAGCAAACTTAGGGGAATATTTCATGTGCTACTAAAACTTGTAAAGGTTACACTGGTGCTAGAATCACTTTCTAAACATCTTGCTCTTTGAGATACTTCTTGAAAAGAAAGATTTTCTTTTCTAATTGAGGTGTATAGTGAATTGAAATTCTATAGAAATGCAAGCCAGTATCAAACTACATCCTTTGCTTTGTCTTATGCCATTCTGAAGTAATATTTACTGTTCATTTGTCCTTTTGCTGGCTTCTTATGCTGAGATCCCCAAAGGTGCGATGCCAACTGCAAACACTCACAAGGACATTTTGACCTAGTATTAGACTACTCAAATTGAGGAAAAAGCACCTTGAGGATGAAACCTGGATAATTTACATCCTAAAAAAGAAAATGTGATTTTCTATCTGGGACACAATTGAAACCCCAAGTTTGCTACTTCCTCTCATAATATTACTTTATTAATAGTAGATTTTATGATACACTCTTTCATAAGTAAAGTATTTTCAATAGCACTGAAATATTTGACTACGCAAATACAGACACATAAGGAAAAAAATCTCAAATTTTCTCCTTTTTCAAATATTTAGCTGTGAACATGCTTTCTCAAACACAGCACAATTGCTTAAAATTTCACTGCATTAAGGCAGAACTTCTTTATTGGAAAATGTTTGATATCACGAGGTCAGCAAGAGCCCACATACAAAAATCCATCCCTGTTCTACTGCCTTCCACTGCTGTTACCTCAGCCCGATACCTGCGACAAATTAACTCTTCTCTGCAGCCAAGTCAATTCCTGTTAGTTACTTTTTATGGAGGAAAATAAAAACAGGATAGTCAAGAGCTCTGCCCATCAGACAAAACCAGCTGTCATTCTGCTTAACTTCTACAACAAATGTCCTCAGACCCACAGGAGAGAAAAGAAACACCATTTGGCATTTAAACTTGAGGTGCCAGGAGTCATTAAAGTGGAAAACAAGTCTGGATTGATTACTCCAATTTTAAAAGGTCATGAATTGCTAAGGTTTTTTTGTTTCTTTTAATGCATATTTAGTTGTTTTACCAGGCAATTGTTTCAAATTGTAAATTATAACCCAGTATAATGAGTACTGCCTTAATTAGATTTTAACTATATGCTAATCTGAAAGGGGGGAGATTGTTTCATGCTTTCTCAAACCATTATATTATATTTCTCAAGCCCACATTATATGCTAATAAAGGCTGCATATCCCATAAAAATACTAATTGAGAATCAACATAACTAACTTTTATAACTGAGTATATCTGTGAATTAAAGGTGCAGATCTTCCACAAATAATGGCCTTTTTGAAACATTTAAATTTCATTTGAAAGTACCATTTTTGCTTCCATTGCATGACCAGTGATTCATATCAATCATTTTCCAAGCAGTCATGGAGAGAAGAGCAGTGCAGAGAAGAACATAACTACAGTAAAATAAGTAGACCAACTCATAAAGGCTTCACCTGTGCTGGGTGGTTACAAGACACAGCATTAAAATCAAAGCCTAGCTTGGTCTCAAAATCAAACCAAAGACCTTCTGGAATCAGCAGTAAAAAACTTTTCCACCTTCAACATTTCACTCAGACTTTGCTCATGGACTCACATAAACTTATAACTCTTTTTTTTTTTTCTTTTACAGACTGTACTGAACATTTAATTTTTAACCCTAGCAAATTTAAAACAGTGATGACCAAAGAAAAGACAGAAAGGCTATCAGTAAAATCCGCAGCAAAATAGCGGCAGTGTTATTTTTACTCATGTCCTCATCTTTGAAAAAAAGATATCTTTTTCATAAGCATTTCTCCTTAAAGAAAATAAACATTCTTCAGACAGTAATGTCAAATTTAAGTAACTGGAAATAGAGAACAATAAAGCCAGCCCATCTAATTCATCCATAAGATCGGGAGATTAATAACATTCAACCCAGCCTTGCCCTTGACTGTCAGATGTGGGGTGGCAGATCCCAACACCAGAGGAGCATTCAGTCAGAAGGGAGCAGAGGACAGCTGCACAGCTAATGGGACGTGCCACTCCAATACCCAGCCCAGCACAGCCATCAGCTGATGCACAGCCATCATTGAAAATTGCTCTAATTTGGTGGTTATCACATATCTTGGTAACAGGAAGAAACATAAATATGTGCTTAAATATGCTGCCCACATCACACTGAAGCTGAAGGCTAATCTTACCTCCCTTACATCAATTACCCCAACAGAAAATTTGTATGGAGGCAGTTCTGTTGAACCTGACCTTCCCATCTGCGTCACTATCCGCAACCACTGACCAAAATTACAGCACATACAGACTGTTCCACTCCTTCCCATATCTCAATTTTCCATGCACAGCCACCAAATTTCATCTTTAGAGTTTTGATTAATACAACTATTATCACACGGATTAAAATGTATCTAAGGAAAGAAGTTTAGACTTAACTGTTTAAGAGAGAGTCTGTGACATAGCATGGTTTACAACTGCTTTAAAGGTAAAGCTGTCCCTATACAGCACCTACAGAACCTGTGAATAATCACTAGCATCTCCTCATGTCTCAAAAACAGCTGCAGACCATAGATCTAATAAGAGGCCAAAATAATACCCATACCCTTTCCCCCACTGTGCATCACTTCAGAAATTCTTTTCTGGAACAAAGTGCATCTTAAGATACTTCTAGAGGTTTAATTATTCTCAAGTCCAGAAAAAGATCCATCAAAATGCTCAAATAATCACAATGTGCTTTAAAATCTGAGCAAAGCTGCACAGGAATACCCAACAATGCAATGAGTTGTGGGAAACAAATTAATTTTAATTTGCCAAAGATGCCCTTCTGGAGGTGACAGTCATTTCTACACGTATACAGGAACTTTAAAGAGCAACACTGTGAAAATATACATTCCTCTAGAACATGCACACCTAACATCCATCTTAGGAAAAAACCTACTTTCTGTCCTGAGCAGCATTTCAGACCCATGACTTCTGTTTTGGCTTTTGTTTTGTTGATTGGGGGGGTTTTGTTGTTTTTAGTTTGAAAGGTGCTTTACCCTTACTAAAGCAAATCACTCCTTTCCATAGTGCACTGTCAATGACAATCCTGCATACTAAAATGGTATTAACTCTTCACAATGAGATTTTCTGTTCGTGCCCAGAAACACATCTGCAAGAAAGGGTTTATTCAGAACTAGGTTTTTACACTAAAATAATAATGTTCATATTCCCTCTCCCTCACAGCTGCTGCTGATTACAGGCTCAAGATGAAACATTAGCAGAGGCTGGTTCTGTAATATAGACCTTAAATATTAGCCTTTTTATTTAACTGTTTACCTTCTGATCTGACTCTTGGCATCTTCAGTTTATGATCAACAAACATTTCTAAAAGCTTTCATATTTTAATTACAGACACAGACAGAAATAGTTCAACAAAACACAGGGAAAAAACCCTTTGTGCTCATCATGGGGTTGGCATTATTTGAAGCCCTGCCCTGCCTACTTCACCCAGCAGTAGGCAGAGTGCTGTTGGATGGGAATTTATCATGTCCTGTATGATAATAATAACTAGAATTTCCCAAGGTTAGACAAACACCTGTGCCCAAAGTCACCCCACGCAACACTGCCGTGGTTTCTGCATGCGGCCATGTGCCTGTGGTGTACTTCAGTGTGCTGGGCAGAATAATTTCAGAAGCTCTCAATGAAGCAAGCACATACTCAGCTTTTAGGAATGAAAGAACCCTAGAGCTTATGTGCACCATCCACAACACGTTGGAAAGAAGCATTTGTTTGATGCATATGCTTGCCTTTAAACATAACTTCTGGACACCAGTGTTACATTAACAGTGTCCACCATCAGTCAGGACAAAAGAGTAAAGAGAACCAATAAACAATTATAAATTTCTTTCTGATTAATTTAACAAAAGCATTCATATTGGAAGGGAACACTGGAAGCCATCTGGTCCAACCCCTACTCAAAGGAGGGCCAACTACAGTAGGTTGCTCAGTGCTGCATCCAATCATGTTTTGAATATCTCCAAGGATGGAGAAGTCACAAACCCTCTGGGCAGCCTGGTCCAGTGCTCAGCCGCCCTAAAAAGAATAAATGTTTACTGCACTCAGACAGATTTTCCCTTATTTCAGTGACAGCCCATTGCCTTCCATCCTGACACTGGGCACACTGAGAAGAGTCTGGCTTCTTTACACACATGGATGAGATCCTCCTGAGCTTCCCTTCTCCAGTCTGAACACCTCCAGCTCTCTCAGCCCCTCCTTATATGTCAGATTCTCCAAGACCTTTGATCCTCTCCATGAGGCTTTGCTGGACACACTCCACTCTCTTGGAGTGAGATAGACAGCACTAGACACAACCCTCCAGCTGTGTCTCACCAGGGCTGAGCAGAGGGGAGCACAGGTGAGCATGTTAATTTTAACTAGATTCAGTGTTGCACATACCCTTCCCATACAGCTGAGAGGGAATAACCAGTCCAACAGAGAGAGTAATCCTTCCTCATACTTCTAAGCTACAGAATCTGAATTTATACTTCAAAATGTTGTCAATTTATTAAGTCCACATTGCTGTGAAAATAAAACCACTTTTGTCCTGAGGTATAAACCTGAATTAGTAAAATCTCTGGGCTTGTTACACAACCTATAAAGTAAAACACAATCACAATTGTCCTTTCACTTGTCCAAGCTTATCATGCTGATGCCAAAAGTATGGCAAAGTATATTCCTACAGTATCAGAGAATTACAAAACAAAAGCAAATCATAATTCCTATAAAACTATTGTGACCCCCCAGCCTTCAGAACTGCCAATACAACAGCATCAAATTTACCCTTGGAGACTTTCACTAATAGTTAACCTAATAGCTAATAATAAGAGTAGTTAATGAGAAGTCTAGAGGACTCCATTTTTATAATTGTGTTTATATGAATTGCACACATACCCATACACATGATTCTACAAAGAGGCCCAGTTCATCTTAGATCAACTTCTGAGTAAGCACAGGAGTAAATATAGCTAAAGCTTGAAACTTTTCCTGTGGTGATTCATTTGTTTTTGCCATGTGTCTTGTGCAATGGGATCTATACATTAGGACAGCACAACAGCCTTCCTCTGTGTGGGCAGAACCTAGCGTGCTGTCAAGGCTACTGGAACATGAACAGAAACAAAAAGATTAAAACCAGCCTTTGAATGCAAGATACTTTACAAGTTATTTAGAATAAAGACTTACTGCCTTTTTTTTTTTTTTGGGGGGGGGGGTGGAGGGAAAGGCTGAACTCCACCTTACCAGATCACACAGTTCAACTCTTTGTACCACAAATGTACATAAGACCCTGCATTATAAAAAAGGGCATTTTTAAAAGAGCCCCAGGGTAGATTTTAGAACAAACCCACTTGCACCTTAACATGAATACAGGTTCAGGCTGCCTTTTTAAACAAAGCTGGACTTCTAACTCCATATAACTTCTAATTTCCTAATCCTTAACATTTTAGAATACAACTGAAAAAAAATGCAAAACACATCCAACTTTTATATTGCAAGGAGAAATTCCTCTAAAGCAATGCGGTCCCATTTTGTGATTCAGGATTGTGTAAAACACCATACAAATGGATGCTTAGAATATTCTCGACAATAAATGCTGGAGTGACATGCATTATCCTACCCATGAGACAATCTGCTAAATATGCATCTCGTTAACATCAAGTAGTTGTCCTTTTCAGGATTATAACTTTTTCTTTGTCATCTGTGATGATCCACATGTCGGTATAGGGAGATATCTCTCATCAAAGGATTACAACTACAGCAGCAGGCAAGTGCAAGCTCACTCCATCCATGCATTGGGAAGACATTCCTTAGTGGGACACCATCAGTGTGCACACAGCCTCACACATACCCCAATCCCATAGCCATTCTGGCTTATTTCTGACTCCAGTTGTGCACCTCTATGCCAAAAAAATTGCTTTGGTACCTATTCTTTTTTTGGTACCTATACTTTTTTTACATAGTTTACTCACCCTTTCTTTAGATTTTTCCAGGTATAGTTATGAAATACTAATTAGTCAAAAATCCCATTTTTCTAGCAGTTACTCATGAAGTTGGAGTGGAAAAATAAAAATGCCTGTATGAGCCTTTATGCCTTCTTCACCAGCTCTTAAAATCCCAGTGTTAAGTTCTTCATCTTCAGTAGAAGGTTGTGATTATAAAGCAAGCAGGAGAAATTCTTTCAAGTTAAGATAAAACTGCCAATGAAGTCCAGCCAAAGCAGAGGGTATTTTCAGGTGCAATCCTAACAGCATTATATCTACCTGCCCTCCTTCCTCCAGTCCCCTGCCACTCGTTTCAAGTGGTCCTCAGGTCCACAGACCCGTATGGAACTGATAGTTCAGTTCAGTGGCAAACAGGAAGTGTTTTGAAAAGTGACTAATTCATCAACAGTTATTAAGCACTCCAAAGCAGTTACTCAATAGACAATAGACTCACTAGAATAATACTATTTTTAATATACATACTGCTGATAATCTTCTTTGTGTTATTGGATCTTTGGGTACAAATTTGAATTTGACTTCTCCCTGCTTTACAGAAAGAACACAAATGATGTCAAATCTCTTTTTGTTCAGGTGTAAAACTTGCTGCTAGAGACTAGCTAGAACGCTGAAGTTTGAAGGCACAGTCTTATTAAATATTAACATTCTGCTGGATTTTTATATTCCATTTCAATATATTTGTGGCCAATAACCATCCATTTTCCCTCACTTGCAGAAGCCGAGCAGGTGTGCAGGTAGCTGGTTACCAAGACAACATACTGGCAAGGGATTAGAGCAGACACTTGTATGTGTATAACTCTGAATAATGCAAACACTGTTAAGTGATACATTTTTCATTATTCGAATGTCACATGATGTTTTATGCCATTTAATATTTTTTTGCCTGTTTAACATGCTCCTGTTAAGAACCCAATTCAAACCTTACAAGCAAATGTAATCATAGTTTCATTATAACAATGAAAATACCACTTTATGCATTTCTTCCATGAGCTCAATAAGTAGTTATACAAACATCTGTTCCATTTCCTACATCTCACCTTTAGAAGAACTAAGCACCAAGATACAGACATTTATAAAAACAAAAGTGAGATGAAGAAATGTATCAGAACCCTATCATATATATAACCACTTCACCAAGAAGGCTAAGTACTTTGACAAGGTGTGTCTTTGCAGTAATTCTCGCCTCATTGCTCTAGAGACAGATACCAGTCCTTTAGCAGTGTCTTAAATTCTCTTTTGTTAAACTGTGGAAAGGACTGCAAAACATTTTAAAGTGTTATATCAACAAACTATGAAGTACAATGTTAACCAACAACCTTTAATAAAAGAAATGAGCACAGGTAAATAGAAACCACATTTTAAAATGTCATTTATGTTCTTACAGACAATTAGAAATGCACCTATTCAAAACAAAACCTTTACAGAGATTTGAATATATATCACCACATCCTAATTTTAGTGCTTCATTTTTATTTTACACACACTGCCAGAGGACAGAAAACCTATGGCTTTCTCCATACTTCTCACAGTAATAGCACATTTCAGCTGCACCAAAATGTGTCGAGAAAAGCACAAAATAATGAGAAATGGCTCTTTTTGATCCACTACATAGAAGATCAAACAGCTGCATTTTATAATTCAGCAAACCTCAACCTCCACTTTACCCATGACAATCATCCATAATAGGAGAGGGAGAAATGCTGAAGTTTTCTCATGTAGATGGAAAATGTTAAGTGCTACTGTCATTCTGTTTTCCACAACATGAATGAGAAAGAAATACAAGAACATGGTCCTTCCAACAGGTATTTCTAGGACTGAAAGCAGGAGCAAAAGGTTCAAGTGGCATCACTTTAAATTCGTAGATTTCAATAAGTGGAAGATAAAGCCTGATGTATTTTAATGGATATACCTGGGCTTTTCAAAGGCAAAGAAGAACAGAAAAGACAAGTTCATGTGCTTTTCATCCTTCCTCTATACTGTAACTACTTCCTGTCACACGCAAAATGCCTACCCTTGCCCAAAAGTGTAGCAACATTTATTCTGCCTCAACAAACATTTTCAGGTATGTTTCAGAATCAGATCTCCATAAAATATTTAAAATTACTTATATTTTATCTAATTTCAAACTTTTCACAGAGTTCAGAAGATATACAGGAACCTATATTGGGTGGGCGTTATAAGCACTTCTGGTAATTGAAACTATCCTCCTTTGAAGCACCTAGTGGCTAGATAACTCGCATGTCCTGGTGCCTCTGAAAGTCCTGCTAAAAATAAAGATGCCTTTGAAAAAACTGCACGCCCAGGATCTAAGGGCAGGAGGGAATTAAGGGTAGAACCTCAACAGCTGAGTACTTAAAAACAGACTTAAGCTGCTGAAGTCTGTGGGGATGAAGAAAGTGTTTACGTATTTCTCAGTACTGTGGCTTTAGGGCTTTCAATATCACAAAGTCAATAAAAATTAGACTCCCTGAGCTTGAAGAACCTTACTCTAGATCTTCACAGATGAAAAATACAAACCCAGGAAACACTTCAGCACAGGTGACTGATTGCTGGAGAAATCCCATTCAGTTCAATGAAGAAACTTGCATGGCCACAATGATGGTTTTAATTAACTATTTCCAGGATTTGCATTTTTAATTTTGCTGCAGACTGCTCAGAAAAGATGAGAGACTCAACCTGTCAACTGCTTAATTAGACTGGGTTTCAATTCTCAGACTAGCTTCCTCCAAAGGAGCAGCCATCTGTTTCATGTCACAAACTCCCCTAATGTCTCTCCTGGCTTGATACTGAATTCAAGATAAATACTTGTTAAAAATCAAAGATCCAACCATGCTAAGAGACTCTCATAGGGTTAATGCCTCCATAAGCTCACTGAAATCAGAGAGACTTTACAGTAGAATTATTTTTTTTCCCCTCACAGCCCTTCTCTGCCTGGCCACTGGACTCACTACCCAGTAAGGAGGGAAGATAAGAGACAATACAGATAATCAAAATTCCAGATAAAATAAAATGCATTGAAGTCTATTTCATAGTGTAGTTTTTAAAGAATGAACTAGTTCTCTGCTCCTAATGCTTTTCACAGAATACTTGTGCCTAAGAGCAAAACAGTGATCTAATACACAGCTAAAGTTTCTTGCCATTAAAAGGTAGACCAGTATGTACCTCTTGACCCACCACAAGCATAAAGTGCCGGAGAAACCTCAGCAAACAGCCAAATGCCCAGCTAGCTGCTTGCTCACTCTTCTTCAGCAGGAAAGGGCTAGAAAACAGGATGACAAAACTTGTGGGTGGAGATAATGGCAGAGATATTGCTTACCAATTACCTTCACAGGTAAGACAGATTTGACAGATGAAAACTCCTGCAATTTATTGTCAAGAGAAACAGAGAAAAACATTAAAGCAACATCCTTTCTCCTTTCCCTTCCAGACTCGATTTCGCTCCTCACACTTCTCCTCCCTCCAGCCCTCGAGCAGCACTGGGGAAACAGGAGCATCACAGTCAGTACACAAGGGTTCCTCTCTACCACCCCTTCTCTACCTCTTTGCTCTTTTCCCTTGCTCCAGCCCAGTCTCTTACCAAAGGCTGCTGTTCCTAAGGAAAAAAATTGTCTACAGTGTGGGCTCCTCCTCAGGCTACAGTATCTGCTAAGGGATGAGGAAGCATCTTTTTATCCCCCTCCTTCTTCTTCTTCTCTGACCTCTGTTTCCCTGTACTGCTTGTCACACTTTTCCCACTCTTCCTTTTCCTGTCCAACATTTTTGCGCCTTTTTAAAACAGGTTTTTACAGAGGTGTCACACTCGTGGCTGATGGGCTCTACTGTGACCTGTCGTGAGTCCACTGGAGCTGGGTATCTCCAGCTTGGGGCCCTTCTCACAGAGACCACCACTGCAGCTCACCACCCTCAAAACTCTGCAGGGACACCCAGTGCGATGCCAAACACCCAGAAGTTCTTGGAAAGAGATAGAGATAGAGCATATCATAGTCTCAAATCTCATACAGAAATCAAACACTGGGATGTCGCCCACAAGGAATTATAGATTAGAGTGGGGCAAGCAAGGAAAATAACTCTTGTGATATAACACAGAGCTCTGGAGAGGTTAAGGAACAGCAGAAGAAAATTACCTCTCTTGGAACAGGACCATATAGAAAGCCATTTCATTTTAGCTCTTAGGCATGAGGGAGAAAGTTTACTGAACTTAAAACCCACTCATCTTCACAATATAACCACAATTTCTCAACTGCGTTTACAGCAGTAGCCCTGCAAAAGGCTAAGCAGTGCTGACCTCCATAGCAGCACAGAACTGTTTGTGCTGGAGAGACCACAGGCCCATGAATAATTACCCACTCTGCTCCAGCCACTTCAGAGACATTGCTTTATAAGATTTTGTGATTCTTAACCTTTATTTTATTGTGCTTATATCACAATCAATTATGTACAGTTTAGGTTGGTGCATTCACCCAAGTGTATCTTATTTGACCTCTGCTGTTGTCAAACTTTGGTCTCTAAGATTTCTTCATTAAACAGCATACATTTGTATCAATATCCACTGTATTTGCCAACAGCATTTCCCTTGCTAAAGGGGGCTCTCTTACATGCCTTCAAAGAGGGGCTTTCAAAGATGTAACATAAACATGGCTCTGTTCAATTTAATTACATCGGAAAGAGATATTCCCCATGGTCTCTGGCAATCCAAACATTATAGAGCAGAGACTTCAACTAAGAACTAATCTGATTTTAAAAAAAACTTGTTGGCAAACACTTTTAGTTTTAGCTTCCATAAGACTCCAATATGTTACATTTCATTTTCTTGAGGTTATGTATGTTATCTATTTAAGAATCTAATTTCTCATTTTTTAATAATAAACCTAAAGCATTTAAACTAACAGCTTTAAAACATCCAATACCATCAACAGCCACCCTATTATCCATTATCACACACGCATAGCTGCTTATACTAACTGTGATGGCCTCCAGTAAACAAATTGGAAGAGAAATTAAATTTTCACACTAATATAAATACAGCTCAGCAATGTCTCTTTCATAAATTATACTGTTCATATATCAAAGTGATATTTTTTCAGGCAAAAGAAATTATAATATCCAATAGTACCACTTTTCCATATGTTTTGGGTGGATTTTTTGTTTTGTTTTTCAAATCAAAGCACTCCTGTAATTTGATCTTTTAATTTATTACCATTGCCTGAAACTTCTGAACTGCAAAACACTAAGTTCTGCATCCTGCTGTTGATCCTTCTTAAATGAAAGACAGCAAACATTGCTGTTCATCCTCTCCAGCCTTTCAAATACCTTTTACATAATCAACCTCAGAGTTCTATTGAATCCTGCAGAGTTAAACTGCAGGATTTCTGATAAGGTTTTTTATCAAATATAGCGCCACTCCAGAAAGTGAGCATTAGCAGTGTTTACAAAACCACTCCACCATTTCCTCCCACTAACAGGGGAAAAAAATAAGCCGACTATAAAATTTAATTGTCTTCCATAGTTTCAGTGTCTGAAAACAGAAGAATTGCAGTTACTTCAAATCTCTTTCTTCACAGCAAGAGACAGTTACAGACATCTGTAAAGGTTATATTTCCAACCAAGAGCTCTTACAGGTATTGTTTTTCCAGGACATCCATTTCTGTCAATGCACACACTAAGATAATGAGTGCTACAGCACTCACATTGACAATTTCTCATCATGTTTCTCTAACATGTCTGATCTGATCATCTAGAGGGGCACCTAATTGATTTCATAGTTTTGGCTGAGAAGAGTGGCTAAAAATTAGTCCACTTGAAACTGAGGCAGTATGGACATTAAAAAAAAAAAATCCCTCAAATTTAGAAATTTATTAAGGATGTCAACTCATGCCTGAAGGGGTATGGTATGACTCTAGTATGCATACCTGCTGAAACTGTGTTTTGATACTCAACTGGAAGACAAATAATTGCATTTTTTCTGCATTCGCAATCATCTATTCCTCATGCTCAGATCCAGCACAGACATAAACTTCCCAAAACCCTACAGAAATCTCCATTTGTAGAGCAGAAAAATGGAAGACACAAATCTGGTGAGAACAAAAAGAGTCAGGCATCAAGGACACTGTCAAATGGGCATGGAGGGCCTACAGTAGCAGGGAGCTGTTTAATTTGCTTTCTGTGATGATTCTCAATATAGAAAGACATCTAGGATTGCATCTACAGTGAAAAAACAGGAAAAATTTTATTTAGTCCTGCTGGCTCCCAGTAAGCAAGCAGCAGAATGCTTGAAGCCTACCTAGAATTTTTTATAATATCATCATGGTACAGAAACACACAATAAAACATTTATTCCTTTCCCAAATACTAAGTAAACACCTAGCTGAAAACATGCAGCTTAAAGCTCTATAGGCTCCCCCCTACCAGCCAGAACATACTGAATGTCGTCTTTTAAAAATGCCATCACAAACACATACACCTGCCTTGGTAAGGTGAACAGCAACCTGCTGCAGATGTAGTTCCAGCTAATCCAACCCATCTTTGTGTTATAGTGTCTGCAGTTTGTCCTGGGAATTTTGCCCCAAACTGCCCTGCAGTTTGTCCAGCTGGTTACTTTGGGAATTAATTTTTTTAAAAACTGAGATTACGGTTCCAGGGTACCAAACTTTTATAGAAAAAAGCTGTGGCTTTCTGAGCAAAACCACAAGGCACATGGAGTCAGCTCAGGTTCACAGGGTCTCCTGCCCTCATTTAGTCCTAACAGGTTGGTTCTGATGCCAAAAAAGACACCAGTGGATCTGCACTTTAGCATTCCAGTTCTAGGAGAATTGGCTAATTTGGCATTAGCATAGAACAAAAATCTGGACTCATTTCCAGCCTAGTGCTCCAATCTCATAAACACCCTCCCAAAGCCAAGCTCTTTGTGAAGCCAGCCTGGCCCTATTAGAACCCACGTGGTCAGGCAATGCCCAGAAGCAGCAGCACTATGAGATGAGTCCAGAAGAGCTTAGCTCAGTCTGAACTGGTGCTACCAAACCCTGCCAAAACTGAGCAGGTTCTTCACAAGGCCAGCTCTGCTTATAGCCTTTTGTTGTCTGATCACACACTGACAGCTGGAACTCAGCTGTACCCCTGCACCAGGACAAAACATGTCGGCATCTCCCTCCACCCCTCAGCACTGTCTCCTCAGGTCACAAACTGCTTCAGCTTCCAGAATGCTACAGTTTGTCAGGTGGATGGTTCACAGCAAGTGCATCTTAGACGTGGCAGCAGACAGGGATCTTTGAGTAAAGCTAGCAATGGCAGCACACCACATACCATTTTATCTGTGATCTTTTAAGCAAGGTGTCCTTATTTAACTTCTGTGCTTCCACAGAAGCACTAGAAGAAAACTAAAAATACCTCCCTGCTGCTTTGCAGTTTCAATTTTTTTCAGAAGATAACAAACAGTCCATGAATTGTCCACACAATAAAATTGGCGCAGTTTAGATTAATTCAAAACTCACAGTTATAGTTACATCCTTAGCATGGAGCAATTAGAGCTGGCTAAAATTTTTCAAAACCCATGCTGCTTCTGTACCCACTCCAAGACTGGGTCTCTCTTTGTTATGTGAACTATCTTCAGAAAGAAAAAGCTGACACTGAAAGTCTGCAAAGCTCCTAATTGCTAGACTTCTAAAAGAAACCAGAAAGATAGATCAATTTAAATTCTTCCCCAAAAAACCCACTGTAAAACTCTGGGGTTTATTTTATGATCTGTGCCACTGGCAATGGAATTACACTGGAATACTTTAGAAATACTGAGCCTCTTCCTCAGTAGGGGACAAAAGGCACAACACTAAAAAGTATCTAGCTTCAGATTAATTATGTGCTCTACCTAAAGTCCACAGTACTTTTTACAGACACACATGCTTTTATTGTCTTCTCTTTATTATTTGAAAGACAACCTACATCATCCTCCTCCTGCTCTCCCACAATAATTTTTTTTACTTCCACAAAGTCACTAAAAAAAGCAGAGACTTCAAGATGTGTGCAGTGACGCTGAATTTCTTGAAGGAAGCAGTGACAGAGCTATTACACCAGCTTTTACCCCAAGGGAAGAAAGTCTGGTAAGAGAAGGGTCCAGCACAAGATAACTTCAAGGTAAAAAGAGGTCTTACACAATCAAAAGGGTAACTGCTGCATGTGCTCTGCTGTCCTAAAACTCACAAGCACTTGAGTTCATGAGACAGGTAACAGCAGTGTTGCTGAAGATGAAGCAGACTACTAAGAGAATATAGAGAATGAGACAGTCCTTCAGACACATTTTAAATACAAAAAGAAACAATTTTTTAAAAAAATCACCAATAAAACAAAAACCCACAACAGCAATGACCACAGTAAGCACATGAATCAATCATCAAGTTCTTCACTGGAGTAGGGCAGACTTCATGTTAAACATACGCATACCTCCCAAAAGAAATTACTATCACCACTCATTTTCAGAAAACCCAAATTGATGCTGAACAGTGGAGCAGACACGACAGCTAAAAATGAGTTCTCAGGGATAGAAGTTACTGAGATAGAGGCAAAATCCAAAGAACTTATTGCTGTCAAGTCTGGGGGGGCAGAACAATCTTAATCACAGAACATCGAAAGAACTGGTACATGAAATTTTAAGTCTGATAGCAGAGATATTAAATAAATCCATCAAATGAGGGAGCACCACATGACTGAAGAAAGCCAAATATGGTGCCTATACTCTGGAGGAAAGAAGGAAAAAAAGTCATTTTGGTAGCACAGACACATCTGTCATCTACAGATAGCACACAGATCTTGACAAAAGAATGGAAAACAAAATCAGATCAAATACATTACAGCAGACTGATCATGGCACACTAGTCCAAAACACCTCTTTTCTATTTTATTCCCACAAAAAAATGTGAGTGTAATTTGTTTGGATTTTAATAAATCATTTGGTAAAGTACTTCATAGGCTAAACTGGAAAAAATGGGAAAAGTCAGCAAAAGTATAAGATGTATAAATCTCATAATCTTTAGAATCTAAAAATTCTAAAGACCACAAGCTTTCTGCAGCAGACAGGTCTTCAATCTCCGGAAATCTAGGTTCTATAAAAAAATCCCAAAACCTAGAATACTCAAATTGAATCTGGTCACCTGGTACTGACCAGATTTACACTGTGGCAACTGTGCCGCTAACAGTCTGTCACCGAGGAAGATCAAAGGTACATCAGGTGTGTCTACAGAGGCACACTTGCAGCAACAACTCTACTGTAAGCATGCTCATAAGGTAAAAGCTATGTCTTCCCATGTAAAAACACTGTGATTTGTCTAAACCAAAATGAAAAACTCAAAACTGTCCTTCAAACCAGAAGACAACAAGGAATGTGTGACAGTTTGTTAATACGGGAACACGTTACTTTAAAGTCAGAATGACAAGGATTTGACTGCTAAAGGGTTCTAGAGCAGTTTTTCAGTAAAAGGAACCATAGGGAATTGTTTGACTGATGTGAGGATGAAGCCAAGCTTTTTCTGAGGAGAAGCTTCACCTGCAGAGGACTTTATGTTGCACCTGGCAGTGTCAGCAGACACTGAATCTGGTGATGGGGTAGCACCACCCACCAACTTCAACACCAAACCAAGCCACGTCTGACCAAACTATCCCACTCTCACATCTTCTTTTTCCTCTGCTCGGGTGTGTCACTGACCTGCTGTGTCTTCCTCCATTCAGATGGCAAGCCCCCCAGCACTGTGACTTATTAGGTATACATATGGTTCCTGACAGGAGCTCCAGTAAAGCCTCAAGGCTTTACTAGACATGGCTAGAAATGATGCAGCCATGGATAGAGCAATGAGGCCTGGCAGGTGGGCAGAATCCATGAGGACAGTCTGTGAAACACAGCAGTGCAGGCAGAATTTAAAGCTGTTAGATCTGTTGAGCTTTAGATCACACAATTTGTATTTGCTGCCTCCTGTATGGAGCTGGTAAAATTCATACTACAAATTCAATCACATAAAATATTAATCAAAGAATTAATATTTCAAGACATAAGGAAAAAAAAAACCTCAAGACAACTCCTATTTTGAATAACTCTCATCCTATTTAAATCATGTCTCAGGTTTACATCTACTAATAAGAACCTGTTTTCCCAAAACAATGCAAGAATGGAGTAAATATATATAAAATCAAAGCTCAAATAAGGTACACATGAACATTTTACAAGACAAAATGTGTAAATACTGTCTCAATCTCAGTGCCAACAGACATTAATCTCTGCATAACAGAACTCAAAGTGCAAATGTGGTGGCGGTTTTTGTGTTATGCAGACCAGCAGAAATCAACGTGCAAAGCCTAGTTCTTCCTAGCCCCTGCTCCAAAGACAGACTTCAGGCTCTCAAAGGGATCCTTTCCTCATGCTTGTGTAGCTCTTAATAGAAATCAGGGAAGGATAAGGTTTGAGGACCTAAAAAAGAGGTTCAGAGACATCTCTGAGGAGCTACAGCATCTTCCAGAAGAACTGCTATCTTCCAAGGCAACTTCCCTCCCTTTCCCACCCTGAATCACCAGGGCCCACGTCCAAATTCCTCCTGCTTCCTTCCTTCTCTCTTTCCACCTCCGGACACAGCCTGGCATGTATTTCATCTGTATTTGAATAACCTGCTGGTCATTAGGCACTTTGGAAACAGAAGCTCCTTTTCCGTTTCAGAATACAGTTTAACCTGAGCCTGCAGCAACAAGGAACTGTTAGGGAGGGCTGTTCAAACACACAATAACCCTAGGCTGCAACATTCTTGCTTGCTCAGCGAGGATAGGACATCCGCTGCTTAATTGCACGGAGATGACAGGTAAGCTTTCAGAATTTCATTACTGACACATATTTTTCAGAGATTTCTAAACCTGGCAAGAATTTAATAAAAGCAGCAGAGCATTTTCCTCTAAAAATGCCAACTTCTGCCAAACCTACCCTGCAATGCCATGACAGAAGGGGCTTCTACAAGTGACAAAACAAGACTTTTTTTTCCCCACACACTCATTTTTAAAAATAACCCTAAACATTTTGATGATGCATCAAATAAAAAGGCAGATGGCATGAAAAATTTCAATACTAATATTTAAGAGTTTACTACAGCTTACCAGGAGGGAGCTCACAGGTCTGACAGAAAGAGTATTCCCATCTTACAGTTCAATAACCCAAATGATTTTGATGCCCTAAGTCCCATATCAAACTCACTTCAAAAAAACTGACTACATTTTTGCTAGACAAAAAGGTGTTTACTTTAGCAGAAACATCACAGACCATTTCAAATTAAGAAGGCTTCACAGAGAATGCTTTTTTTTTTAATTTTGGAAAACATTCAACAAACTCAAGAAGGGTTATCTGGTACAGATGAAATCCAGATGAAATTTTAGGCCAGAAAAAAAAACCTTATCAGCACCAAGAACTACTTGCAACTTTATGGAAACCACAAACAGAAGGCTTAGAGAACAGAAATCCAGCTCAGTCAGCTCCAGTGGGAGCTGCAGTCAGCAAAACTGCTAACTCCATCATATTAAGTGGGGGAGAAAAAGAAAAAAAAAAGGCACATTGACTAAGATGTAAACATTGCATTCAAAAACCTAATAGTATATGCTAGCCTGGTAACCAGCAGACCAGTTCTTTCTGTACACTTGGAATAACAGTAGCATGCTGAATACACAGCTTTGGCCAAATTGCAGTACCGCAAAGCCTTCACACTAGAGAAGGACCAAGGCCAGCCAATGGGTATTATGCTAAAATTCCCCTTATGAAGGGACAAATTTCTCCCATTTGATCAGGGTTAGGTGGTGTAACAGTAAATGTAATGATGAGTAGCCTATGCAAGTTCTTCCATTTTTGATGGCAAGGCTAGAGGTGAAGCAGCACTAGAGGAAACAGCTTAACAATGACAGTAGCACCTGCATTGTACAGAAGATGGAACCAGAAAAGTCTTTATTGCTGCTAGCGATTGCACAGAAAGAAGATCTTGCCCACAATATACCGTTAGCCAAAGCTAGCATCCCTCCCAAAGTAATGTCAGGTGGGTGGAAAACAGACCACGCAGTCTGACAGTTCTCTAGTAAATTCTGAGCCTAGCATGACTTCAACTACCTACAGCACAGGGCCCAAAGACTTCAAGGAGGCAGAGCTGGAGTACTGCTCCATGATTTCAGGTATGCACAAGGAAGCTGCAAGTAATGGTGAGCAGCCAGAGGAAAACGAGAGGTACTGAACTATAAGAGCAGCTGGGGAGTGGTGGATGATGGCCACCAACTTCAGTAAATAGGTGGAGAAAACACCATAGGAAACCACGCTCCATTCACTCAAATATTCACAAATTATTGTTTCTTCAGTTGTTGTAGTTATGTCCCATCAAATCCAAACTTCACATGGTGAGGGGTGCAGAGAGAGGGGAAGAAATATAACATAACATTCCTTCTGTATCCCACTCCAAATGCCTCTGCATCCAGCCTCTGCTTCTCATGCATGCAGTCTTTCCCACCTTCACTTCTCTCCATGATGTAGTTTATATAGTATTATATGGATGTAAGAAAAACAAGGCTGCTGGAGGACACAGGTGGGACTCTCACATCTAATAACTTCTCAAATATTACTGCAAATTCCTTTCCATTCTCTCCAGAGACATCTTACTCCACTTATTATTTCATTTCCTGTTTGTTTCATTGTAAGTTTCCTTTTATTTCATTTCATGCAGCTTGGCAGAATAACATCAAGCAATTAAAATGAGGCGCATATAACACTCACAAAAATACCGCAGAAGTCTCCAATGTTCTCTACATTGTCTGAATTAATTCACATTTCACACATACTGGCCTACGATGCCTCTTTCACTCTGCAGTTCACTCCCATTAGCAGATATTATAGTTAAGTTATGTAATTGAGTCATTATTCATCAGTAAAACATCTACTTACCCACCAGTTTTACACCTTTGATGTCTCTCATTGTAGACTCAGCTCAGAGATGAGTCCCAAGGCAGGAGAGTCTCAGCAGCAGGAATGCAACCATTGATCTTGGCTCACAACCACGCAGCAGGTTTTTGCTCACTGTAGAAATCACTGCAGAAATTGCTCCTTGAGTTTGGGACCTCACCACATAAAAACATAACCTTTAATTTGAAAACAAAACACATTCCCTGCTCTCACAGCCATGAAATCACCAACATGGATCAAATGAAATCCAGCGCAACATCATCTTCCCTACTCTGGAGACATCCTGAGCAAATCTGAAAAATTAAGAACAGAGTTGTTCAGCTAATCAAGTTGATTCAGAAGCCTAAATGAGGGAGGGAGGGAGGGCAGGCAGCAGAGAGGTAGCAAGATCTTAATCAATTTTGTGTCCCTGATGAGCTGCTCAAGTACATCCAGTTAAAATTGTCAATCTAAATTCCAAACTGCTGAAGTGTTCACCATCCTTTACAAGGCTATATAAAGTCAAACTCTTTCCAACTCCTCTTCCACCATTCAACAATGTAGTAAAGCAGTGTCAATATAAAACCATAGCATCTTGGCAGTAGAACATACAGAAAAATTATGTGAAATGTAATTCAACTCATAAGTTTCAAGCCTCTGTTTACATGCTGCACCCCTCTAAGTATCTGTCTTTCTTTTCCATTAGAAGTTGCTAAATAGTTTCTAGTTTACTGCAAAATTAGACCAGGTATATGTCGTACCTTCTACCACATCTTTGCAACCCTATGCTGGTGAGCCAAAAACTTCAGCACAGTAGCCTGCAAGGAAATTTCCACTGCAAGTCTAGTTTACCCAGCAATCATGTAATATAGAACAATTGCTCTGAACACTGTGTTTTAAACTATCATGCACTTATTCACTCAGTCCTTACAAAAGCACAGTTAAAACACTCATGAGAGGTTTAATTTCTGAAGCCACTAACAAATAGGATCATCCGTAACTTCGAATCCCAAGGGGCACCACATGCACCGCACTATTTCAGGCCAATTAGCACGTTGTTTGGGAATTAGCTCTTAAAACAACCAGTGCATTACATCATGAAAATAACAGTTTCCCAATTGTTCTAATGAATACAGAAGAGGAAACTGGAACAAATCCTCTGCTGGTATAGATCCATCTACTTCAGCTGAGCTCTATTACAAATAATTTCAGCTTTATTAGAAAGTATGCAAATAAAATGGCAATCCATTTGAAAGGGAAAAATCCCTGGCACTTTCTGTGAATCACCACATGACTATTAAGATAATAAAATTAATCACAGGTTTTCTATCTCAGCCTTAGTGGTTTTCATGGTTTCTACTGTTGTAGCAGTGAGACTATACTTACTCCCTGAAAGCAAACAGTAAAACACTGTCTAGAAGTTAAAGCATTTTCCTGAGTCTTTCCATTATCACAGTTATTCCCAGACTATGAAACTCCTACGCTTTGTACCTGTTGGTTATGTCTTTCCCCTAATTTCAGGATTACACATAATGCAGTTTTATGATCTCAGAGAGGAAAATCCAGCCATTCATCTTGAGCCAAGTCATCAAGGAACACAATGAACATCATAAGTTCCACTTTTAAAACCTACTGCTCATTAAAATGGTATAATACTTGTTTCAAATTTATTTACAAGTTGTTTATCCAACTCATGCAGCTCAATAAAATGAGAGGTTCATTACTCTGCCCTCCCTCAGCCACATGCTAGGTACTTTATTTTCAGCTGAAACTGCAGGTTCATCTCTGCTTGCTTTCCTAATACATTTCAAACCAAATAACCATCAACCTTCACATATGGTCTCAAGAATACTTTTGACTTTATTTTTGTTTTCCTGTGCTGCGACACCTCCTCAGATTAATTCTCTCATACCAAACTCTGATTACCATCCAGTCTCGTTTTATTTACTACCTCCTCCTGGGTTTCACCCACTTACATCTCCCTTAGGGTTCTTCCAACCTGAAGCTGTCTGGTGCCAAGCACACAGTGTTTGTTTTCCCTGTGCTACAAATTCAAGCTACAAGCATCAATGTGACTCAACTCCAAACAAGTACTAGAACAGTACTTGCATTAATTGCTGGTTATTCCTGGCAGCCCTGGAGAGTTTTCACGTGAAGGAATGGTCTCTTGAAACCATTTAAAGCTTGAACCCCCATTACATGGCAACCAAAATAAACAGAAAAAAGTAAGAGGGCACACATCTGAAATGCACAGTAAAAAAAATCACGGAGAAAACAAAGAAAGTGCCATTCTACTCTGTTTTAACAGAAAATGCACACACTGAAAATATCATAAATTGAGAAGACATTGTTTTAAGGAAAAACAAAACCACTGAACTTCAAATTAATTGTCATAAAACACCATGTTCCTATAGATCGCTGTTAAGTTTAACAAGAGAAAGTAATTTACATTGAATGTGAAAAATTCCTCATTATGCTGTTTTAAAATAGATTTTTTTTTCTTTAAAGCAAGTCTTTACCCCACAGACCCAAGGAAAACCTTCCTTCTGGGTTGGCTATTCAATAGTCATTCACCACACCACGTGTCACACTGACAAGCTTTGCTTTTATGCAAATTTCTGACACTGCTCTTTATTGCTTTATTTCAGCCTATTAGTCAGGAATATACTGCTTTTCTCCAAATAAACAGAATAGTCCTCTACTACATTTTCTAGGAAAAAAAAAAAAAACAGAAGCTCAACATCAGTACAGTCATAGATGAAGAATAAATATAAGCCATCTCGAGGTAGCTAAAATGAAGAAAAATATTTTAAAAATAAATATTCACAATAGCTTATAAAGAACTATGCACAGCCACTTCTTTAACCAACATTATTAAAACCCAACCCCTGAACTGCTTTTGCTTGGTGTCATATGAAATGTGGGTGTTCCCTTCTTTCTGATGTAAATGACAATGGCCATTACCATCAGTAAACAAATGCAAGATAAAAACAGCCCACAGACTGTAGGGAAGAATAGGAAAAAGAGAAGAAAAGGTCTTTCAGTCACATGAAAATGACTCTTTCATGACTTCACAGGCCCCTTGCTCTTCCCGGGTCCTCACTCCTTTAAGCACACTGCCCAATAGCAATACTCAGCACAGAAATGAGTTTTACTTCAGCAAACCTGAAATGAACCCGGACATGTCTGCAAATGGATGAAGGGCAGGATGTACATGCACTACCCGACTCTGAGCTCTTAAATTATTGACCTGGACTTCCAGTCATATCCTCAATGGAGACAAACATGTCTCCAGTGGATGGAGAGGGGTCCCTCTTTAGCATGTTGCCCAGGGATATTGCTCTATTCTCTACGTCTCAGCACTGCACTGAACACAACTTTTTGGAAGTATCTCTCTCAACGAAAAACAGAGAAACAAAGGCATCTGTAATATCTATGTCACTTACTGAGAATTTTTTACACAAGGACCACAGCTGCATGCTATCAAAACAGTCTACCCCAGGAGAAACCAGTACCCTTCATGGCATCCATAAAGCCATGTAACTCACTCTTGAGAAATATGTGAATGACCACAGAGTCCACTGCCCTTAGAAATTAACAAAGAATTTCCTCTCCCTTCCTGAACTACAGCCATTTCAGACATAAACACAGTCTCAGAAGAATTCTTGTCAAATTGAAACAGTTACAAAAGAAGAAATAGGTGATTTGTCTCTGAGGAACATGCTCTGCTGTGCACTGAAGCCTAAAAGGGTAGCAGCTAGTGAGTCAGAGGCTTTAAAACCTCATTGTTGCCTTTACTTCTTATTTCCACTTCTACTGACCAGAGGCTGATAAGAACTTTTTTTTATTGTTTAAAGACACAAACAAGACAGTCAAGAAAATTTAGAATCCAATCGATACCTCATATTGTGGCCACAAATAACAATTCCAATTGCAATTCCACACCCTGTTGAATTAGCTTGAAGGTCATCTGGCCCTAATCTTGGTATTTCTTTTCCTACCACATTACTAACTCCTTTAACTTACAAAGAATAGCCTGACCTGAACTTCCAACAACTGAAAACAAGCGCATGAATCCATGCTAAAACTCCAAGACCATTAAGTACTTAACTGCATCTAAGTATAAAGGTAAGAGCTAAAGTTGCCACCTGGCTCCTGTAAACACCTGGCAGACCCCCATTCTCTGCTGTGAGGCACACGAAAAAACCCACTAAAATCTGACAACACTGAGTTACCTTATGCCATGGTTTCTAGCCAAGCTTTGAAAGGCAATAAATGAGATTGTCCCATAGGAGGGGTCATTCACAGGACCAGAACTAACATGAAAACTATATATATATGCACGTATGTGTATATGGTCCACTCAAAGGTGGCCATCAAGAAATCATTGGTTCTGTAAGCAAGCCTCCTTTAGCAGTTGAGAGTTGCTGTCTCCAAATTCTTCCAAAACCCGTGTCAAAGGGAATGGGAAGAGGAGACTGTATGTTCTCACTCTTTTAAAAGAAAGGACTGAGCTACAAAGAGCCTCAATTCCCCCCCAGTTTGCACCTGCACACATGCTGATACAGCCCAGCCACCCTGCAGTCACGTCTAGCACTCTTTCAGGGTTATCTTGCACAGGTATAGCATTAGCAAGGATTGCTGTTCTCCAACAGCTGTCAGACCTTGTGTTAAGGTGACTATTTCAAGACTTAAGATAACTTTCCTGGCAAATGAAAGTGAATTTGACAATGACTAAAAGCTTATGACAAAGACGATATGTTCAGAGGCTACTTATCATGACTGGGGAGAACTTTACCTCTAGACCCTGCTCTACCCGAACTGAAACAGAAATACTGTCTAATCTTTCTCTTTGGCTGTCTTGATCTCCACTAGTAACATTTTCTTGCAGAAGAAGGTGAAGCAGGGCACCCCACAATGTCAAAGTCACTCAGACCTCTGACTACGGGGTCATGTGAAGTCACACTCTCCTATTAGAGCTGCATAGTTACAACACTGGGTTAGAGAAGGTCTGGTCCTCTAAGGGAGAGGTTACAAATACTCACTGAAATAGTTCAAACTACTTTTTCCCTTGCTTTCAGCTTTAGGAAGTTTACTATTTTCACGGTGGAAGGAAAAGAGCCACCGGAAAAGAGGCCATCTGATAGCATCCTATTCTTTCACTTCTTCCTTCTGCCCCTAGAATGTAATGTAGGTCCTAGTAAATATTTCATATCTTAATTACCAAGAATAATTATCCATTTAAAAAATCATTAAAGTGATATTGCTTTCATGTAGTTGTAAAACGAAATTTAAATCGCTTTTCATCTCCTCACCGTAAACTGTTGGAATGAAAGTCTATTTATCAGGCTCCTCTAAACCGGACCTATCCTGCTCCGCCAGACCACCGCCGTGACGAGCTCCCCTCAGGAGGATGGGCACGGGCACAAGGAGGGCCGTTCGGGCCGCGGTGCTCACGGCTCACGGCTGACGCCCATGGGTCACTTACCGCTCGGCTGGGCACAGCCCCGGCTTGCCCGGGGCACAGCCCCGGCTCGCCGCGCTCGCTGGCCGCAGTGAGGCCGGCGCTGTGCCGGGCCCGGCGCGGGGAGGGGGCGCGGCCGCAGCCGCGGGGCGGCCCTGCCCTCTGCGGGGGCCCGGAGGTACTGCCGGCCTCCCGCCGCCCCTGCCAACAGGGCGGCTCCGGTGCGAGGCACTGCCGCGACTACGGCGCAGCGCCGGGGACTTGCGGCCGCCTTCTTACCCGGGCACGGCGGGAGCGCACCTGCAGCTCCCGGCCCGAAATTGAGCGGCCCCAGCCCTCCGCCCCCGGAGAGCGCAGGCGGTGGGAGGAGAGCGGCGGAAAGGCACCCCGTGCGCCGCTCCCGGGGTCGCCCCCCGCGCCCCCATCGCGGGCGGCACCGCCCGGTCAGCGCTCGTCTGCCCGTCCTCCCTTCCACCTGTCCCGCCGCGCAAGGAACAGGCTGTGCTCGGGAGGCCCCTGGAAAGATGAGCGGCAGCACCCGAGAGCCAGCCCTGCTGCCACCTCCACGGCCGCGACCTCAGAGTCTCATGCCCCCCAAAGCTGAGTGAGATCCTACTCATTGCCCCTTAGCTCCATCCTTCCCTGTACCTCTTCCATGTCAGTGTTCATTGCACAACCCCACAGATACTAATTTATTTTCTTGTTTTTAAAAAGAGCCTTCAGACAAGCCCTCTGAAGTCTTATTAAGCTATCCCACCCTCGGGGATGTTAATTTGATCCTCGATGCTAAAATAGTACAAGGAGTAGCTGTACTGCATTTCTCCTTCAGAGCTTGCCGTGGCATTATCAGGAAAACCCAATATGTGGCCGAGACAAGTGTATGGACAGAAAAGTTTGTTTACGCTTAGCCTTGGTGTGATGGAGTGGATGCTCATTGAAAGAAGCATTTCAAGGACCTGGAGGGCTCCTGTTATTGAATCCTCAGTGCTGTGACTCAGTGTGTGGCAAGGGCTGTAAATCCTCTGAGAGGTGTTTTCATTCTTCAAAGCTCTTAACGCAGAGCAACAGTGCAAGAATGTCTCCATCTTTTCTGATGCAGCTGGACTGACTTCTATTAGCCAAGCCCTGTGGTCCCTAGGTTAAGCTAGTACCTACCAATTTAATAGGAAGAGCAGCTTCAGTGTAGAAAAATACGTAACAGTTGATCTGCTGCGTAATGGAGGCATTAGTGGGAATTTTTTAAGCACGCCAGCTGAGAAGAGCAGTTGCACTAGTAGTTGGGGTTTCTCTTCAGTTGCAGATCACCTTCAAGGTCCCCATCTTCAAAAGAGATTAGCAGTTGAATCAGGTTAATTGCTCAATCATCATTAGGTCTGTTTCTCCCTCCTTCCTAAGCATGCTATGATCAACAAGTAGTCGTGTTTCTCAAGCTCAGTGTTACTCCTGGGAAAGGAGGACAAGATACAACACAACATGGTAATTTGAAATGTGGACTCTCCCGGCAGTCACACCCTCCGTCCAGAACAGACACTGCTGAATTGATTGACAGGACAGCAATCAACTCGCTCAGAAAGACAAATCCTCATACTCTTACTCTCATACTCTTACTCTTTCTCATTAGGAAAATGACTCCGGTACGATGCATGCAGAGACTGAAACAGGCTGACGGAAACAGGCAAAAGTAACAAGCAGAGTAAATCGTCGGTGAAATCTAAGGACTAGATACGAAATATTTTCGTTTCTTTACTGTTGAGGAAGATACTCAGTGCAGATAGCTCAGTTTACAAGCTGCGAGAGCCTCAGGCAAGGGGGGCCCTGAAATGTAAACCCTTTGTGTAACAAAGGGCCGGAGGACCTGTGGCGCCTGCCAAGGGACCGGACCCTCAGAGACACGGCGGGAGCCGACGATCCCCTCACTTGATGCGCTAAGACTCTTAAGGGATAAAAGTCCAGGGTTTCCTTTGTTCGTGGTCCCTCCTCGGAGGCACCAGCTTGAGTTGTTGTTATTTACCTATCGCACCGAGATTAAATTATTTTAAGAATGGGGACGTCTGAGACTCTGCTATAGGAATCCTGGGGACGAGCTGGTAAGGAGGTAAGGAAATCTGGTCTGTGCTGAGTGTGGGGTGTGTTGCTGTGAAAGGGCTTCGGTCGCAGCTCAGGTGGTGCATGTGTGACTGCCAGGGTGCCTCCTGGATGGTCGGACAGGAGAGTTTCCTTAACATTTACCTTACCCTGAGGAGACCTCTTGATAACGATGATGATGATATGGTGGTGGTGGTGATGCGACTTGTCATTTCTGCAAGTATAAAAGCCTTGGTCATTGTTGAGATTGAAATACTGACAAGTATTTCAATGACCAGTTCTCTTACTCAATACAAGATTAGTCTTCCCAGGAAGTTTGCCACACAATTGCCACTTAAGTGAAAAAGAAACAAAGCAAGCTTTCAACAGTGAAATGAACGCATACACTACATGACTAGGTATTAAATTTGTGAGAGGTTAGCAACAATTAAATACTGTCAATGAAGAAAATGAGATCAAAGTGCTTTTCAACTTTACAAAGATAAACACTTTTGGAAAGGTGGAGTAATACTTATCTTGTTTGATCCCAGTTGTTGGTTTCATACATAAATCCCTGTATTTCTAAAAAGCATGACATAGCTTTCAAAGCATTCAAATCACTGATCTTTATATCGTACTTACAGGATACACAGCAGTCACATCAATGCCACTGCTGTTTGCCTAATATCTGGTGTAGAAAGTAACCTTCAAAAAACACCCCCAGACTACAAAAAATAAATGGCCAAATCAACTACAGGATGGGAAAATATAGAAATCATAGTATCATTGGAGTATCATCATAGCATGACCGTCTGGCATAGCTGGGATTTCTGGCATTGCAGAATAGCACCCAAATACATGTGACTGAAGTGTTGTTACCTCCCTGCGCATCTCCTCTTGTTCCTGGCTTTTTTTTTCTTTTCCATTCTGAAGCATCAAAGTTACCATGGAAACAAGCAGTGTCATTTATGTATATTTGTGAGCCTTACCCATGGCAAGTGAAGTGAGTCTCAGTTAATGGTGTGACCTGCATCTGGTGGAGCACATCCCTGTGGAAGGACACCCTGCAGCAGGATATGAGCACTGGCAGAATGAGACAGTGCTGAGCATCACCCTGGAGAGGGGCTCTAGAATTGGGGCCAAATGCCTCCCGGGGAAGGAAACCTGTAATTCCTTCTGCTATTGCTGAGTGGCAGGGAGTCAGCAGCTTTCTCAAAGATGGAGGAGCTGATAAGTGATAAGCCTCTGGGGACAAGTATTTTGGACACGGTGCAGTGACATTTTTTCTCCACACAGTGGGGACAAGTGGCAGTGTGACCTCCAGCACCACACGCAATTTCTTTTAGGCAGATATGTAATGGAAATAATTTGGGGTATCATGGCATGAGGACATAGGGTCTATTTAATTTAAGCTTGCCTTAATTTGCTGACTTCTCTTGTCAAGAGGATCTATTTCAGTAACAAAATAACTAGAGGATAAATCTGCAGAGACTTGTATAATGTTGGAAATTTAAAACTTGAGTGGATGGCAGTAAGTGGCAGACCAAAGTGCTTTGACTCTTAAAGCTTTAGATCTTGCACCCTTTCTGTTTATTCAGGTGGACTTGGATAAATTGCATCAGCCTCTTGACTCATAAAAAAGTCCAGTGATGAGAACTGGAACAGCAGGAACCCAGAACTGCTTCAGTTTAGATGCTACAAAATTAGGGGGAAAATTCCATCTACTTAGCCCCAAACTTTCAAAAATGATGAATCGGGTTTGTTCGCCCTCATTTTTGATTGGCTCGTCTGAGATCTTATGAAAACATGAAGAATTGCTATTCAGAAAACACAGCTCACCCTCTGCAACCTGATAATTATAAAAAATATCCCCAGCTGGCCACCTCTGGGTATTCAGGCATTCTGGTAAGTAGTGTTATAGTAATGCAACCAAGCACTAGTATTTATTTGTAGTACTAATTTTTTTAAATTAATTCTGGAACACTTCTGCCCTGTGTTAGTTAATGTGTATTTTTATAACCAGCAAAGGCACTTGTATGTAAATAACCTGTATAGGAAATTGTGGTTTTCTCTCATGCGTCCTCTTCTCTCTGTATTTTTGTTTCTTCTCCATTACTTAGAGGACACGCAGCGACGAAAAGAATAAATCAGAATTATCATTCTTGCAAAATAACAGGCTGAAAAAGCATTGTCTCTCAGTGATTTCCATAAAGAGACAGAACTTTGTGGTGTAAGAAATTGGAAAGGAACCATAATAACTTTCCATTATATGAGCCTTGGTATTTTTAGCTAAAATGAGAGGACAAATGGGGAATTCAAGAGAGAGAGCCCAAGGCCATGAGCATTTGTTCTGCAACGCACAAGACTGAACTAAGGGAGAAAAATATTCTGCTAGTAAGAAAAACAGAAGCTTCTACTACCAGAACACCTCTCAGGTGATCCTCAGAGGTATACTGACCATTTTAAACTCCCTCCAAAATCATGTCTGCAGCTAGGTCAGTGGCTACATGGGACAACTGGTAATACAAAGCTGGGTAGTTGTTTCAGAGTTATGTTCTAGTACATAACAGAGAGTGGATGGCTTCCAACACTCATCAGCCATTTTTAGTGCCCCAAACCAGACACTTGGAAAATTCTAACATGATTTAGCCCCAAAACAACATGGACATTACTGTTCATGCTGCAGCAGCATTTGGAGGTCTGAACTGGTTAAGCATAGGCACAGCCCAAAATAAACAGGGCAGTTGTTGCTCCACCAAACAGCTTCAGTCATGGTAGAGTCTCTGCAGAAGAGAGAATGTTGATTCGTACTTGAGGTCAGGTCTGGATTTTTTTAAGTACTAATGAGGCTAAAGAATAAGTATCAGCAGTCCACACTTCTCTTTCCTTTATTTTTAATCAGCTGCTGTTTATATCCAGGTAAAGAGAGAATAACGTCTAAGTTTCTGCTGATAAGAGTGGATTCTTAACTTGCTCTCAAAATCAAGTGCCTTCTGGACCAAGAATAGGTTTTTTTGGGTCACCACCCTCCCCCACAATCTCAAAGATGCTCGTAATAATCCACAGTTTACTACATATGCACTGCCTCAAAAGTTTCTCTGTTTCTTTTGAAAATATTAGGTGTGTATTCCAGCTCTATGATAGCTTTCCACACCACAAAATTGGAAACATCTCATATATGCCCCTAACTTTAGTAGAAGTGGCTACGTAACAAGAACTGTTATTAGCAACTGCACTGTAGACAGCATACTAGATATGACATTGTCCACATCTGAGCATCTGAAGGACTGTGGCTAGCTCCCACAAATGTATCAGTTTTGACTGCCAAAATCAGCTAAAGAGAGATGTGCTTTCCATGACTTTTTAAATAGTTGAGTATGATTCCACTGTTAAGTTTCAGTGTCCTACAGCTGTGCCAGACAAATATGAAAATGTGATGTGCACAGGTATTGTCTGTACCTCCTCGGCTAGAGAGAGACATCCAGAATCACAGTTAATTTCACAGTTAATCCTGAAAACACCTCAGAATTTTTACTCTTGTCCCTCTGGCCTTGTAACTTATCTTTGCCAGTGCCTGGCACAGGATGCTTAAGGAAGAGTACAAGACTGTTTCCACAGCTGAGAATTTGGTCATCAGCATCACCCAGACGCATGGCCTGAGATGATGTGAAAATGGCTGTACCCAGCCTGACCAGAAGGTACAGCTCTTGACAGGCACCAGTAATGACATAGAGACACAAGTACACAGGTGGGGAAGCACAGACTCAGCACGTGTCAGCCTTAAGCACTCAGCAGCATCAGATCTGTTACCTCCATATACAAATAATCTACAACCATTTTGCACCTTCAGTTTTAGTATCTAGGGTATCTGCTGGCAAGAAACTGTACAGTTTGGCAACGCGGTCTGCAAATAATGTTCTTTCTTCTAGTATGCCATGTTCCTTGTGCAGGAGGGACAATGTGCAGCTTTCAAATTCATCCTTTTACTTATGAAGAGTATGGCATGTGTACCAGGCACTGGTGGACTGCTGCCAGGAAGTAAGAACATGCTGGCATTTTGCATTTTTGTGAGAATAAATCAATTAGTCAAAATCAGTTTTCAAACCCTACATACCTTGAAATTGCAAATAAACGTCTCATCACGGGAAGTCTGTATTTGCATGAGAGAAAGGAATTAAAAAATTAAACATGCCTAAGTTTAACATGAAAAAGACACAGGATGTCCAATTCACCAGGAGCTTAGGAGACAAGATTATTTCCCCTGCCCAAAACATCTGCTCGAACATGATTTTTAGCTATGAACATGATCTCTCTGGCATGGCTGTCACAGTTTTCAAGTTGGAAGGGGGAACTGCTCATCTGTTCTTTACTTCGAGAACATGACATATTGTGAACATTTCTATGGAAATGACTGGATGGTCTACACAAAGCCAGAGAAGCAGAAGAGAGATTATTCCAAAATTTCAGGTAGATGGTGCCTGATGAGGCATAACAATTACAACACAGATTATTCTCTTTAGTAAGATCACAACAGCTTTTTTTCTCAAAAAGGTGAAAACAAGCTTTATTTTAACATACAAATCAGAGAGTGTACAAGGCAAGACATACCCTTATGATAGGCAGTGGGTCTCCACACACCATGTGCAGCCACTTGCACTACAATAATCCTGAGATATGGACAAAAGCCCTAAAAATCTTTTTAATCACTCTTGCTATAGTCACCTCCACTTGGGAATTAAAAGTATTACACAGTTCAGAGTCAGGGAAATGAATTATCTATAAGCAAAATACCCAAGATAATGGTCTAAAATTCCCTGCTGTCATCCAGGTAGACCAGCAAGAGCACTTGAACAAATCAAGAGATGGAAATATGCAAGGTTACTTCATTAACACTGGAAAGCATACATAGAAGGATGCTAAGATATTTTTGCTACCTTCAACTACTACTGTCTTCATGAACTGTGTGGTCCATGTGTCAAGCTCTACACTGTGTTTTAAGTTAGTAAGAGAACCCCAACTTTCTTTGCTTCCTCTCTATATGAAGTTATATGACATAGAGAAATATTTTTAAAAGCTTATAAAAGCAACAGAACTACAGACACTTGAAAGTAATTTCGCTAATATCAAAGGCTACCTGAACACCCTCATTTTGCTACAAGACTGTTCTTCATTAAATGACATCAAAAAAGCAAGTCTCTTTTTTAACAAAAGTTAAAGGTAAGGAAAAGTTATAGACATGTTCGGAGTTTTTCTTTAGTTTTGCAACATATAAAAATAAGTTACACTATATATTATGGCTTTCACTTATTTATCTACTCATTTAGTAGCAGAGTGTCATTGTGGGTTTAAACACTAGATGTTGTAAATAATTAACCTGCCTGTTCTTCAGACTTTCCTTGAGTTTTGAATTTGTGAAAAGAAACAAGCAGTATTAGAGGGAAAATTAAGAAGCCTCCAGAAAAACTTAAGTAGCAAGAAGCACCTGTAGAAGAAGTCTTTCAGAGATATTTTAAACTCAATTCATTTGATTTCTAAAGTAGTTTAAAACTGAAGCTTTAGTTTCATGTTTTTGGCAAAATAAAGGCCAAGCCAGGTATGCCATGCACTTCAATAGTCAAGACTTCCTACTGAGCTTTGTTTCAGAAATGTTTTATACATACCAGTATGATACTATTATGCTACTGAAGTAATGATCTTTCTTTAATGGTTGTTAATAATATAAGATAATAGATTTGGTAGGCAGCTGTCTGAAAAAGGCCACAATAATGCTAAACCAACATGACTCAAAACTGCAACACAACTGCTCAATATTGTGTTGCTCACTACCAATGGAAGGGGAAGTTGGGCAAAAAAGGTGCTTGAGTCAGACTGAAAGACTTCAATTACACATTGCTGCATTATTAATGGCTGTATTATTAATTTACTTACATTTTGAAGACTAAAGTTGCATTCAAATCAGACAAGCTATGACAACATTCGAATATACGTAAATAAAAAGAATTCTAGATTCACAGCCAAAGTAGTAACAAAAAAAATCTCACTGTGCGGTTGATGTAGCATTTGTAACAACAAACTTATGAATTCAATAAGAAAGATTGTGGCACCGAATTGGGGAATATTTTCAAGCTCTAGTTTTACTCAGGACAGAAGAGTTGCCAGCTGAATAAACTTGACTACTGTACTTTCCAGCTCTTTGTAAACAAGACTCCATGTTGTACAAAAGAGGAGCTTTCGCTTCCCTTTTTCTTCAAGGGAAGTATCTGAAAGGCAAGCTGTAGTGATTGTTTCTGACAGCAGTAGAATAACGAAGCAGATAGAAAAGTAAGTATATATAAAAAAGTTCTTACAGTAAAAGCATTTGTCCTGGTTTGATTTTGTTTATGAAAAGGCACTTTACCTATTGCTAAAACTCCAATACCATAATTGTCCTTTGAGTTTTTCTGTTAGAAGGCTGTGTTGCAAGAGGGTCAGCAAATGTTCTTTATACAGTGCCTGTCTGCTACAAATTTTAGAATTACACATAGTATTTTACACCAGTTATTTAGAAGAATAGATTCATGTTCAAAACAGCAACAGGTCTTCAAACAACACTTCAGTGGTGACAGATGATCTGACAGAGACAACTCACCACCTGTAGCAAGTTCACGCTAATAACATTAGCAATGTTAAAAACCTTTCAGAAGTGAGTCCTCAGTCTTTTGTTTTCCTCTCGCAGTCTCTCAATTTCAGCTACTAAGCTTTCATTTACAGAGTATCTTTCAAGTAAAGCGTGCATTTCACTCTACAGAAAAGAAAAAAGTCCCAATCAGTAGTAATAAAGTTAATAATTCCAATTTTATCCTATTGGCTTTCATATTTCTTTTAAAAATGAAATAACATAGATAATTCTGTTTTTAAAAACTTTCGATAAGAAAAGTAAGATTTTTCCCTTTTATGCTGACCTACAGTATTTTGATCATTAATACATTAGTGAATATTTTATCAAAGGGTATTTTCCAGTTCTACAGGATGAGAATCTACTAATGCTGATTCCATTAAAATGCTCAGAACTCAGACAAGGTCTTTTTAACGCAGATCAAAAGAACAAAGACTCATAAGAAGGTGAAGCTGAAGAATACAGAATAGCTCAGTAAGCATACAGTATCCACAGGTGAAGCTTTCTATTTGAATTCCATCTATCTTCTCTTTACCCCAGCCTTTGGCCCTTTCCAAAGGACCAGCTGAATTTGTTTACAACTCCTGAAATATGGAATTCATACCTACTCAACTCCTAGGTTTGCTTTATTAATCAAAGAAAAAACAATTTAATGGATTCTCATTCATACTTTCCCCCTTCTTCACATGAAATCCTCCCTTTCTTGGTCTTAACAAACAAAATAGATTTTCACTTTTGAGAGAAGATGACATGCCTTGGTATTACCAAAATTGAAAACTGAATACATTTCCCATCGTGGTCCTTGTACATACCAACTGCATATGGAATTGCTTGATCATCTCCACTTGCAAATTCACTATATCTCGATGGCATGCTTCTCTGGGGGAAGAATTGCAAAAGGACAATGCTTAGACTTATGCAAGCAGTCTCTCTCATACCCTCAGCATCCAAAACTCCACAATTTCTCACCTTCACTCTCATAAAAAGTCTAGAAACCCTTAGACCATGAAACATAATCCTCTACAGATTATTTTGGAATACTTTTGTCATGACATTGATTTTCTTAAGTACCATTTTTCAGCACATAAGAAGATGTAGGACTTTTCCGTTTAGAAACACAAATATATACATAGTGATATCAATATTCTTTTTCAGTTGCAAGCTTTAAGCTCCTCTTATTTTTACCATTCAAAGCTAATTTTCAATCCCTTGATCACTAGTACTGCAGAGGAAGACACTTATCTGTACTTGAAGATATGCCTTTCAGTACATGACTTTCAACACTCTTTTGTAAAAGGGCCCAAAATATGAACTGTGGCAAGTGATACATTATTCTCAAACCCACAGAATAATCCAGGTTAATCTACATAAAAAGCAGTGGCAGTGTTGTCTGTGAAGTGGACGTGTATTTGTTAATTCATGGACGACATTCCACACTACAAAAAAACACACTTGAAAATAGCCTCTGATCATGACACTAATACAAGAGTTCCAGGAGCTGAGGAAGAACAAGGAGAACAGCTCACAGAAAAGCAGGCAAGCTCACAAGTTCTTCCTGAACGATGCAGTTGTCTGGGACTGAGTACTGTGCTATGGGTACCACCAGCCTGACAAAATAAGGTGTTTCTTATGCGAATCTTAAGCGGATCTCTCTCACACAAGATCTTACTTCATTTTCCTTTCCTCCAACATATAGCAAACCCAAAGCAATCTTCCCTTTCTCTTTCCACAGATTATTGTGCTACAGAACTTCTAGTGGAGGCAATCTTCTTTGAGTGTATCAACTGTACAGATGCCAGCTAACATCCCATAAATCCAAAGATGTAGGTTTTCTCCCAGAGACAGGGAGATCAAGAAGCAAACATCTTTTTGGAACCAAATGAATTACATATTATGCCTGGTCCTTTCCTGAAGGTCTGTGGTTTTTCCCCCCATTACTTGAAGAGGAAGGAATTTCAGGCAAGGAAAGTAAAAACCCTTTCCTCAGATTCCAGCAGCTGAAAGGTAGGTAGATCAATGGAAAGCTTACAATAGTTCCCTTCCCTCTTAGTGACCCCAGCACTAACAATCTTTTACGATGTTTAAATATATCTGCAACTTACAACTGGGAAAAGAGCCAGCAGTCTTCCAGCCATTCCAAAAAGTATAAGTCAGAGGAGAAACAGAGTATTTAAGGCTCCAGATCTCAGGTACTGGGAGTAACAGACTGGCAAGCATAACTTCTAACTCTGGGGCGGCTGAACACAGACTTTAAAGAAAACACATCTGCAATACATGGACTGCATTTTAAGTTACATCAATTACAAGTTTTCATCAGATGTCTGTTTATTGCCAAAAAATCCCAGGGGAATTTTACCATACTACATTTATGTAAAGAAATTAAATAACATTTGATTTACTTCTTCTGTTTGTAGAGAACAGCCATAGTCCACACACCTACTAAGAGAGTTTTGCTTTGCTTTTGGTCATCAAGACAGAAGCATATGCCCTGCCCAGCAATTCTTCATCATCTCCATTCAGCCTACTTCATCTTAAACATGGGTTGGGAAGTGATCTCCTAGGTAAGATTCTCTTAAGTTCTTCACCTTCAAACTCCACTCTAAATAGAGCCGTATTAGTCTGACCTCTTTCAAGACAACTGGAATACTGGTTAGATATCCACCAGGTAAGCTGACACCGACCATCACTTACAGCACAGACGCTATTTCAATGCAAAGCTCCACCGGCAGAAATACACACACACTCTTTTACGTTACACATGCCAAGTAACAACACTCAAAACCAACACAAGTCAACTGGCTATATCAAACTCTCCTCACTGTCAACTTGAAATTTCTCCTGGTGGGATAGGGAGATGAGACAGGAGGGAAAGAAATCAGTGCAAGGCTTCAGGAAAACAGTAGAGACCTCGCTATGCAGACCACATTTACAATCAGAGAAATATTCACTCATTCTGGAAACATCAGTGAAGTCATACACCAACAGCCCTCGGAGGCAGCAGTCTAATTAGTCATCAGAGCTATTAAAAACTAAGTTTCATACCTAGTTTTTCAAAAATAGAGCTATAACTAGTGTAATTTTCTAATCCAAAAAGAAATTTGTTTGAGCAGATGCTGAAACACCTCATTACGAAAACATGTCATTGAGAATTAACAACAACACTCTGCAGGAATACCAGTACCTGAAGTCATCCATTGTTTCTTGTATCATATTCTGAATGAAGTTTATTTGAACTGCTGTCAGAGGTGCATTTGGTCTGCTACTTCCAATGGTTTCTACTATTTTTTCTGACAACGAACTTGCAACTCCAGCAGTGACAGGTGATGTTATCTTTGAACCTTTAAAATTGAAAATAAAATATTGAGAATCCTCAAAACAAATAAAACCCCCTCATATACTGCATTACACTGATACTTTTTAAAAAATATTTATTTATTTATTTTTACCACGAATATTGCTTGGTTAAAAAAAAAAATTTAAAAAAAAAAAACAACAGATTTAGAATTAGTCTTTTCAAAGGCAACTAGACACATTCTAGGAGGAATGGATTGATTTAAAGAATCAAGATGAGATGTTCTTTTTCAATGCTAAATCCATTTTATCAGATTTCACATCAGTTTACAATCAACCACGCCCAGAACTAGGCCAAAATTATCAACTTACTCGTTGAGGTAGTACCATTTACTGATAGATCATATGCAGGATGGGCCTGAATGTTCTTCATTAGTTTCTCATTTGCATCAGGAGTAGATGATGGTGGAGAACTTAAAGTTACAGGTTCTATGCTCGATAAGCTTGATTTTGAAACCTAATGACAAAAATATTTTTTTTATTTTAAAGATGAAATCTACTTGTTAAAATTGTTTAATTACACTTGAAGAGTGCAAATTTTTTTTTCCCTGAGTTTTCTGAAATGCACTTTCACACATTTTTGCTCTTAGGAATGTGCTCAGAAATACATGCTTTTCATTTTCTAGCAAGATATCTGAAAAACTGATTGCTAAAACATTCCAAATTGCCTCAAGTCGGCACACAGAAGAAAGCGCAAAAGGCGGGGGCCTCTAATTTTCACATCAAAAATGTTGTGACTATGTTGTATCACTCCTAGCAAAAGACTTCTCAAGAGCAATACAAAAGTAGCTAAGCTCTGTGCAGAGGCATATCAAAGACACCTCAAGAAAAAGAGGGAGACACAGAAGCGGGAAAGAAGAGGGTGGAATTGACCTAACCAACAACAGTCAATCATACTGGTGCAACCATCTAGTGATCCTTCTTGATTTTCTAGAAAAATCAAAGTACTCCTCAGGCTACCTGTTTTGTTTCATGGGAACTTATGTAACCTGATCTTATTTAAGACAAACATACATTTATCTTCCATTTCTGAAGGACAATTCACCTAAATCACACTAGGTTTTACAGATTTGTCTTAATAGTGTGTGAACAGAGTTGCAAAATAACATCAGATGGGGCATTATTCAGATTTTTTTCTTCAAGCAGTAATATTCTTTCAAGATTCTAAAAAGACCACTCATAACAAGAATACCTGCTTTAAGATGTCTATCGATTCTTGTTTTCCAAGACTTATTTTCTTAGAGTCAGTCTCTGGATGTTCCTCTTCTTCTTTAATTGGAGATCCCATAAGCACATGTAATGGGCTAGACTGTGTCCCTTGTGCACTACTGCCCACTGGGTTTCTTTTTACTGGAAAGGGAATGGTTGGCTGTGGGAGAAAATCCAAACCAAATGGGTAAGACTGGAAATCCAGGCCTAAAATGAAAAGGGAAAAATAAAACACGTAGGTCAATAAATACACACACCAAATCTATCCCACATTTAAAATGCCGGCACACTCATAAAAAACTGACTGACAAAAGAAATCACTAACAAATGTACTCCACAAAAACTACATCCTTCCATCCAATTTATGGTGCCCCCATCCTTATAAAAGTAGTAAAACATGAAAAGCCTCTGTGTATCACTATGAATTGTATAAAGGAGAAAACCAATCACTTTAGGACCATGCTCTTGACTTCCTGTTACCATGCTGTGTCTCTCAGTGTGTCAGACAATTTCCAGAAAAGTTGCTTCAGTGCCTGCTTTGGTCATTTACTTGTTTTCAATGGTATGACAAAATCAGCACAATTTTAGCACAGACCTCCAAAGGCCTATCACTAGCATATGCTTACCATTTCCTTGAGGATCTTCAGTGACTTTATGTGCAATAATATCTACAAAATAGCAGAACACAGACAAATGAAGTGTTTATTTGTATCACTGAATCAAGTTCATAATCAAAGACAAATTAAAATATCAAGTAGATACAGCAGTCAGTAAGACACAAATGACATTTTGTCACACTACATGCAGAAGAATGGTGCTTTACAAATTCTAACATTAGTAACTTACCATCTCTGACTGGAGAAAACACATCTCCTAAGCTACTTCGACCCAAATCATCAAAATTATTTAATTCAGCACTTTTCCCATGATCTGTTTCTTTAGAAGGAATGACATCCAAGCTGGAACTATGGGGAAAACCTTCAAAGGACAAAACAATTCAGTTAGCAATTGATCTTTTCCAAAAATAACATACATTATGGCTAAACAATTTCACACAAAGCATGATACTTGGGAAGTCCAGTAAGCACTTCAGAATCGCCTGCAGATGCCAGCTAGAGGGTCAATTTTAACTTCCTCATTTGTGCTGTCAACAAAGGTGACTACAACTAAAAGCTCAAGAGGAGAGTTGTAAAATTGGAGAACCCATCCATGTTTAGAGAAATCTACACGATGGATGCAGCAATTTTATGTTGAATCAGGTGAAGTGAAAACTAGTGACTGAACCTTCTGGTAGTAAGGTAACCACATTCAGATGATACAAATTTAAATTTGTTCTGTAAACATTTGCTGTACTGTGCTTGCCATTAAGCATTCCAAGGGACATTATATGAAACAACTTTTTTAAAGCTTACCTAGTGTTAGAATTCTCTGCTTATTTCTAATAGTAGAAAACCAATTTATATACTCTAATATTAGAAAAGCAAATTGGAGTTACAATTGCAGACAAAAAAAACCCAACCAAACTTGTTCCTAGACCTTTCCTCCCTCTACCCTCAAGCCCCACCCCTGACCCAATCCAGGGGGAAAAAAAGTTAGCTTTTATATGCATGGTACCAAGGGCAGTTGGCTGAAGAATGGAAGCATATCTTAAGTAAAAAAAAAATCCCTAGTAATGATTCAAACTACAGTATTCAGAAAGTGAACTGAAGTGCTCAGACAACTACCAAAATAACTTTCATAATTCCATAAAATGTTCATGAAACCTGTAAGTACTTCTCTATGTCAGATTACTTACTGAAGTAATCCAAATATAACTGTGTGGGTGACTGCAATTAATTATGTCCAAGTATTTACCTTAAGTGGAATTTGAGTCATGTTTATGATTTCACATTTAAATGTATTAATATATTACATTTTTCACTCCCTCAGATGTGTCAATTGTGACACCAACATAGAATTGCACTTACTAGTTAAGTAAATACTTGGTATACTGAATCAAATCAGAACTGCACCTGTGTGTCAGAATTTAGAGGATCCATGTGGAAAAAGTGTAATGTAAAATTAGGCCAAAGTGTCTTGTGCACTTTTACCCATTCCCACTAATCTAAATGTAGTAAGGTACCTAAAGCAGAGAATAACTGCTAAATGGGAGTTTATGGGAAGCCAGCTCAAAGAACATCCAAGTTTCTCATCACGTTCTGACTTCATTTACACTTTTGTATCTTAAAATATCTGTGACAGAAAGTCTCAATTTAGTTTAAATCTTTTATTAAATATGTTTAAATGCTATCAGATTACTTTACTGAATGCCCCTTATTTCTCCAAATTTAAATCCCAGGGTCTAGAAGAAATTCCAGACAACAAATGAAGTCTGTGGTATCTCATGCATTCTCATTTTTAACCTTAAAGACTGTATCTTCTGGAGTACTCAGAGGTCTTTACTTTTAAAGTGAACACTCAGATTAAGGAAAACTGTTTTGCTTGGTAAGCCTTTACTTTCTTAAAATATTTATTTATTTTGCATGGTCCTCTTTAAGGGGTAACAGCCATTACATCTTTAAATAAATATAATAAATTGTATGTTTTAACCAAAATAAAATTTTCCACACCATTCAGTAAGGTTGATTAGCAGCACCTCTTGCATACACAGGCAACATTCTACTTCACCTCCATACTTAACTACATACCCAAGGGAGGTCATTAATACACATCCCTATGGACTGCAGTGGCTTATTGCCTAATTACTGTTACTAAATGTATTTCTCCTTATTTTAAAAGGGAGGTGAAAGTGCTGTTACATTAAAATGGATTGAGGATTTTTTTCAAGAATCAAACTAGCAGTGTTACTGATTTGATATTTTCAGAACTCTTGAATTAAATAAAACTTTAAGAGTACATTTCATGCAGTTTTGGAATGCTCAGAATTCTTACAAAGAACTTATTTATTTCAGAGGCATAGATAGCAAGTACAGTTATACAACTAATCATATTTGCAACTATATTTAACATCTTTCCTACCACGTGATACTGGAATCATGCCTCTCACAAAAATACAGTTCAGTTGTCATTTGGGTTTTTGCACTAGGTTGCCTTTTTTTTTTTTTTTTAAATGAGGTCTGTTACTCCTATTTGTTAACAGAATTACAAATTTTTAGCTCTGCATTCCATGCAGACATTGCATCAGAAACTTCATTATGTACATAATCTGCAAGAAGTCAGAGTACAAGAGATAGTCCCACAGTACCATCACAATTTTAAGACTTCATGTGTCTTAAGCTTACAGTAGGACCCAATTTACCTCCTACAGCCTTATAGCATGTGTGACACAGTGGGGAGGGAAAAGAAGTATATGCACAGACACACAGTACTTCCTAACAAATGCCCTTCCCTCAGTGAAATTTTCATACTGTAATGGTCAAAACATGAAACATTGCTTCCATCATCCACATTATGCCAACTATTATAAGAGGAAGAACAGAACATTACCTGTTTTCTCCTGAAAAATCTCTCCTCCCTTATTCTCATTTGTCAGTGTAGGATGAGCGGGAACTGTTGCTGATGCTTGAGATGCAATGTTTTTGATGCCAGTATTTTGAATTACTCCACGATTACTACCAGCTTTGACTTCTACTCTTTTGGACACAGGTTTATTTGAAGAACTTGTGAGGTTAGACTGAAGAAAAAATAGAACCAATTAAGAGAAGTTATTATTCCTTCAGCCAGAAATAAAAATACAAGACAATATACTTCATTTTTAAAAGAGTAAAAAATTTACTTCAAGTTGCAAAGGTTGCCTAGGAGATATGCCTTTATAAATATTTAAAAAAGATATCTTCATGTAACTTCAAAGAGCATGGGAAACATCTGTATTATCATATAGATACCTCCACAAGATTAGCAACAATTACAATTTAACAGTGGAGTGACCCTGCATGAGTCAATTTTGATCCCAGGTTTAGATACAGCAGAAAAAAGAGATTACATTATTAGGGACTCCAAATTTCACAGGAATAGTTAACCACTAGCAGCAAGCATGCTAGAGGAGAAGGAAAGCCTCAGAGTGGTAAAGAATACATTTCAAAGGTTCTCTCAGTGTCCACTAACTGGAAGCACAGGGCTTCTGGATATAGTAGAGCCTAATTAAGTCTTGGAAGAACCTCTAAAGTGTTTTCTCTTATTTAATTAACTTCTCTATTGTTTAAATGTGCTAGCAAAAGTCCATATACAGGACATACAAAATATCTTAAGAGGAGCAGCCCCGTGTCTTCTCCTTAAGCAGAAGGGCCATTACAGACTTTTCTGCTACTGCCTGCAAATAACCAGAGGTGCCACAAACTGATCTGCAAAGACAGCATATCCACACCACAAAACCTAGAAGACTAAGTTCCACTTATTTCTACACTGAGGCCAGGAGTGGGGAGAATTCCACATTAACAATGCCTAAAACAGCAGTTAAGACTAAGCAGTTTATAATTCCTGTGTTGATATGATCCAATTTTGTTGGCATCTGTAATGCTTAGCCAGTGAATATTAACTTTTTTGAGAACTTAAACTTATGCTCTGCTTTCATTAATTTGCATACTGAACAACAACAATACCTTGGAGAAAGTGCTGCTGAACTGAAGACGTATGCACTTCACACAGCCTTTGTGAGCAGTAACTGCTTTCACCGGTGATGTCAGTTGTCGTAAGTCATATTGGCAGATCTTTCCCCGGGAACATCCTATAGCCAAAGTAGTACCATCAGGCATGAAGTCTACTGTAGTCAAAGGAAAATCAGCTACAATTGTTGTCAGTAACCTTCAAATACGAGAAAGGGCAGAATCAATCTTTTAGAATTCACAAGGTGGACTTTGCAGCACAGAATATCTAAAACCACATTTTTTTAGAGATACATATATATAAACTTCCATAATTCAGCTATAGGTCAGTAGTTCAACTTCTCCATTGTCAAGTAAATTCAGTGAACTATTTTACAAAACAGCAGATTAAGCTTACACTAAGCATTCATGCTTAAGTAAAAAAGCCCCCGGCATATGCCCCAAAAGACTTCATGGGGACAGGATTACATTACCTTCTTAATAACAAACACCAACATTATTTACTGCTATCATCATATGCAGCAGCAATCATACTACACACATCCTCTTATCCTCTAGCTTCCCAAGCCCATCAACTCTACCTTTCCACAGCCCTGGGAAAAACTTCAAGTCTTAGTTTGCATCCTTCTATGACATCCTTCCAAAATGCAAACAGCCTCCTGTTTTTATTCAGCTAGAGTAAAAGCACTACTCATGCTAAAACCAGTGTCCCACAAAATCATTTGCTATCCTGTCCTCTTACTACAAAGAGTAGTCTTTGTAGTCCCATTACCCATGTGCCACCCTTCCTGCTCTTTCCTCCAACATTCTCCCCTATCTCAGCAGCTCTGTGCACCACAGTTACATCTTTTATCTTAACTAGAAAGGCAGGCAAGGTAAGCTCAGGTCCCCACAGGCTATACTGCCCCTCACAGAAGGTAACTGCTCTCTATCAACAAGAAAAGCCTATACACAAGCACTGGAGAACATCACCCATAAACTGGACTTCGGTTAGTTTCCACATGCCTGGGGAGTTTTCAATTGTTTTTTGTTAACTCAGAAAGCAAAATGGACTATGGGACGGGTTCTCCAGTAGCAATATGCCAATCACTTCAACCATTCGGCATGGGGGCTGAATGAAACAATTTATGTCATAATTAGGCACATTTTTTTCAGTTTATAAAACCCAAATAAGGAATCTTCTAAAATCAAAAGGTCTTTCATATACTCACTTTTTACTTAAAGTGTCATAGAGAATAATTCTTTTATCCAAACCTACAGTTACAAGCAGCAACTTATTGACTGGAGAAAAGCAGATTTCTGAGGCTGGTGCTTTATGAGTATTTTCAAAATTATGATATGGGTTCTGGCTATTTACATCCCAGAGAGTTACATTTCCACTGTCAGAAACAGTGCCCAGCAAGGATTTCTTAAAGGATGAATATTTCAGGTGTCGAATAGGCTGTAAAACAGACATAAAATGAATTTTAATACCAATATTAAACATGATATTAAATTATTTTTAAAGACACGAACAGATTAGGAATGCAAAGTTAAAGTTGTCTACAAAAGCTTCAACTATGAAATATAAATAGTAAAACCAGAAAAAATAATTTTGCATTACAATGCCATTTTTGGTATTGAGGGGGAAACTTTTTTTTTTACTATTATGGAGTATGAACTGATCAGCAAAATTATAACAAAAAATGAAACTTCCAGAAAAGTTTCTCAAATTTTCAGCAAATATCAAGGCTTTATACAAAAAAACTCCACATTACATATAAAATTAAAGGAGTGAAATGGCACATTATTTCACCAACTAGTTTTCTGCCAAGAATGTTAAACTTAATTCCCCTTCACTGACTTGAGATACTTGCGTATCAGCCAATTTGATAAGACACACAGACTCCAGAGTTAAGCAAGTATGCAGGTCGTGCAGAACAGACTTCAAGCTGCAGACTAAGACCACAGAAGAGGACAACACGTGTGGTTTATCACACACAGCCTTGTTATCGCAGAACCAGGTAATCCAGGAACTTCATTCGCCTTTCAGAAAGGATATTTTGTTTTCACCACATTGCTTCAGAGGATGTTTCAGAAGCTCACTGCTATAACACTACAGTACTCAATTTCCTGATTAATTTTGCTTATGACCCATCTGCACCTATTCATTCCTGTGACCATAATGCCCTTACACTTAAACAGTTTCCTAATTCCCTAGCGCTGCTATCCCCTGTTTTAAAGAACAGAAAGCTCACCTTCCTTCAGGCTTTATATTGCTATAAAAAATGAGAGGCCTCCAGGACTGTTTTTTCAGTACCATCAGTCTTTCTGCAACTCTCCCAGTATGAATCTTTCTTGAATATGGACAACTAAAATCTTTCATCCTAAAAATATTTTGCTACTGTCTTTGCAACAGCAGTAACATTTCATCCATTTTATACTGTAAATACCCACCCCAAAATATCCTAGATTACATTTTCTTTTTTGAGTCTGTTTTGGTCACTGTCATATTCTATTAAGAACTCTAATTCCTTCTTTCCCTTGGAAATTTTGAAATCCTACTCTAAAAGAGCCTCAGTTGTTCTCTAAATCTGGTATCTTGATTTTACTGTCACAGTTATTCCTGTTGTCTATAGTTTCAACCATTTTTAAATACTGACACAATCCTCTCTTAAGGGCAAATGCCTTCTCACTGGGTTTCATCATAGCTCTACCCAGAATCACAGAATTGTTGAAGCTGGAAAAGATCTCATAGATCATCAAGTCCAAGCCTTACCCCAGCAGTGCCATGTTCACCACTAAACCATGTCCCTAAATGCAACAGCTACGTGTTTTTTGAACGCTTCGGGCAGCCTGTTTCAATGCCCCACTATCCTTTCAGAAAATTATTTTGTCCTAATATCCAATCTAAACTGGTGTAACTTGACGCCACTTTCTCTTCTCCTACTGCTTGTTACCAGTGAGAAGAGACCAACCCCCACCTTGCCAGTGCCTATTTTTCAAGTGGTTGTAGCGAGCAGTAAGGTCTCCCCTTGACTCCTTGCTCCAGGCTGAGCTGCTCCTCACACAGCCTGTGCCCCAGACCCTTCTCCAGTTTTGCTGACCTCACTTCTAGTATCATAAACACTACCGAAAATATTAAACAAGATAGATAACACTTATATTTTATTTGCCTGAAAATGCTATCAAAAAGTTATTGTTTTATTCTGGCATAGACCACACCACAATACATTGTCCTGGCCTTTATCCTACTTCTGTCTTTAACTTCATTTTAATGGAGATATGTGTTGATTCATATTCTTCCAGCGTAATTTCCAGCACTTGTATTGTGTGTCTTGCTGGAAGCCAAATTGCTTCAACCTGCTTTAAAGAGGTGGCACCTTCAACTGCATATTCAAATAGGAAAGAGTACAACTTTTCATCATTAATATGGTTTTCTACTGGTCACAATTTTATCACAATTTTTCTGTTTGTTTACACTGAAAAAAATACTGAGAGATTCAGGAGTAACAGCTTTAACAGGATCTACATGGGAAATATTCCTGACCCTCACAGTTCTCTCAATTTTTCACCTCCAAATACCTCCTCCTTACTGCCCTGGCATCTGCCCATGTTTCATTTTCTCACTCCTGTCCTTCTGCCCACCAAGATTACTCTCTTCTAGCTCTTCTCAAATCTCCCTTGCTATCCCACCAAGTCAGCCATTTTCTTTTCTCCTTTCTCCTTTTAATCTCACAGGTCTGGGCAAGTTCTCCATTTTCTTTCACATTCCCCATATTACCACTGCTCCTGACTTTTAGCTTTAAAAGCTGACAAACTTTTCATTATACGGAGTGGCCAGAATCCATCACACTCCTTTACAAATCAGCCAGCTGTTCAAACAGCTACATTAAATCCTGTTGCTAGGAGAACTGCACCAGGCAGCGAAGACTTGAACAAACATTATATTTTGAAACAAATCCTAATTTATCCTCACAACAGCAAGCAGATAAGAATCTGGTAGTCTAAATGAACGCCAATAGCAAAGACAAATTATGGGATCTGCAAACATCTCTGCAAGAGCTCAATTCTAATAAAACACAAAGGTGTTCTAAATGAAAATCAATTAACAGAATATAGGCCAATGCTCCAATGAAAAGAATTTTGCTTAAAGTTAGAGAAAGCACTGCAACCTTGGGCTATTCTACTACTTGTAGAATCTACACAACATGAGAAATTAACTGGCACAGAAACTACATTCCATCATGCTGAATCAAACAGAGACAAGCTAGAATTTATAAGGCTAGTTAGACTTTACATTCTTCAATTCTAAAAAATGTTACTATGGAGTGGTGTCCCTTCCTAAGTCAGAAAACTAGTGCCAGGATCAAACAGTAAAATACACTGTTTATCTGTTCAAGTTTACTCTTAAGGAAAGCCAGCCTCTAAGCTATAAATCAAGTAAAGGCTTTTTAAATTTAACAGAATTACACAAGTCTTCAGTTATTTGCCTCACTGCAGAATCAATTCTCCAATTAAAACCCAAAACAATAATAAAGCCATTTCTCCACAAAAAAGTAAAGAACATTTTTAGGATCAAAGGCAAGCTGGGAATATGGGACATCCAACTAGTGAACTCATTACAAAATCATAGCTCAATTCCATTTTAAATTAAAGCTATAATCAAATAACTGCCCTCCCTAAGAAAATGTTATAGACCCTTTAGAATGTGAACAGGAGCTCTTTGTTTGCAATTACTTTAACACATCAAATAGCTTTATCCATACTAAAGGTCACTCAGCTTTGCAGCAGACTTCTTGATTTCATCTGCCAAAATAGTTATTCACAGCATATCTCTTACTCCTAATCACTTTCTGGTGGAAAGAACTGAATATATCAAACAGGTTCATGCAAATCATCCTCACAAGAATTTCTTCATTTTCCAATTAACTAGCAGCATAGTCCCTACTCTGGATATTCCCCTCAGCTGCATAATCCAGCCATAGACCTGAATGCCTTAAGTTTTAGCTTTCATATTTTCTAGATTCTGTACTGAACTTCATATAAAGTGTTCACAAGTTCTCTTCACAGTGTAGTTAGACAAAACAATCCTCTTCCAGCCTGAGAACCAAGGACATGGTTACAGCTTCAGGCTCAAAACGTGTAAGTAACAGCCAATTGAGGGGAGCAAACTGAGAGGATTGGACTTCATAACCTGAAGCTGTGATTGGAAAATTAACACCAACATGTAAATGGACCAAAACTTATGAAAGTGTGAAAACTCGTGACCGGGTATCCATCTTGGGTGGAGCCACAGCCAGGCTCTTGTACTGCTGAAGGTGTAACCTTCGAAGGCCTTTTTAATAAATACCTACTTTACTCCTTTAACAGTGTCTAGCCTCATTTCCAGGTAGCCTCTCAATGCATCAGACCTCCCTGCAGCTCCTGCCTCACATTCTTCATAAGACCGTAACAATCAGATCAGAAAAATGACCTGACTATATAGATGGATTTTTAAGATCAAACCAAGTATGAAGTACAATTTTGCTTCAATATAAGTATGAGATTGGCAATGGATCAAAGACACTGCACAGACAGTTTGAATTTAAGAGAGATTTTTCATCAGAAAGTATACCATAATTCCTGAGATGCTACCAGATTTTAAGAGATTTTTCACCACCTTATACTGTTTGTACGAGACAGGAGAAGATTAATTTGACACTATCTGCAATCTAAGATGAAAAAGCTGTTGTAGTAACAGAAAAGGAATGAGTCATGACTTCAGCACTCCTTGCAACATAAAGGTCAGGTTTAGGACCAAAGCAACAGTTCTGCATCCCCTAGGCAGCTCCTACCTCTGTAAAAATGATTCAGTAAATAAAGGAAAGCACGCCTAGAACTCAAATACATGGCTATCTCACTAAGAGCACACATTGGAATTTCCAGTGGGACAACACAGCTCATTTACTACTGCAAATGCTCTTATGTCAAGGGAATTCCCTTTGTGACACTCACTAATTCTTTTAATATCTTTTGAGTCTGCAGAAAGGAATTGCAGTGGCAAACCCTACCAAGGTTCCTAACTAGTACATATGCTTTGTGTTTGCCTTGTGCACAATCTTCCCTCAAACGAGTTCTCACAAATACTAACTGAACACCTAAGTAGGTAAGATAAAACCTCATTACTTTTCTCTTTGAGCAGCTGTGCAATTTTAATCTCCAGATTAAATAAACTTATTTCCAAACACAGGCTTGTATTCATCCCTACTGTACAGATAGCTCTGAATAAGTTAGAACCAAGGCTGCATGGTCTTTGCCCTCTGCAACAATATACATTGAGTGGTGAATTGAAATCCTGGTTTGTAAAGCCAACCGTGCTTTAATCACTCCTAAGATATGTAAAAGTTTGCTCTTGAGGAGCCGGTGTCTACCAAGTAGAATTTGCTGTAACCTGTATAGAAAAAAAGGCACTTGAGAAATTTGTATTTTGATTCTACCTAGTATTTAAGGCCAGCAGACCACCGTGTGCATTATTTCTCCTTTCCTTAAGGGCACTCTTAAAAATTAAAATGAAACAGAGTACCAAAACTTAAAAGCTCTTGATATGTACTTTCAGTTTCTAAAGACTGCAAATTAAGCTTAGTGCCTGAAAGGAACTTAACACAGATAGCCTACCTGTCTGCTGCCATGGCCAAAGGGACTACTTGACAAATTGGTAGTAACACTGTGTAGGATGATTTCACCACTCAAAGATCCAGAAACAATATAGCCATCATTCCAATTATACGCAACACAGGTGACTTCATCCTTGTGCTCCTGTGGGAACGAAAGAGAAAGTGTTAAAGACATTCTTCCTAATTTATGCTTTTGCAAAAAAACTTCAGCTTGATTTCTTCTGACCATCTGTACCACTTTAAAAGATTTAAGAGTTATTACAGGGTATCAAAGACAACAGCAGCAAAACATACCAAAGATCAATCATTATTATTTGATTGTTTGCATTAGGTGGTTTTAATAAATTAGTAAAGATGATGATGTAATTATATACAATATTTTAATAAGACAACTACAGAGATATTTACCACAGGTGTTATGAACATTATTTTAAAAGTAAAATTTCCCAGAAACCAGTGATATTCGAATGTTATCTGATGTACTACTGTCACTTTTAGCATTAACACATATATTTACTAACCAGCTTTTCAGTACAGTCATTTGCAGTGATGATATTGTGTATAATGTACATGTTATTTTTCTCCTATACTCCTATATAGTGGAAGACAATTGAGTACTTCTAACTCAAAAGTTAGGAATAGATTATTTAAAGTATTGTATTGGCTACCTGTAGGTTTTGTTTCCAACTGTAATTCTGAAAGTCCAAGTAAAAAAAGATAAATCAAAGCTGAAATTTCACAGCCTCTTACAACAGTGGTGCTAAATAAGGGCCAAAAATCTACTGAAGGCATCTGGGAAAGATACCAAGCCAGTATCTACTTTTCATGCATCATAAAAAAGTTTTAGAGAATTCATACTGGATCAGTTAGAAGACAACCACCTCCCAGTTTTGCACATTAGTTCTGCTACAGTACTCCACAAATACAGAAGTGTTTTCTCATTCAACATACAGAAACAGGAAATACCTGGAATGCAACTCCTGGAAAAAATCCCCATCAGACAATACCCAAAAAATTTGTAAAGTAAGAAGTTTATTCTGCAAATTTAAACATGTATTATTATAGAATTGTACTCTGAAAACATCAAGTTACGTATGTTTCTTAAATTTGCTATTTGCAACACATAAAGAAGACAAACTCAAACAAGACCCAGACGTGTGCCAGCTCCTATCTGTCACCTTGATCCTACAAACACCAGACTGACAGAAATTACATTTTTTACAGTTGGCAGCAAAACCTGGGAGTGGAAAGCTACAGTTCTTCCTCAAACTTACCTTTAGGCTACAGTAAATCTTTCTGGACTTCAAATCCCAGATATTAACTGTGCTATCAAGGCCTCCACTGACAAGATACGAAGAACTAGAATTCAAGCTCACACATGTCTGTTTTGCCTAATGGAGAAAGAAGGAAAAAAATATGCTCAAGATAATCAAGGGATTTATTCAAATCTACTTCAAAGCATATTGATGGGTGTTTTCATTTGCATCAGCACAAACAGTCCTACTATTTGCGGGAACAGACAGACCTATTCATACTCTACAGTCATTTCCTATCAAAAGGCATTTAAAATCAAGTCCAGTTTGGACATACATTTAAGATATTTAAAATGTAAGTATATGAAATAATAAACCTTCAAATACTTGCATTTCCCCATTCCCATTTCAAATTTTTTTGGCACCTTTTCCTCCAATATGCATTTTCCCTTTAGATTATAGCTGCATAAGTGCTATCAAAGTATTTTATTCAGGTACTGAGGTTTATTAAAAAAATCCTAAGTTAAGGAAAAAAACTCTTTAGAAGAAAATCAAGAAGCTGTCTAAGTTACATACTTCACATTCCCTAAACATTACAGGGAATATTATAGCAGCAAACCTTGGTTAAGTGATTCTTTTTAAAATAATCAATGAAGTACCAGTTTCTGAAAAAAAAAAAAAAGTCAGTCTTAATGATAGGCCTACATTGAGGACAAATTATTATTGAGTTCCATCATGTTGAAAATTCACTTTTAAGTTCTCAAGATTTGAGTGAAGAAAAAACAAGTCCATCTAATTATTGATATGATAAAACTGCACGGGATTGCATTAGTTATAGATCAAATTTAGTGAAATTTTCAGGACAAACACTCCACTTTTGAAAGTGTTTGCTTCAGCACCCTAAAAGCAAGGTTTGAATAACTTTTCAGAAAATTTCCAGTCCAAATTAGCATTACAACAGCTATCCAAGGAGAATAATTAGAATGGCTTAGAACAAGCTATTTAAGTGACCATGTGAAGAAACTCTTCTAAAAGTAAGTCCAGCTTTTTGAAGTACCACACTTCCATTTAACAGGAGGAAAAAAAAAAAAGCCTTGAACACAACACAAACTCTTGTTTCTTGCAATTCCGGAAGCTGGCACATGCATGCCCCAAGAACAACCTCGACATAGATTCTCACGTTTTCCAGGGTACAACTCATAGGCATGCACAATATTCATGACTCAAGCTAGAAAATGAAGTTCAAACTTGAGCTATTCCATCTCCTACACATTAGAGCACATTTGAACCACTGACTGCCTCAAGTTATCATACTGGTGTAACTGCATCTGTATCTTCTTACAGACAGAAATGTTTTAAAAGCACTATTGCTCCCACTCTTTATATGTGTTTAACAACACACAAGGAAGTGTTTTTTACATATGTGTCATAATTCTAACAATACTAAAATTAAATTGACCCCAATATGCAGAACAGATTAAGACACACAGGATACAAAGTGAACAGAGGAAAAATGATGGAAAAGAATTACTCATACTTACTCCTTCAGCTATTTCAAAGAGTGGAACAGGTTTGCTTTTACAGCTTGAAACAACTATTTTATCACCAGCAGCAGAAGCAGTGGCCAGGTATCTGTCTTTGTGACAAGTTAAGGAGTATAATTGTAGGATACTGGTGATTAATAAAAGCAACAGGAAGTTTCCCTTATTGAACACAAGACAGATTGGCTAAACAGTCTAAAGCACTGTACCTTGAAGGGACCTAGAAACAGAAACATAAGGCAATTTTCCAAGCTTTCATTAAGACGTTTTTGAATTAACTACAGCTCTTCCTTGCCAATACAAGAGAGCCAGCAATTTCTTTGACAGAAAAAATGAGAAATATCTGCCAGGTATTATTTAAGAGCTCTTTACACCACTAAGGTAGCTTATCCACTCTACAGTGCTGTTTCCCCACACCCCCAAGTAAGAGCCCCATCTATCACTAGTTCAAAGGAATGTCTATCGCTGTTAGCAGACTATGGATTTAAAGAATGGTCCTGGTCATGACAAATGCTAGACTACTTCACCATACAATTCCTAGAGTATAAAGAGCAGTTGCCAATTTCTTCCACTCTGTATTGAGAAAAGAAAAACAAAAGCCCAAAAAGAACCTCTTATGAAACCAAGTACCTCAAAGTAATAAGAACATTTATAGAACTACAGAGCAGGGAGACTGCATCTGCACTGCCACCAAACAAATTGAGTAATCACTCAGTCCTCAGGCCAATGCCCATTGTGATATTGTATTTGCTCGTTTAAGAATAACACAGGTTAATTGGCTGGATTTAACGCAAGAGAACCAGCAGGCAGAGTAGTACTTGCTATTGCTTTCATTATTTTAAGGCACTTTTGTATAATTTTACAGAACTGTGCAAAACCAGAAGTAATGCTTGACCCCTAACAAGCTGGCAAGTCTACAAAGCAAGGTACTTCATTGTTTCCAGTTTTGGGAGATGAACAGGAGACTTGGGTGAAGAAAGCAAGTAAGACAGACTGTAGATAAAGTTTACTAAACACATACAAGTGTTTATGCATATACATTATATCTGTGCTTCAAATTCTCTGCAAGCTCCACAGCTAAAACATCCATTTCTGTTCCAATTGGTCTAACTTTTTTGCTCATACATTAACTAGGGAAAAAAAATCTTTGATGATAATTTTCCTCACTCTATTCTGTACAGAATTTTACTACACCAGCAGTTCCTTTGCTCAAGCTTGTCAGTTAATTAAGCACTGTCTTGAAAGCGAGTATCATAATCAACTACTGAAGAAACGAATGAGTAAGCTTCACAGTTGGCAGGCAATGCAGGCATATTACAGCCATTAGAAAAGCGCTGGCTCCCGAGATGAGAAACTTCCCAGAATTATTTACCATCATCAACCGATTCTGTAAACTCCTTCAGCATGAAGAACCACAAAACTTTGGTCAAAATACATGCCAGTAATTTTATACAAGACTTCAAAACACATCAGACCTGTGTTTTACACAAGAAAGAAAAGAACCCACTGGAATTTTGCAGAACACCCCCAGAAATACGCCTGAAACTGTAAAGGATACTATTGCTGGCCCAGCACAGTGAACTGACTGGATGTGAGGGCGTATGTGGGTTGAACTGCTCCACCACAGTGAAAGATGAGGAATCCCATATTTTAATGTCATCTCCTGATGATGCAAAACGTATGCTTTCTTGCATGGCTGCACCTGTTTTGGCAGAAATAAATAAGTGAAAATATACTAAACAAACAAACAAACAAACAGGCAACCTAACAATTCAAAATGACAATTCTAAATGGCACGATTGAAGTTTTCTTGGTAACCACAACATCAGTTTGGAGAGTTAAACAGTTAGTACCGTTCAGCTGCAGACACGAGCAAAAAGAGCAGACACTCCAAGCTTTTGCTTACTTGAATTCTCGCAGGAAATGGATGGATTCTCTTTCACAAAGCCACCCCCTCTACGGCATCAAGAGACTAAAATGAAGCTTTTATCTCCACAGTTCACAGCTGCCTACCAGGAAGCCCTGAGCATGTGAAGGAGCCATTTCTCACCAGTAGATGGGGATGCACAAACCAGAATCAAACTGTTGCAGGGGCAGGCTGGCAGTAAGGATCTAAAGGACTCATTTCAGCGTTCATCTCAGCACTCCAAAGGAGATATCCGAGAAGCCTTTAAACTACTGACAGCAGAATACGAGCGACAATGAGTCACCTTTCACTACACCTTACAAAACATTACAAAACAAAAGGGCCAAGAACAATGTACTGCTACTTATTTTGACTGACACCTTTTAAGACTCAAAGCAGGTTAACTGGTTCCTGGTTTGAAACGCTGATTCTCAGCTTTTTACTCTTGGTAATTTTAAATTATCAAAAAACGAGGACTGTAAACGTGAGCCTTCCCTTCAGCTGAAAACATAACCACCCCTTAGCCAAAGTCTGCGGGACGTTTCCACACAGCTTTAGGCCATTCATTCTTACTGCCGGGAGTGTTAACACTCACAAAAGTACACAAGAAATTCCGGCTCCACGCACGCCTTCACCCGGCATCAGCCCGCGGAACCGCTAGTCAGCCGCTCCGCAATTCAGCCCTGGAGGCCGCGGGAGGAGCCGCTCGGCGCGCCCCGCCCCACGGCATCGGCACCGCCTGGACCCGGCCCTGGCCCCGTTCCCGCGCTCTCCCCGGGGCGCTGCGCACCTGGCCGGGCGGGCACCGGGCCGAGCCCGCGCTTCTCGTCCCGCCGGCCCGGCCCAGCGGCACCTGAGGGACCGGCCCGGCCCCGGCTCCGCCCGCCCCGACTGGGCCCGGCCGCGCGACCCCGGCCCCGCGCGCGCGCTCGCGGCTGGACTTTCCGCGCCGCGCCCAAGTTCACACGCCCCGTCCCGGCAGCCCCCGCGCGGCGCTCCCGGCGCTACGGCGGCCCGGAGTGGCCCCGCGGCGGCTCTCGCGCCGAGCAGGGCCGGGGCGCGCCCGGACCGGTCACCGGGGCCAGCTCGGGGCGGCCGCCGAGGGACGGGCCCCTGACTCCGCACGGGCACGGAGCCGCTCCCTGGGAGCTGCTGAATGAAGGTGGCGCTGGCCACGCTGTAAACCCGCCGTGAGAGGGTTTGAGGGGCACGGCATCTGCCACGTTTTGAATTGGAAACGCAGATTCCAGTGCTGAGCAAAAGGCATCTCGCACAGCCGGTATCTGGGGTGTCCGTACATAGGGGACACGGGGATGTCATGGCAACCGAGCGAAAAAAATGACAGCAGTTAATACATTGATTCTAGTAGCAGCAAGTAATAGAGAATTGCTGCATCTGTTCCCTGGCTTGTAATAGAACTCTTTTTCTGGTCATGCTGAATTCTACAGAAGGAGGGACCTTTTTTTGTTATTTTCATCTGGTAAAATAAAAGGTAGCACTTCCTTGAAGGTAATAACGTGTTTGCAGTCCTGCTTTATACACCTAAACACAAAATTATATAGTAAATTTAAAGGTGTATTAGACGTGGGACCTGTAGCAAAGCTTTCTGTACAGATCTGCCTTAGAGTGAGTCTTCACCCTGTGTACCCTCAGAACCAATCAGGCTGAAATGCCTGATTTACTTTCCTTTTCTGATGGAGTCCTGATTTTCCCAAGTTCATTTAATATCTAGTCTGTATAAGTGAACTCAGAATCAGGAGAAATCATGCTACTGTTATACAGAATGCCATTATTTCCCTACAGCAATGAGAATCATGTCTTTATTGCATCAATTAATCCTCATTAACCAATCATTAGTCATAATTTATATCTTAAATCACCTGCCTTCTCAGCTGAGTGTTAAGGGATCCTCAGCATTCCTGCAAGTCTTCTACCCTCACGTCACTTTATTATTTTGCAGTCCTAATTTGCTGCTAAACCTGTCATGTTTTGCTTCTGAGGCCCATGCTTGTTATTCCATTCTAGCTTCAGTACAGAAAAAATCTAAAGCCTTCTCTTTACCACAACCACATGCTCTGGCTTTTTTTCTTTATCTCCTCACTGTGGAGCGTAACTTGTTACAGATAGGCGAGTACCTGCCTGACAAGCCCTGAAACATTGAACTATTAAAAATCTGGGGGGTTTTAGGTAAACATGATCAGCATATTTTGCTTTATTCTGTAACAGCCCCTCAAATCAGTTTTTTTCTGCTGGTAGGACCTTTGCTGGCATCTTTTTATCTCCGTGCCTGTGCTGTTCTTGTTACTAGTATGGTAAGTAACCATTGGGACACATTGGTGTATCCTATTTAGGGAAGACACCCTAGCTAGAAGCCCTACCCTTGAAACTAAAGTGGTGTTGCTGAAAGGCCACCTGTGCAAGGCAGGGCACTCCCAGAAATTATGCAAGGCTGTAAAAGCTGTAAAAGCGTGAGCAATACACAGGTAAAGAGAGGCAAAAATAGTTTATATAATAATTTGAACTGTGTTATTACTATTCTTGTTAAAACTTTTTGCACACAGAAGTATTCTTTCTTTTCCCATAATAATTAGACCTGATGTTGGGGGTTGGGTTTATTTATTTTTTTAACTT
>VZSR01003805.1:2630586-2651078 GCA_013398615.1 Brachypodius melanocephalos | reverse complement strand
CTGCCCTCCCTAGCAGACACCTGTCTTTCCAAACCAAGACACCTGGATTAATAACAATTCTTGCATTAGGCTAAGATTTCAATTATGCTAACACATTTTTGCCTTTCAACATGCATAGGTGTCCTCTTTGCCCATAAACAAGGTTTTCATTGTAGAGGCAACATCATGAGGTTCTGAATGATGAGCCACAGATGAGCCAAGGGGGTAAGATCAGTCAGGACACTAGGGAAAAAAGGGCCTGAATTTCTTTATGGTTATAATTGTTTTTTAGAGCAGTTTGGAAACCACTTTAAAGTTGGTATTATCCCATTTGGTAGTGGAACCAGAGGAATGTAACAGAGCTAATTACTGCACATTGTATGGTGATAAAATATATACAGCAATTTCATAAGATAGACAGAATCTTGACTTTCACTGCTAGCTCTGCTGTATAGTACCTGTATGATGCCAGAATTCATGGGGAATGAGGCAAGCATCACTGCCAAGAAGCAAGGAGCTTTGCCTAGGGCATTGAAATTTTTTGGTGGCTGCTGAAATGTACTTTTCAACTCTGAATGTCTGGCCAGGAGCTAAACCAGCCCTGTAGGTGCTCTGTGTTTTCACAAACTTTCACCCTCCACACAGGACTATAGTCAGTCATATAGTCAATATAGACTCAGACAGCTCATGATTATTCCTTAGGTAGTGTATTCTGGTTTCACAGCGAGAGTTTTGGTGCCATTTGCTTCAGCACAATATTTCTCTTTTTTTTTTTTTTTTCACATTAAGTAGAATCCTAAATCATGCCGAGATGGTAGACAAATGAGAATAATTCTAATTATCTCTGGGGTTTCAAAGTGGAAAATTAAATTGCAGTGGTAAATATTTGACTTCAGCACTTGCCTCTGGACCCTTTCACCCACTCTGTTTTAAAGATTAACCTATGCTTCATATTTTCATTTCTCTCATTTAATGATGTTCTCAGTATCTTTAACTCAAAGAAAACCTTTGGCAAGCATAAATGGATCTCTCTGCTGGCTTAATTAGTTCAGCATATTAGCCAACAATTAATTCTAACTCCATCATTATTCTTTCACAGAATCTTCCTTCTTGGATTTCACTGAAAGTAGACTGGAAATAAATGACTGTTCCCTTTACAGTGTGTCTCAATTGAATAACATAAATAGCCTTCCTCTTTCATTCAAGGATCTGAAAATATTTTCCAAATGTTGATGCAGAAAACTTAAAATTCCTCGCTGTTGAGGGGATTACTGTTATCTTCAGATGAAGAAACTGAGGCATAGTGAGGGCAGTTACTAGGATTATTTTGTTAGATTGATGTCATCCAGAAAATGGATATATACTTTGGACAACAAAAATTTACTGTGAATTGGAGCTGTAGTGGAATTTAGAAACCAGTCACATACAGTTGGATAAATCTGTGTGAAATTACTGATTTCCACATCATAAAATTAATTTAACCAGAAATAATTTCAAGTTACTATACATTTGTAGACATGAGAAATCCTGTGAATGCCTTGAATATAGATCATCTTTCAAGGCACCAATATAACTTAAAACTATGTTGAAACATTATTTGAAAACTGAAATATTCTAAAATCCATCCAGACCTTTCACTGTTAAGCTCCCTCTTCAAATTCAATTTGAGCTCTAGCATGTTCTTGATGATACAATTTTTAGTTAAAGGACCAGAAGCAATCGTTCTCAGCATTTTTGCATCATTCAGTTCACATAACGGAAAATACCGAAATAATTTTAAAAACCCAAACACCTCTTTTTATTGTTCTTTAGTTTTGCATAGGTCTTTCTTGTCCATCACCCAAGATGATGCACTGAAGATAAAATGTCATTCTTTTCAGAATCTTTCAGTTTCTCCCCACAGTGTGCTCTTCCTCCCTCTCTCTGTCTCTCTCTCCCCTTGTCCTATCCCACGATTTATCAGATAGGGAAGCACTATCCATTCCTTCCACAGATGTAGAATGGAGAAATATTTCAGTTAAAATTTGAAAAGAATTGGTAACCATGCCAGGGGTTCAAAGCTGTCAATATGGGAAGTAGCTCTTTGGCATTGTTGCATGGGGTAGACATAGAGAAGAACTTCCCGTAGCAGGAAGGTCTTTCCTCATGTAATGAAATCCTCCTTCCTCCTCTTCCTTTTTAATTTTGGAGACAGAGACACAGACAAGTATTCTAATTCAGCATGGTGCTGACACAAATCTATTCTGGTTTCACATATTGAAGGCTTTAGTCTCCATTTACTGGTAAGGAAAAAGCCCATCCAACTACTGCAATACATAACCAAGGAACAATTTACTTTGCAATTACTTTTATATTCTTTTTTTTCTGTGCAATTACTGGAGACATTCTGATATGAGCTTCCCTCTATACAAGCAGATTTTAACTAAAGAGTTTAATTATATGCTAAAAGAAAAATGTTTTCCCTAATGTTTCTTCTGAAACCTGCATTGAACACTTTATCCTGTGTTTATGAGAATACAATCTCCTGCTATGGACATAATGAGGTCAACGTTTTAATGTTATTATTTCACTGTACTGTGTTAAAGGATAATATTTTTATTTCAAAAAAAATCCTAGAAAGTATGTATTATAGGAAAGTATAGTAATGTATTTTAAATAAATAGGTAAAGGCTTTTATTTAATATTTCTCTTTGAAGTATAGGAAATATAACAAGGTCCAGAGAAGCAGGACTGAAAAAACACCTTGTCTGTATTAGAACTTCACTTCCATTTTCACCTGATGCTCTAACATGTTTTACAAATATTAATTAAGCTGCATATAAGGCCTGTGATAATCCTCAAGGTGACCCCAAGCAGAAAAAGATAGGGTTTTCATTTTTACAAAGCACAACAAAAGACAGAACACCTTGTTTGGTTGTTGTTGTGGGGTTTTTTGTTGATATTGCTGTTTCTTGGGTTGGTTTTTTGTTGGTTTTTTTTTTTTTAAGCTGCAATTTCCTACTTGTTTCTGGTGAAGTAAAAATGAGTAATGTCAATTTTTATCTTTCCTGCTCTTTGAACACCTGCAGAACAATAAATTCTTTTAATGAAAGAATAATGCTAAGGAGTGTCTCCTCCAAACTGGCTGTTAGGCAGTCAAAATAAATAATCATACTAACTCAGTTTTGAAATCGTCTTGAAAAAATAACTGCCCTATTAATTACTCACTTTTTTCCTTTCTTTGTATCATTGTATCATTATCCTTCTAATTTTCCTACCACCTACAGCATTCCAGTGACGTGTATACAAAATAAAAACAGCACAACTTTTAAACAGCTACACAAAACACAAATACATCCAGCCTTCTTTCTTTTATAGGAATGAAGAAATATAGGAGAAAACTTTATTCCCTTTCTTCCTGTACTGATCACATTTAAGATATTCATTATTCAGAATCTTACCTCTCTCTCCCTCTTCCTCCCTAAAAGAAACTCAACCAGGTAAATTTTTCTGAAAAGCACAAGCCAAGGTAAATCTGCAATTTCCACATAGCTCAAAAAAGTTCATTGTTTTATCACTGGGCTACAGTAGAGGGAATGTCTGACTGAAGTGAAAGGGACTGGCATTTTAACAGGAAATGAACCCAGGAATGGTAACCATTAATGCTGAATTTTCCTGGAAATACAAAACCATAATTAGTTATAGAACAAGTCTCACAGGATTCCTGCCAAACTCTCCTGGGTTTTTTTGCTATTTGTTGCAAACAAATCAACATAAGTAGCAAAGGAGGGCCTGGCTTTGGGATGTGAGCAAAACCAAAGGCCATGGCCTCTCTCTGGTCCACTAGCTCACTTGTTCATGTCGAATTCTCCATTTGAGATGCTCCACCCATTGAGACAGAGAATATGCTCAAGCATATCGCCTCAGGTGGCTGTTCTTAGGACTGATTTATGTTTCTTGAGCACTTTAAAATAATATTTAAAGCAACATTAAGAATGGTTCCCTTAGCTTTTTAGAATGATATAAAAATATTCTGTATTGTACCATTTTATTCTTTGTACTGCCTTCTTGGGGGGGAATTGTTCATTTGTTGTGAGGGTTTTGTTTGGCTTTTTAAAAAATGCTTTGAAATTATGAAGACATCTGAAATATCACTTGCACCCTCAACAGCCTGAAATGCTCATTTCCAAGCAGATGAATAAAAGAACAAACTCAGTGATGATTTTAATTCTCAGCTTCAGAAATAATACCAACTTTTGATAACTGCAAAAGCAAATTAAAAACTGCTGATGAGAATACAACTTCAGGAGGAAAAGGAATATCTATTAGTGGGAGCTAGAAGGCTACAAACCTATTCAGCTTTTCTAAACAATAAGAAATTATTGAAAGGCTAGAAAATCCTCTTATAAAGAAACTACCTATAAAATATTAACTTCCTTAAAAATTATTTTAATTTTTAAAACTACTAATGCTTTAATACTTAGAAATAAGCTAAAAGTGAAAATTATAAAACATAATAGGAGCGAAATCCTGGTGTGATTAATGAAGTTGTTACATTAACACTAGAACTTAAATTTAAGTCTGTACCATTCAGCTAAAAACTGATTAAGTTATTGCAAAATAGCATTTAGTGAACAAGCAGAGAAACAATCCAATCAAAAAGTCTTCCTTCTGTTATTGTACATCCATTGGCAAGATCAAACATAGCTTCCAAATTTGTTATTGATTGCAAAGTAACATCAAATGGGATCTGGGAAAAAAAAGGAAAATAAAAAATACTAAATTAATAACTTTGTTAAGCTTAGAGGTACCAAAAAGTACACATATACCAATACACACACACACATATATATATATATATATATATGTGTGTGTACACATATATACCAATATACATACACATATATACCAATATTTCCATATAAAGCCAGATTTCTGAACTACAACCAATGAGTAAGTTAGAAATATTTATTGTCTTGATCTAAATTTGTGCTTAATGACATCTCTTGCAGGAAACTAGTAAAACAGGATCCAAGGGAGGAAACCTTTCTGAACAGTCTTGCTCACAAAGTTTATCATGATCATCTGTAGGTAAAATGAAGAGCAGCAAGAATGGTTAGTAATTTGGAAGGCTTTTCCTAAAATGAGACATTGAAGAAATTGAGCTAACAGTAGAAAGTGAAATAGAGGGCAATGATAAACTGGTTTGAGTGTCCATTGAACAGGGAGAACTATTTAAGTGATTTAGGTACCAACAAAAAACAATTAAAGGAAGAGAAGCTTGGAACAAGCTACATAGGGTGGTTAATTTTTAATGTGATTATTTTACTTATAAATTTACTTCTAACATTTGAGATTGGAGCGTCCAAGCACTACAATTCATCTCCCTCAAGGACATAGCTACTCATTAAATAGCATTAAAAACAAGTAGGCTAATCCCTTTTTATTCTTAAAACATGAAGAGTCAAGTAATTTAAAATGAATAATTCAATGAAAAGGCACTTTTTCCATTTATAAATCAAAAGCACTATAAGATACACAGACAGAAAAAACAGAATCCAAGAAGACAAAGTGGAAACATGATAGACGTGTGACAGCTCAGACAACGAGAAAACAAGAACCACAAATTAGAATTGACTTTGTCCAATTAATTCACCAGAAGATGAGAAAAGTGTTTTGTGGGGGAAAATGGTGAAAAACTACATATAAGAAATGTATCTGTTGCCTTCATCTGCATGCTTGAAAACAAAGGAATGTACTATTCTATGGTGTACATAGTCCCTCCCTGAGCTTTCTGTCTCTGGCTGAGACAGGGCAATGCACACGTACAATTTATATGAAAGTCTGGAAATGCTACTTTGAAATATGTTGTACATAATGAAGTGCTAAGCACCCTACAAGTTCTGTTAGCTTCAGAGAAGAACGAAGATACTCAGCACTTGAAGGATTAGGCTTCAGCTGCTCAACCAAAACTACCACATCTCAAAGCATCTTAGTTTGAAGTTTGTATTTGAAACTTCATGATGAAAAGCTTTGTGATGATCCACCTGTTGAAACATTTTAGTTTGTTGTGGAATTTAGAGAGAATAAAACAGTGCAGTAAACATCATATTCTTAATAGTAAAACACCACTAAATCTGCTCCCTCACTTCCATCATAGATCCCCAAATAGAAGCAGGCAAAGTGGAAGGAATTCACAAGAATTTAAACAGTTCCAGAAAGTTTCCATGATTCTTTGAAAGTTTGTCTGTATCTTTCCCTAGGAATCTTACCAAATCTTGCTACCACAGAAGATACTTAAGTGGGACTCTGAAAAGTACAGCTTTGCAGAAGTGATGGGGGTGTACTCTGATGCACTGGTAAAGCCAGATTGAGTGATATGAAGGCCTGGGAGTCATTTGAGAGAGAATTTCAGGATGGATAACAAGGGTTGGCAAGAATGGTGCCATGTGTATCAAAGAGAGGTGTGTACTCTCAGGTACCAGACTGCAGGACGCACAGGACAGCATGACAGATTCTGCTGTAACAGGCAGTAGCCCAACTGTTCTCAGATAAAACTCAGATTCTGCTCTGGTAGGAAGAGCTCTCTGACTGGAAGAGTACAGTGGATGCCTTTTCCATTATCATTCCATTGTGAACAATTACTGGCAAGATATTTGAGGATTAGTTGAGAGAGTGATATGTTACAGTGGATTCCAGAATTTCCCATGGAGTCCCTTGAGCCCTAGAAGCTTTGGTCCTTTCCTGATGTCCCCAAACTGACTGAGAACACTGAACAGCACTGCTTCCCACCATGGGCCATTTCCCACAGTCTCTCTGGGATACTGACTGCATTGGGTAATAGGATGAATAAGATGTTTTGTCCCACAGCATGGACAAAAAATGGCATGCTATCTCTCAAAGCATGTCATGGGCAAGGCAGAGAAAGCTAAAGAAAATTGAATAATCAAGCCTGAATAACTGCAAAAACGCAAGAATGGAAAGAAATTACATTTGGCAATTGCATCATGGAAATTCACTGGAGTCTGCGCAAACAATGACCAGAGAGTGGTGGATAATCTGTATCAACCATTGTGAGCAAAAATCCCCTTTCAATTCATTTTTGTATGTATGAAAAGTTGATTTTAATGAACAGTGAAGATATTCACAGTTTGTAATCATGCACATTTTTATTTTATTTGTAAATATGATAAAGAGTCCAACAATTAAAAAAATGGAAAAAAAAAAGAGAAGATGCTTAGTGGTATAATCCAGGTTTCAGTTTAATTGAACAATTGTTTTATTTTAAAAAACAGATTTTTACTCTTAATGAGAACAACATACCTCAGTTAATGGAGAGGATGGGGCTGGAACAACAGACAGCAGTGCTCTGACTTCAAATAAACACTTTTTAGCAATTTCCTAATGGTATAAAACAAGAAAAAACTTGTACTATCTGTGTAGTAAAAACATATGCTGTACTATCAGTCTCCTCTGATAAGCTAACAGATGGTTCAGCCTTACAATTTTTCAGAATATTCAAGTTTTAGGTTATTCTAATTGAATTCACAGCAAAATAAACCTTAGCTGATGAATATAAATTTTCTGCAACACAAATAGTTGTGTTTCCTGTACAAACACAATGCCCAAATCTTGCAGTTTCTACTGAGGCAAAATTACTCCTGGTTCAGGTTTTAAATCCAGTGACTGAGCATACTTTTGCTATGTGTTTACTGAAGATATGATAAACAAATACCCTGACAAGGTGATATTTATACATGTATAATGCATGGCATGTTAATCTTAGTAGGCTAAACATTGTTTTACTAATTACTGATATATATTAATGAAAGTTTGAGCAAACACCTTCAGGTAATCAGAAACACCCACTAAAGGACAGCTCTATCTACCCTTCTGAAAACAGTGATTGGCCAAAATATCATTTGTTCTCCAAGCTGGTCAAAATACAGCCTCATAATAATGGCACAGTGCACAATTGTCACTGTTTCACAGCATCCATCAGACAAAATGACAGCCTCTACATCATTAATCATTTCACATAATAGATATAAAGAGAATCCTGTCACATGATAAATGTCTCTCACTTTGAAAATAAACGTCTATTTTGCCTTGGCATTTATCAAGCAGCACTTATGCTGTGGCAACATTCTGTTCCAATGACATTATCTCAAACAGAGCACATGGAGAATTCTGAAATTACCTTTTGTGTGTGTGTATGTGGGGAGAATTATTTGCTTGTGGACCATATTCAGCCTTGCGAATAAAAAGAAAAGAGGAAGATGGCACAGAGAAAATGAAAATAAATTCAGTGCCAATTTTAGTCATCTCTCAATAACATCATTAGAGGGTTCTTATTTCAGAAACCACCACTGCCCATTTTACATTGAAAATGTGTAACTGATGTTTAAAAAGCACTTTTGGGTTGATTGCCATGCTAATTTAACACACTGCCAAGGATTTTCAGATGTAGATTACTATAAATTAGATATCAGTTTCTGAGTCTATGTAACTAAAGAGGTAGCCTTTATTTTCACGTAGAAGGCTGAAAATGCCTGGGTTTTTTTTCTCAAGTGACAAGCAATATATAAGGAAAAGTTAAATATTAAATAGAAAGTATTTCAACTTTTCTTTAAAGAGGTGAGGGAAGCTTAATGTCTGCCTTTATGTCTGCCTTCCAAGTTGTCTGTCATTTATTTCCCCAAAACAGACATCTTAAATCAAGTCAAACATATATAAGAGCCAAACTGTTCTCACTTACTTCTGTTTTTTCATCAAGATCCACTTTCGCATCACTCATTTTGGGATTATCTGAAGGACTTATTTTCAGAGCTCCACTTTGCTCAAGGAAACTTGTAGGTATTGAAGTTGAAAAGCTCTTAGAACTTTGCATCAATATTTCAACTCGCTTCTTCAGATCAGACAATTTCTCTCTTAAAGAAGTAATTCTAAAAGAAGACAAAGTTTTTCATTATTACTGTTATAAAACAACAACACTTCTTGTTTCCAGGTTATAATTAACCTAACTTAGCTTTTATTATATATTGATTAGGTTCTACATTTTCATTCATTCAAGGACTGAGCTCATAATTTTAGAAAAATAAGTTTTCTGTTTAATAAAGTGGAGATATAGAATGCAGTAGCTTTTTACATTAAAAATGTGAAGCACTATTTTAGGAATGCCTCTCTAAGAAAAGGCTTTTTCATCCAACCAGCACAAGGGTGGCAGAGGCTACCCATTATTTCTTCCCTTCCACCCAATAAGCACTTCCAAGAATTTTAAGAGTAGATGAATGACAAGGAAGAAATAATGAAAAATGCCATAGGATGTAAAACTAAGAGCAGAGTCTGGTGCTACAACTGGAAAAAAATCTTGCATTCCCAGACTTGCAATATGGGATGGAGAAAGTAGGTGATCCACTGGGAGAATAGGAATAACTGCTGGGAGTGCTTCTTAGATCTGCTACATTGCTATGCCAGTGTTATATAATTAGCATATATTACTGGGTTCTTTAAGAATCCAAGCTAAAATGCTAATGAATACATTGAAAAAGCAACTGTCTGGGTTTAACACTGTGTACGACATCTTACAGTTTTTACAGTCAAAAACCTTTGAAAAGCAAAAATGAATGCTTTTAAAGATTTACAGCTCTTTGATATTTTGTACTTTATTTTCTCTCATCCTAAATGGCTGATTGATCTTTAATACAGCATGAAATAACAGGACAGAGTCAGTGATTATTTACCTAGCCAATGGAATCCACAAGTGGCCTGAAAATGCAGTTGTTGGACTAAAAATCGTGATGTCGCTCATCTTGATAGGGTTTATATTATAAGCAAAAAGGAACACAACCTATAAAAGAAATGGGATGGCTAAACTAATGCAGTAGACTTGAGCTATTTCAGTGATACAAGAGTACAGTAAATATCAAATACAGTGTACTGATGAAGCCTTAGATAACTGACCTTCAAAAAAGAGAGGAGTGTGACTTCATATGAATTTGTACTCCACATAGTTTTTGTAGCTTTTAAATTAATTTAATTAATTTAATTGGATATAGTTACTATTGGTTTGAAAATTAGGTATACCCCATGGTGCTACTATGAAGATCCCAGTGTTGTCCGGATGCCTGTCAATGACAGCATGGCTGTTGTCATGCTAGATTTAAATCCATGAAGTGTGCACAACTCACCAATCTAATAAAGCCATACCATTGTAAGAAAATTAAATAGAATGTTCTCATCTTTCACTGCAAGAATTTATTGGTGCAGCTGAAAATATGCTTCCTAATGGCATCTGAATATTTTGACTATATGGAAAATGTCAAGAATATGACATTCATGCATTATTTGATTTTAAGAGTTGTCCCTGATCCTCTACTAATCTGTATGACCATGCTAAAGTAACTTGCAGAACCATATTAAAAGGTACATTATTTACATTAACTTTGCAGGGTTTCTATTAGCTTCCTAAAAAAGATAAATGTGTCTAATAGAAATTTAGAAATGGATCTGCTATGCCAAAAAGTTTGAGATCTTGGATTTTTATTGCTATAGCAGAAATTTTACCTACACATTATTCCCCTGTGTAAAGATAAAACAAATTCCATGTTATAGTCTTTCACATTACTGCAACCCTCCCACCTCTTTCATCTTTCATGTTCAGTCTGATCTTTTAGGAAAATGAGGCTTACAAAATCCCATTTTCCCTGTATATGTGTATCTTTGCTTTTCCAGGAATCTCCCACCAAACTATTATTCCAATGTATCAGTCAGGTCTACGTAAACTTAAAGTGGAGGTCTTAAAGACATCAGGGATTTACAACAGGCATGAATGCAGTACAGCCTGAAAGCTCAATATAGGCAAAATAGGTGTTCTTTTGGCCTGCCAACAAAAAACTGTCAGGGCATTCTGTTTTTCTGAAGAGCACGTTTGCAGCAGAGTAAATAAATTCTTCCTATCAGCATAATTTGATTAAAAAGCTGATAACTCATAACACAAATATTCATTGGAAAGGAGACCTAATTTGCTCCACTACCTAAGGAACTGCTTTGCTCTAGTTATACCTTAGTCTCTGTATGGTTTGATGGCTTTGTCAGAGAAGGAATATACCACTGAATGTTAATTTCCTTATACGAAGCACTTGCTGCCTTACTCTCTGTCCGCTCAGCTTCTTCTGCAATGACAGAAACTGGAGACTCTGTTCTCACATGTGACACTTCTGATGTAATTTCACTAACATCAAGAGACATCTGAAACACAAAATAAAAGTTTAAATTATATTTTCTGTAGTGAAACAGGAAAAATCTGTTATAATTTAGTGTCCATTGGAATTGGTATGACTTTCATTCCGGCATAGATATAAGTTTATTTAGCTAAATGGATAGTTTTTAAAAGTGTTCTTCTTACCAAGTTAAAACTTTTCAAAGCTCATGTCACAACACATTTCAAAAGGTAATACAAAGAATCTGTAGGCTGTCTTAGAGACACCCACAGTCACAATGACTGTTGCCTTTGACTTAAAATCATTATGGCATTATGGGTTTGGCTCAAATCTTTTATTTGGTGCATTGATGATACAAAACTTGGTGATGAAAAAGTAATTTGTCAAGTATACATGTTGATAATTAAAACAGGATTCTGAATGTTAGAATAATGCTTTGTTTATATTTACCTATTTGTTTTCTCAGCTGTACACCTAACAAAGGGTGACATCTGCTGAAAATTCAATCACTTTGTGAGAATTTGATGTATTTTTTTTATAAAATACATATGGAATATTAGCAGGGCATTTATCAAATAGCTACTGTTGGCTGTCATTCACCAGGGAATTAATGCAGGAATACTGTCAGCCAACATTCATTCATGAAGAAAACCTTTTCTTAAAATTGTGAAATATTTGATTTAAAGGCTGAACAGTAACACACCATCTCTATTTTTTGAAGTATTACACAGATCTGCAAAGAACACTAGCCGAACCGTCACATTTTCAGAGAATGTGGAAGCTATTTGAAAAGGTCCTAATGTCTTCATCACTGATTCCAAAAAGTGGACACTGAAAACAGCTCCCTGGGGAGTTAGTTCTCTTCAAATTTTGAATGTTCATTGATGAAAAAATGGAGAATTTTACCTACTTTCTCTACAGAAAATTCAGCGTATGACAACTCCAGGACAGTAAATCCAAGTGAGCAGAAGATGGATTTTTCATAGCAACTTAATCTTATGCCATTAAGCCAGTTACCACCTCACATGAAACCTTAGCAGAAGTGAAGATAACCATGAATCCAGTAATGTAGAAGTCAAATTTGAACACATGGATGTGCCTTCAGTGGCCATAACCCATGGTAAGCCATGGGTTTGCATGGAGGACCCACCTACTACAGCCCTCTTCTGATTCAGTAATGAACCATCCACTATCCTGCTAGCATGGAGTGTGAAGAAAACTAGGAGAAAATATATATATGGACATGGGAAGAACCTAACTTATGCTGTGCCCCTGAACTATAACTCTTAAAATTCCATTTTATGCTATGTATTTCTTTCTTAAATGTGTTGTGGGGTTTTTTTCATTGAACTGCATCTTTTGGGTATTGAATCTTTTTAAATAAGGACATTACAATGGCTTTTGTCAAACTGGTGGGTTGCTGAATAACATACATAAATATTTGTTTATTCAACATTCTTAAAAGCCTGAAAACAAACTTAGTTAAGTATTTCCAGTCTTACTATCATGGAGCAGAACAAAAACAAGCACAAAAAATGTAACAGAGCCCAGAATTTTAATTATAGACCTAATGGAATTTGGATTCTTTGGTCAGCAGACCTGAAAAAACTTTTAAGAGTCAAAAATAAAATACAGAGATAGATGTAAGCAAAACAACTGCACGTAAAAATCATTTTTTCAAAAAGTATGTCTATTTGTACTGTTAAAACTCACAGTAATAAATTACAGTTACACTTTTAAAATAACATCTATAAACTTCTGGATAATTAAAGCTTCTAAAAATGTGATAAAAATCAATGAATCTTAGAATTAAAAAAGGAAAAGCTTTATGCTTGCTGGCTGTCTACAACAGTGAAGTTAACACATGATTATGCAGCTTGCACCCATCATGAACATGACAGTGAGCTCTGAAGCTTATTATTCTAGGATACTGTAATACTAATTATGTCAAAAAAAGCAGACAGAATAAAAATTTTTTTTGATATATGGTGGCTGTTATAAATGTCACATACCATATATTTACAATTTATTCAGTGGCACAGTCAGCTCTTTGTTGGGAAATGAGTAATTATATACTGTCCAATACTGCAGAAAGTTCACCAACTCTAGAAAAGCTACTTTCACAGCAGCATTTTTATTCATTTTTATAACATACCAAGTTCTCTCTCCTCAAGGCTCCCCTGCTTCCATTTAATACTGAATATAATAACTAAAAAATAAGCCACAGAGAGTGATCTGTTGTCACAGCAGACGTTGTGTTAGAGATAGAAATGAGACAAGACACACACTCTTGTTCATGCAACATGAAAAGGTCCCGGTTTTTTCTTCCTCACAACTCAGCCATCCTGACTCCAACTCCAGCAGACTCTGATTACAGCAAGGCTTCCCTTGCAGACGCTGACTGCAGGCTTTCACTTAGCCAGACTCTGACTGCAGGCTCCAACTGCAGACTCAGTCTGACCTCACAGCAGCAATTCTCTCTCCCCTTTTGTCAATCCTTCCACTGGATCATAACTCATTTGATCTGTCCTTCAGTTCCTCCAGCCAACCCATCCTCTTATCACACTCATCCTTGTTGGATAGAGTGGTGACTCATCAGGGAAGAGGCTGGTTTTGGTAATTAATACCACTGTGACTCATCAGGGGAGAGGTTGCCTGTAATCCCTTCTACAATCTGTCATTTTCATTTTTAGTGTTGGGATAATTATTAATGTGAGAAGTGGGATTGAGAGACTTTGAAGACAATTATTTTTACAGTGGGTCTTCAAAGACAAATTTCATCCAACGTTCAAAACATGTGCCAAGGTCAGTGTAGAGTCCAGAATTCTAATTCAAAATTATCTGAGTAATGTCTTCTGAGCTGCCTATATCTGAAAGCTCAAATAGGCTGCTTACAAGCCACAGATCTAAAAAGGCTTATTTTTTTTTAATCAGCTGATAATCAGTGAAAAAAATTGGCATTCAAGACCTTAAAAAATTTTTGAGAAAATATAACCTACGTATTTTTTGAAAATCATGTTTTTATTATAGACTAAATCAACAATATAAAGACTTGTACATACAAATCACAAAAATCAACATCAGGACAGTTTTGGTATGAAAGATGAATATTTACAAGATTTAAAACCTCAGCCCTTACTGAGTAACAGCCAGCTATATTAACCAATAAAAACACCTTTTTAAATGTCATTCTGCTTAATCTTCTAGAATCTAAATACATTGGCTATGGGATGGAGGGTTTTTTTGCAGGAATGAATAACAAAAGGATATTTGCATTTGTTAACTACATAATTCACTGCTTGCACCAGATTTTGGGTTTGTACTGATCCTCTGCATAATAAATTTCATTCTTCTATAGCGCTCCCAGAAATATGATGATTGGAATTACCAAGAATCTGAATGAAATACCAGTGCAATATTTTTGAAACATTAGAAAGAACATAAGTACCTCTGAAGAATCAGTTGCACTACTGTGTGGCATTTCTACATCATGTAGTTCTTCTGGAAAATTCTCAAGACAACACATTGAATATTCACACAAATTCTTTTGAAAGAAGGAATGCATTTCTGCTATGCGCAGAACAATTCCTGTGTCAGAAATCAAACCAAAGTGTCCATCTCTTGCAGAAAGTGTTCCAGGTCCTGGGTTAGGGGTAGTTTTTAAAAGAGATTTTAAAAATCACATCATTATTTGCCATTAAACTGTCAAGTTACTACAGCTACTCTATATTCATAGATTTTAAAAACATAATAGAATATGTAAATAGATTCAATATCAAATAAATGCATATCCAACAATTATACTGATTGTCCTCAAATATTACTAGCTTATGCTATTTGTAATTTTTCACCAGTGATCAGATAATGAAACACACCCTCTCCAGACAATATAAAGTAGCATCAAATGGGAAGTGTAGTTTTGAGGTGTAGGTACTTAAGTTCAGAGTATAAGCACCAGTATGTTCACTAGATGCCTAAGCACCCACTAGAATAAACATATATTTATTTAATACAGTCAAAATAAGCTTTAAAAGCACTTAAGACCCTAGCATGGATAGCTAGGGGCTGATCAGCTGAGTTTCCCTCTAGGCTCCCCAACAGGTAACTACAGCTGAGATTTACATGCACGTTTTGACACCTGCTTGTAGATCCCTTCCTGTCCTTATAGCTCTGTGGTGAGCCAGAATACTTTCATCTGGTGCTTCAAGGAGAAAACCCATCCCTCTCTGGAATTGTTATCTTCAGAGTTGCTAGGTTTCTCTCTAAATAACACCTATATGTACAGTGTAGTTTTGTGGTCATCTACTGGGTCATCACTTGTATATCCAAAAGCTGGCCAGCACACGTAGGTGCACAGTATTTCGGCCTTGCAATGAATGGATTCTTACTCTGTTTGAAAGGTCCTATCTATTACCATGTTCCATGTACAGTAAAATAACCCAAGCATGCAAATCACACCTGGGGTTTAGTCAAAATACATTCAGTAAAGTTCAGCCTTCCCATTTACCCTGCACGCAGGTCTCCAAAACAGAACCGCAAACAGAACAGATTTATTTATGATGTGACTTAAGCTTGATTTTTCTAGAACTTCAGATGTAGTAACAACAGTTAAGTTTTGAGGGAGGCCTTCCTGGTATTGTTGAGGCTTATGAATAACTACGAAGAAAGGTAGTAATATCTTCACTTGCAGCATTTGTAAGCTGACATAAATCTGGATTTCCATGAAGATTTTTTTTGCATTTATACGATTTAAAGCAATTTAAAATTAGGTTATTCCAACTGCTAGCTTTTAAATCTGACACTGTTGGCCCTCAAGAACAGTATCTCAACTATAGCAGTTTTCTAGAAGGAAATAAAAATACATACCAGATATGTTTGTGTTATAAATTCTTTTTAAATGATTGTGGTAGCGAAGCATGTGAACCCATGTTATTGTATCTTTCTTCTGGCTGGCCTTGATGACAAGTCTTTCTGTTCCTTCACTTTCACTCTGACCGTCTTCTGTGATTTGTTTGTTTTCAGTAGAAGAGACTTCGAGAGTTTCAGAGACAACATTGTATCCATCTGCAACTTCAGTAAGAGTTCAAGAACAGGCATGAAGTGGTTGGAATTCAAAAGCTATTTCTGCATTGTGCTGGAACTGACTAATCTGCAACTAGAAGTATAACTTGTGAAACTGCTTATATTTTTCATACAAGAAAAATATTTCTATTCTGCTCTAATATGAGTTGAAATAGTAAAGAGCCTTAAAATTAGTTGAAAATTGTTTCTCAGATCATGGGCAGGAACCTGACTAATCCTTGCAAGATATTCAAAAGGAGTAGAGAGTAAGGTGCATTTGCTCTCTCTGAATTTGAATATAAAACCATTATTTCTACACGTTGTTCAATGGAAGATATTTACTAAATGGAAACAACACAAGGAGTCATCAATCACAACTGTGGCAGCTGAACTTTCCAGTTATGTTGACCCAAACTCAGAAGAGTTAGGTACTCTGAAGTATTCATTCTTTGTTTTAATCCTTCATCCCACTTCAATATTAAGCACATTTTCAATGAAATGTACTCATAACTGTGCAATAAAACAAAAGATAATATTTTCTTTTGTGCTGCCTAGAAGTTGTACTTACGCAGAAAGAAGAAGAAATTATCAGTACAGATATCACTACATCACTACTTATATTCAATACTGGTTTTTACTGGTTTAGTACATGGCTCTTTCAAAAGCAAAATTCTTGAGCTCTGTTTCTCATTCCAAATTGAATAAGGGTTATGTTATAGTGATTCCTAACAGTAAACTTACAGAAAATAATTATGAGTGCTTCTACAAAATCTGAATGTCTCTATTATTCCTGACATTTCAATGTTGATGCCAAAAGTTTAAATGGCCATATTGTCTTGCAGATGAAAACTTAAATATGTGTTTCACTAAGAGTTTTACAGAAAATATTTAGCACATTATGCTCAGAATTTACGTTTCAATTTACATTTTTGTATTTTGGCCTACTATTGCTTTTCTACATTTTCTATTCTTCTTTTTATTGGCTAACAAAACTATCAGGAGAAACACCTGCTGCATTAGCTAAACAAAAAAAATGATCTGTAATTATAAGCAAATGGAGCTAGTACAAAACAATCAGATGGAAAGTCTTAGCATACAACATTTGTTTTCATAAACCAATCAAAACACATATGTTTAAACACTGTACAGTATGCAGATATGGCTCAGCTTTTGCCAGCACCTATCAGGCAGAGCAATTCAGTCTTTGTCAGTCACTTGGGATAATTGAAATCAAGTCACTGAATCAAAATTTTATCACTAAATTAAAGGTCCCTAGTTTAAAAATAAACATGAATATTTTGCCTTAGTGTTTATATAACATCTAGCAGTCATTAATTCAGAATTCCTAGTTTCACCATTCGGGATTTTTTTTAGATCAAAAACTTCCATTTCATCAACTCCTTTAGCTGAAAAATAAATGCAGAATTTAGAAATAAAACAGGCAAAGTTCTACCAAGCTAGTGGAAGCATATCTAAATAATAATCCACTGGATTGGAAAGACAGTGAAAATTTTCTTATACTGACTTTGACTTTTAGAATACAGTACCCAGGCAGAAAACTGTGCAAGAGTTTGGGCTTGTTAGTTTTGGTGGGTTTTTTGCAGGTTCATTTTTATTTCGTTGGTTGGATTGAGTTTTTTGGGGGATGATGAAGGGAGAGAAGCTATTCGACACCAACATCTCTTTGCAAAATCAAGAGTAAAACTGAAACTCTCCAAGAAAAAGCTAATATACCTAGGGGAAAAAATCAGTTATAAGTCAATGTTTGGGGAAAAAAAAAAAAAAAAGGCAGTGATGACTGATAGGGAGGCCAATATCTGCTTTATACGTCTGGGGACATCCTGTAACAAAGGACCATCTGCTTTTCCAAAATTATGGCAGTATGTGCACTTTGTCTTTCTGAGCCACAGTATGCAAAAAATGATTTTTTCTTAACATATTGAACACATGCACAAGCTGATATTTAAAGACCCATGAGGTCTCTGCTTAATATTTTGTATTGCTGTGCATGATGAGACCTTTGCTTTTACTTTCCAAAACTGATATATAATTTTTCATAAATTAAAATTACATATTAAATGTATTACTAGATTACATGGCATATATAGCTTATTATTTATTTAATTTTATGATATTACTAGGTATAAAGGAATACCAGATATGAAATCTCTGTATGAAGAAAAAAGATCCATAGAAGCAAATTCTGGGATTTTTTGTTGCACTTCATCCTTCATGTTTTGTTCTTTAACACTCTTCATTCCAATTAACAGCTGAGAAGCAAGCACAGCTTCACTGACCTAAAAATAACAATTCATTTGAGACTTGTTCACTACAGAATTTATATAGATTTTAAAATCTTAGAGTAGATGAGGATGAAAAATTAAATATTAAACATACTATATTTTTAAAAGGAAGATATTCTATTTCTTTCTGACATAAGGTACACATTATATCTAAATCAATCATTACTGCTGACAGATTAATTACTACCTAGTGATTTCAAACCAGATATCCTCATCTGGATGCCACTGATGTCTGCCCACGTGTCTAATACATGTGCACACATATCAGGTCATGTGCCTTTTTATTTGCACTGAATCAAAGTTAAGGTAAACAGAGTCAGATCTGTCCAAAAGAGATTAAATGCATTATTCAGTGTCCATTTTAATTTTATTAAACAAGACCATGCCAGAAATTTCAGGAAACCTTAAAACTCTTGTTTGCATTGCCTTATTTGCTTGTGTAAGTATAATGAGATGAAGTTTAAAAATAATTTTAAAAAAACCTCTTTATTTTGCACCAACCTGTGCAGCTGCTCTTATTGCAATCCAGGCTTGTACTTTGTTGACTTCTGATTTCATAGCTTCTACAGAAGACATTTCTCCAGAAGAGGCCTAAAAATTATATACCAGTTCATAATCAGGATTCTTAATATATTACAGTAAAATATATTCTAAACATAGAAGAAAGTCCTCCAACTTATAAAGTAATTGTTTTATTTGTAAGTTGTAAAAATTGGCATTGACTGTAAATCCATGGATTAATTGCTAAAAATGAAAAAAATTTCCAGAGCATACTAACTGGCTGCTCCTGGAAAAAGTTTCCTCAGAGCAGCTTATACTATAGTCTCTACTGTATACAGTGTTGCTATCATATTCCATTTTTCTATATCTTAATTATCTCTTTTCTCTAATGTTACACATTTTGCTTTCCATCTCTGGCTTGTAGGAACTTTAATGTGGTTAAAGATACTTTTATTTTTCATTCTTGTATAGAAAAATTGAAATCTGATAAAGTTAGCATTTAAAAAAAAAACAGGTTTGAATGTTAAGTATATTTTGCAAGGTACAAATCAATCATATATAATCGGAAATAAAAACACTGTTGGTTCTGTGTCTTCCTATTTTATACAGAAAAATATTCTAAATATTATCATTCAATGCAATAAACACGAGAGATAACATCAAACAAGATCAAATTCTATTATATGATTTTTTTGTGTGATTTTTCTAGGAGGACTGTCAGTATCAGTATGATGTCTAAGTCACTGCAAGTAATAATATTGCAAGGTGCACCATACATATTTCCTGTTTTGAAGAGGCCACTGCCCAAAAAATAGAAAACATACGCTTGATTTGGAAGGCGCCAAGTTATCTGTCTCTGCTGCATCATCATTATATTTGGCAAAATACAAAAATGATAATGCTATTTCAAGGTATGACCGTCTTATTAACCTGTAAGAAACAGCACACAGAATAATCAGCTTTATTATCAAAGTAAGCATTACAGTGATACAATCTGATTTCTGCATAAGACTAGCTAGATACCTCACCAAATAAATCATTCATCCAGCCCCCATCATCTACTTTAAGTACAACTTCTTTTAGAAATCCATGGGATCCTGTTTTAAAATCATGTGAGTCTAAAACATCCCTCTGGTGTTCTTAACAAACAGCACCTTGATTTAACAGTGCATCACATATAATTTGCATTATTTGAAACAAATATTCAATAAATAAATTGCAAATGTTTAGTAAGAAAACCCTAATTCTGCAAGTGAAGTGGTCTTTCTGTACTGTTTGTATTTCTTGCTCAAGGCATTTATCCATTGCCTTGATTTTCCTGAAACATAGGTAGCTGAATTTGGATATCAATCAAATTGGGTCCTCAGTCAAACTCTCCCAAGAATCAGCAAAAATACCCACAGTGGCCAAAACAGACTTTTCAGAATCACAGAATCACTAGGTTGGA
>VZSR01003805.1:2561738-2630486 GCA_013398615.1 Brachypodius melanocephalos | reverse complement strand
GGGCTGCCAGCTTACCCAGGAGTGTGCTGTGGGAGACAGTGTTTTGTTTCCTAATTGGGCTCAGATGAGAAACCTTCTTAGTTTTGAGTTCTGTACCAGAATGTTTCACATCTTCAGACAATGCTCACCTATTCCCACTCTCCTCCTATGTTTCCTTCTCTTTACAGTGATTTTACAGTAGTATTGTAAAAGCAAAAATTGTAGAATCATAGAATGGTTTGGGTTGGAAGGGGCCCCTAAAGGTCATCTAATCCCATTCCCCTGCAAGGAGCAGGGACATCTTCAACCAGGTTGCTCAGAGCCCCATTCAACCTTACCTTAAATGTTTTGAGGTACAGGACATTTACCACCTCTCTGGGCAACCTATTCCAGTGAATCACCATTGTAAAAAAATTCTACCTTATATGTAGCCTGAATCTACCCTCTTTTGGTTTAAGACCATTACCTATTGTCCTATCACTACAAGCACTATTAAAAACGCTATCTCCATGCTATAAGCCTCCTTTAAGTATTGAAAGGCTGCCAGAACTTCTCCCTGGAACCTTCTCTTTTCCAGGCTGAAAGCTCCAATTCTCTCAGCCTTTTCTCATAGGAGAGGTGTTCCAGCCTCTCATAATTTTTGTGGCACTCCTCTGGACCCAGTCCAACAGGTTCATGTCTTTCCTGTGCTGAGAACACCAGAGCTAGGTGCAGTACTCCAGACGTGATTTCACTATCTCAGAGCAGAGGGACAGAATTACACCCCTCGACCTGCTGAAAATCACTATACCTGGAGAATTTCTCCAGCATTTCTATTCCCTATAGGTTTGTAACAGTCTTTTTATGCAGATTCCTCCTGGCTCTGCAGATTTCTTCAGTTCTCATTTATGAATTAACTTCCCCAAGCACAGCAACAAACTCTTGCTCACATAGTTACTAATCTGGACAGATTCATATTGCACAGAGTTGGTTGTTTATATAGTACAATAAATTCCAGCTTTAGTACAATTTGTGTAAAGCAAAATACAAAAGTCAGAGGACTGTACAGTTAAAGAGTGAGCAAACTAAGTGAGAAGATGGCAAATTCTACACTTGGTCAGCAACAATTTAGTTAAATTTCTAGTCTTGCTAATAAAAAAGGATGCGAGACATCAAGAAACAACTTTAATTAAACAATTCTACAGATATCAAAGGGCTTGTATATGTGTGAGCAGGATGTTAAGTTCTCTAAAACAACAAAGCCATGGTCCATTGATGTCACTGTACATTCTTTTAGAAAGATGGTAGCAAATTAAATAAGAGGGTAGCAAATTAAACTTGCAAAACTTCACCACAGTCCATTTCTGCACCATGTTCCATCATGCTGGCTGCTTGTTGAGGTTTATTACTATGCTACTACTTCTACATTCAGAGTTCTGGTTCATTAACTTTAGTAACAGAATACCCAAACAAGCAAGGTAAATTGCTGCCTTTACACTGTCTCTAACTAGACATGGCACATTATTCATTTAGACTGGTCAAGAAACAAAGAAACTAAAGTCCAATGTATCAGAGCTGTGTGACAGAATTTATTGGCTGTCTTGGCTCAGCTCTTCAGGCATCTTCGAGGCTGATAACTAATGCCAAAGTCAGTGTCCTGATATCTGTTACAAACACATTTCCTACACTCCTTCTGCCTCTGCTCTACTGAATATTTCTGGCTGGTAACCTTTTCAAGCTGGATTTCTGTTATCTGGAAGGGGGCAGACCACAGCTCATCTTTTGAAATATGAATAAACCTCCTGTTTAATTGATAGCTCTGTTCCCAGTGTTGACAGATAGGGTACAAATTTGGAAATAGAACAGAAAGCGATAACTTTTGTGTAGCATTAAAAAATGCCTTTAAATATTCTTATCATTTGTTTTAAATAAGAAAATAAATATCCACTAGCTCTTCTCTATTAAAATAAAACTCTCTAAAACATAAAAGATACTCCATAATAGAAGTCCCAGACTAAATATCAAAAAATTGTTTAAGAATTATATTCATGTATGATTTAAATTCTTTTCAAAGTTATATAGCCAGATACTTACTCATATTTTTGATTATGTTTCTGGCTGATCTTAATAGCTTCCAACAGGTTTTCAATAGCTTGAGATGAGTTGTAATTGCCTATTTCAGTTATCTGGCGTTCTACCTGACCTTAGAAAGAAATACAGGAAGATTTTCAAGATGTTAATAATTTTTCTTCTGTAAGACCCATTCCATCTGTTTTTCCCTCCAGAAAAGTTAAACAACACAGTACATTATCTCTTCTCCTCCTGATAAGCAAGATCTTTTCCAGTTTGTTTAAAAGGTTATGCATGATGCTTGTATAACAACTCTCTTCACAGAGTAGCTAAAATGACCCATCTTGGGAATCACAATGACCCCTAGGATTTCCTGATCCCAGCTAGCAGAGCATTGTATACGAGGAGTTAATGAGCAGGCACAGGTCTGTTCTGTGCTGTACATACACAGAGTGGCCCTCAGGCCCGTGTTGTGCTGGGCACATCCCACAGGATAAACACAGCCGGCTTGCTGTAACAGAAGAGCCTGCTGGCAGCATCTTCTCAGCACTTTTCTAAAGTAGAAGTGAAGCAAGAGGTTCTTACACAAACATGCTTTTTGTTTGACAGTAGAAATGATGAATAGTATTGTTTTCTCTCAAGGTTAGCTAAAAGACCGAAATGAGGCAACCTTTCCACAAACGGGATTTGCGTATTGCGCTACACCCTGATGGGAAGCACATTCAGTACTGCACAACATAAAGAGTTCTCAGCCTCTGCAGTAATAGGAGATTATTTACGCTATCCAAATTTTCTTTTTTAGTGTTAACTCCAAAAAATGGCAGTCTAAGAGATACATTACAGAGTCTTCAATATCTCTCTGGCTGGGATCCTCACAAACCAACTCCTCCTGGTGCAAACCATAATGTTCTTAATCTTGTTGGCCACACCCTTGGATCCCTGATAATATATAGATGAAAGTAGTTCTAATTCAGTTTTTAAATTATTTGTAGAATAATGCATCCTGAACTCCTGTGGTGTGGCACTAAACACAGAAGAGAGATCTGCATCTAGACAGTGAGAAATGTCCAAACTTATTCTAGTCTTACAGTAAAATGTCTCCATTTTAAGAGACACCATGCATAACATTGCCTAGGATGGCACTCGGGATGTACAAAAAGGGATTTATTTACCTATCTGAAAAAGAAGTTCAGCTTCCATATCACATTTTTTTGTTGCAGATATTCTGCAAAGATTCAATGCTGATTCTAAATGCCTGAGAACATGTAGCCATTGCAAATTATCTCCTGCAGCCGTAGAAGCTACTTTTTCAGCTAATGTGTGTCCTAAAGAAAAAAAAAAAACAGCACAGTTCTTTCCAGATTATTTCATAGACAACCAATTTATGCAAAAATAAGATAACTCCTTAGAAGAAATGCTGCTACATATTTACTGTTACAATCTAATTCCCAAAAATTCAAGTGATTGATGGATATAAATACAAAACTATAATATTCTTTAATTATTGTATGATGCCATTGAGGTTTTCCTAGGCCACTCAAAAGAAGCCCAAGCTACACCAATCAACCCATTCATAAAATATGAATGAAAATTAACTGAAACTTAACAATAATAATGAGTTGTGTTTTTCTTACCAATTTTCATTTTGACTAGGGCTAGCAAGTTAATATGTGGCAGGTAGACATTCTTAATGGGTAAGACCGGGCAAGTCAATGTACTGTCTTCTATTTGCCGTTTAATGAGTTCACCACAATCAAAAATCTATGAAAAGAGTATGCTCGGTAAAATCAAATTGCAGACAGGAAATTAAATAGCAGTTTGAAAAAGTAAGTTAGGTATTACAAAACTGAAGTGTCTTGAAAAGAGCTCTATAAAGGGTTTCAATACTCCTGAACTCCTTTACTTTAGTGTTTACTTGTCTTACAGAATAGTCTTGTGATGCAAACAATTTTAATGAACTCTTGATTGAATTTAATAACGTTAGGCTTTGGTTTTTAAAAGAAAACTTCCTAAAAGTAGTCTTTAAGAAATAGATCGCACAAGTAACCAAAGCTCTGGAAAGAAACTGACATTTTTACAAAGAAATCTGACATCCAGCAAAAGCCAGAAAAGAAAAAGAAATTAGCATGTAGGGGCCATCAAACCTTTCATTCATGGAGATAAGACAACGGGGAGACACTGTAAAGTGTCAAGTCACTTGAAGGCTTGCAAGTCTCTCAGCTGGAAGTTTGAGTCTGAAGTGATTCATATGATTCTTTATTACTTACGGAAGTAAATATTTCAACGGGTTATACTTGTTTTAGAAAACATGAGGAAAGAGTTTGATCTAAAACTTTTTTAATAATTCAGATAAAAATGTCTATCTATTTTTGGATCACAAATAGATAAATGGTTTAGTACTCTCAGGAAGTTCATGTCTTTAGATTTATTTTTTTAATTACATATTTAAATTTTTACGTGGAAATTATTTCTTTATACCAATTGTAACAATTCATCAACCTAAAATATCATGCTGCTTTTAATAGATTGTCCTGATTTAAATTATTCTAAGAGAAAAAGCTAAGCTAAGTTCTTGGATGCTTAAGAGTTAGGAATTTAATGAGATCTACATTCTCCCTGAGATGTTTGAGTACTAACACGTCCCTCGTGGAAAATGGGAAAAGTGAGTGCTCGGCATCTCTTTAAAAGTTGAAGTACCAATTTCTTTTTTCACATCTGGATGTGTATTTTGCAACTATTCAATATTTTTAAATTCTGTGACAATACAAGACTACATATGTAAGCATGCATGATGAGTATGGATAAAGAGTTTGGTAAGATTACCTACTTTTCTACACTATTCTAATGTAATTAAAATCGAAGTGATTAGATACTAGGAATAGCCCTTTTTAATAACTGATAAAATAGCTTCCAGGGTAAATACTTAAGGCTGTTGGAAGGATTTGGAAATGCACAGACGTGTACTCACTGCTTTAATGGTAAGCTCATGTGCCAAAACAAGCAGGTTTAATGGTTCCACTGCAGAAGAGCAATGTTCTGAATCCTCTGTTTTCAGTGGCAGTATGTCTGCCAGCAGAAGCATACTTTTCACAAGAGTCAAAGAAGCTGGCAGGGAAATAAATATATCCTCTTGGAGTAAACTGATGATATTCTGTTTGGACATAGACAACATAAACCAGAGTAGTTACTATCTTCCTGTCTATTTATGAGGACAAATCACACAAAGCAAAAAAAAATCTATTTTAGAGGCACTATTTCAAGCTTATTTAATGTTGCCATCAGCTGTCCTGACTACACAAAAAAATGCATCAAAGAAAAGCAAACAGTATTTCCTTTGTGTTCAAACCTGCAAAAGAAGTTTAATGTCTGCCACAGGACGTTTTTCTTGCAGGTCAAGAATAGCAGCTTGCACCATCACTTCAGCCTGAGTCTCAGTATCACCAAAGGCTTCTGCCTCTAATATTACTTCTTTTATCACACTTCTGCGCTCAGCCACATAATTTCCTAAAAGAAGATAAAAAAATACAACAGAAAATACTTTATTGTGTGTTCTACCATTCTTAAGCATTTCTACACTAAAAAGTTACAGAAAATACGATATTATAAATTCCATATTGCACATGTACCATTTCATCCATTTTGTGTCAAATTTACTTTTAAAAGAAAGAAAAATCACTTAGTTTCCAGACTGCACTAGGTGTAAGTTCATCCAATTGTATGCTTTTTATGCACGCCACCAACATAAATATTAAGGTATTTTAGATCTGTTCTACTTATTCAAAAATCTGATTTTAGTTAAAACTGCAAAATAGTAACAGCCTTCAGAGAATTTATTCAGAACTGACTAAGTAAGAGTTTGGCAACAGATATAGACTGATTTTGATACTTAAGTGAGCATCAGAGTTGTTCATGGAACCAAGGAATTAAAAACATTTTTATTTATAACCGAACTTCAAAAAGTGTATTCTGCAATATCTCTTTTAAATCTTTAAAAAAAATTCTGGAACATTTTTAGGATCCACGTAGGGATATTTCATTTATTGGAGATGTAGAAAGTGAAAATAATTTTGAGACTTTTAAAAGCAGAAGCACTCAGCAACAGCGCTTTTTTTTAAACAACCATACTTTCTTAATTACACTAGAACATTTGAAACTTTTAGACACAATTATCAAAAGACAATGACCATTCAATGGAATTTAATATAATACTTTCTATTTTCATGTTCTAGGAGAGAATGTGCTCATAAATATATTTTCCTTATTGGATTGGCTGAATTTAGTACAAATAATTGTTCAGTGATAATACAGCCCCAGAATTAATGTTAGTATTTTTTAACTATGAATAAAAATTGTGTCTGTATAGGCTCAGTTGCCCAATATAATCCCGAAATCTAAAGCAAGTGTAGTACCTTTCACATCACTAACACCATGTATCTGTGTCATGAGTGCAGCCACTAACGTTGCTCGACATCTCAGCCACAAACGTTCATTCACGTGCCCTTGTGCTGTTACACAGGCAGGGAGTTCAACACCTTCAGTGGTGGAGTCCTAAAAAGTCACAAAAGCAAGAAAAATGTTTCTTTCTGAGTAACATACTTTACTACAAACAAGGCAACAGGGCAGCATCAGTCTAAAATAAATTCAATTAATACAAATATATTACAAATAATAGTAACACTCTAAATAGAAGTTTATTTGAAGGGTAGATACATATTTTTAAATAACAGGAGGCCATTTATTATTTAAGTTTTAACATATATAAAAATAATTTTAAGCATTGAATATTAAACCACTTCTTATGTGAGACTCCATAAATATATCTATATACCATATTTGTTATGAAGAATAATTCTAAGAGTGGATTTTATTCCACTCAGACAAGAACATTACACAAAATACTAAGGCACATAGAAGGCTAATTGTAGAGCAAGATCAGTATCAATTTCTGGTACCTCAATAATGACTAGAAAAAAAATTCAGTTTTTGTTTTCTAGTTTTCTGTGTTTAGAAACAAGTATCAGTGTTATGTATTAATACAAGTGTTTGTGAGAATTCTCAGCTCAACTCCTAGTGCTATCTTCATATATTCTAAGAAGTCTTTCTATTACTAAAATTCTACTGTCCATGTTCTATTATTTGTTTCAGGAAGCAATCACTGGACAATGCACCACCTGCATTTTACTTATACAAAAAAATCATCATGACTGACTTGCATGGATGCAAATGAGGAAAAAAAAATCTCTAACTCAGTTATTGGCTACAGGACCGTCCTAAAAAAAGAAAGGAGTGAGTGCAGAGAGATAGAAGCCCCTAATATGCAACACAGACAGAAAATAATTACATTGCATGCAAGAAAGTCCAGTCTCAATAGACATGGCAAAATCTCAGAATCCCTATGTGTTGGACAACAGAAGTCAGCTGAAATCTTGCTCCATATGTAACACAGCAATGATGTGAAATGGTCCATCTGCCTCTTTGAAAAAGAATTCAGTTTTCAATCAGAAAATCTGAAGTACCTTAACTGAATAATACAAGATTTTCAAATTTTTTCACTTTTTTTTCCCACTTCCTTTTTGTCTGGGGGGGAGGTTAAACAAAAGAAGATTTTCAGTGCTGCCATTTGAGAGTAATAGAAATAAAAACTGTAATTCATAACCTCATACAAATTATAATGATGATTACAGACACACTGAGCACACCTTAAGCAAGTAGGTATCCAAAGCAAGATCATTTTTCCCCAGGTTAATGGCAACCACATCACACAAAGGACAGCTATGTTCTAATATTATGAAAATCACTGAACACTTAATACAAGAAAGATTCATATCCAAAGAGAGGTAAGTTTAAAACAAATATCCACACATACCAAACACTCCCTTTCATCCTTTTCTTCCTGAAAACGTGCCACGTCCATGCTAAAAACTTTTGCATCTTGGAGAAGTCGAATTGCAGAGAAAGCCAAGGCAACACTGTGGTATAGAGTAATATTATTTAAAAATACTAATTATATTTGCCACTTTATGATTTTATTAAAATAGATACTTCATTTTAACTATGTCAGAGATGTAAATCAAAAGTTACCAATTTTTGCTTCAGTAAACAAGGTTGCATTCAGACTACTTTCTGAATTTGTAGGCACTGCATTATGAAAGTGACAAAACAGCAGCAAGAGAAAAGGTTTTGCCAATAACAGACATAACCTGATAATATTTCATTGTTAGAGTGGTCAAGCATTGGAATAGGTTGCCCAGGGAGGTGGTGGGGGTCACCATGCCTGGAGGAGTTTAAGAGGCATCTGTATCTGCATGATTCAATTTAGCGGTTTATGGGTCACAGTGGATGCTGGGTTGATGGTTGGACTTCATGAGCTCAAGGTCTCCTCCAACCCTGATGTTCTATTATTCTATCAATAGCATATCAGCTAAAATATATCATAGTCTATTGGAGCAATCAAAACAGAACTCCATTACAATTTCCAGTTACACACAGAATCATAGAAGCATTTTGATTGACAAAGACCTCTAAGATTGTCAAGTCCAACTTTTAGATCTAGTCAAATCACTAGATCAAGACCAACCATGGCATTTCTGTCTTCAGGGATAAGTTCTTAGAAAATAGATGTAAAAATACTGAAAATTACAAGATATATTGAAAGAGTTCTATATCACCCACAACTAATGTTAATACCTTTCTCCTTAAAACTTTTCTGGGCTATGCATTAATCCTGTTAAATCCACATGGTCAAATACTCACAGGATCTTAGTAAACACCATCAATGTGATGAGGCAAAACCTCATCAGTAGGAAATCACATGGCATTGCATCTACATACTCCCCGCCCCACATCCTAAATTCTTTTCTGGAGATCCCTCTGAACAACACCTTTGAAAGATACAGACACCGTTAGGATTGATGCAACACTCAACCCCATGTGTCAAAAAATGATGGGATTAGATCTCAGAATTGTCAGGTTTCTTAAAATATGAACTACTGGGTTTTTTCTCTTTTTTTCTGTCTTCATAAGCACTCAGATACACTCAAATGTTCCATTTTCATTACATGTACAAAAATGGGTATCTACAGCAGCAGACTCTGAATACAGTCATTTCATGATATGAAAACATCTGCTAAGCCATCATAGACAGAAGACTTTTTTCATAACAGGAATTGTTTTCCAGAGAACACACTACTCAAAATATTCTGAGAATTGCCCAAATCAATGTCTCTTTGTATTGGTTTCTCCCAATTGCACATTCTCCTCTATGTCTCCTCTAAATCTTTACTTTCCTACATCTTCTCTAAAACAGTTTTGCGTTTGGTTTTGGGGGTTGTTTGTTTGGGATTTTTTTACATTTCTACATGTTTTCTGCCCACAGAAACATTTTTCTAATAATTCTAAGCTACCAGAGAGTATGCCCAGCTCACCACTTAGAGGGTTTTTTCAGCAGGTTAACTGTTAAAAATTTATAACCAAAGTTCTTATCTATGCTGGTTTTTTACATAGACTCCCTTTACACAGAGACTGGCTGTTATAAAGCATACGAAAGAAAAAATAGAAAAGCATTATTAATACCTGAAAGTCCTTTTTACACTGCCAGAACAATGCAAAGAGCTTTTAATGCAAGAGAGATTCAGGGTCTGTGTGAATTTACTGCTTTTGAGACATTCTAGACTAATGGTCGCAAAGGCAAAGATCTTGCACAAAGAATTCTGAAGAGCTGAACTACTTCTAAATTACACACATTATTCTGTCAACATGTGTATAACCACAGAATGGATAACCTCCTGTTAAGATAACAGAGTAGTTAAAGTCTTCCTGTCATTTGTGATTCTATCCTCCTTGCAGTTTTTGTGATGCAGACCTGGATGGATTACACCAATTCAGCACAAATAGACCCCAAAGTAACAATGAGAACCAAAGCTGTTAATATCTTGGCTTTTACCTTTCAGAATTCAATCCTCATGAATCTCCTTCATCACCCCTTTTACCTCAATTTTATTCAACAAAATGAAAGCAAAATAAATCAATATTGAATTTGATGATAAGTTTCTCTCCAACAACAGAGAAGGTGAAACAGAATTTGCTTATAAAAGCAAACAGAAAATAAGGATAATGTGATGGTGTACCCCAACTGCTTTTCTTTTCTTAAGGGTTCTCCTCTGAAACCAGGCATCAAAGTTAAAATTACAGCAAAATCTGACTTTTCTTAAAACATTGCTTGAGATGCTATGGTTCACATCTCAAATACCTTGCAGAAGGTACAGCACCTAAGAGTATATATAGGCTATTAACAAATATTAACCTAAATTCCTCAGCACCACTGCCTCAACTGCTCTAGTCAACATCTAGCAATATTGAAAATGAGGCTATTTTTACCTATATAGTTACACATAGATTTCTTAAGTAAAATATAGACCACAAGCCCAAAGATTCATATATGCCTTAAGTAACAATTTATTCACATAAGCAGACAAGCACACATTTGGGTAATTAAACAGCTCACATTCATAGGACAGACACCATGTAAGTACTCTCCTTGAGATCAATGGGATTAGTCCTATACATAAACTTATTCTGAAGCATACATTTTTTTGCAAGACAGCAGCTTGAAATGCAGAAGCTTCCCCGATGAAATTTTTGTGACCCTCTTCTGCTGTCAACAAGAGTGATGTGTCTATATATTTCCCTTGACAAAATACATATCCTTTTATCAGCTGAATCAGAAAGGGACAAGATGATCAAAATAGGAAAGTACAGCTGACTGTAACAATTTCACCACTAGGTCATTTCACCAAAGGAAAAAAAAAAAGATGAATTTCTGTAATATCATGCAAAGTTTGATTTCTAGGCTGGCAGACAGGAAACATTCAGCATCTGAAGAAATGTTTCATTTGTATCTGAGGCACACATATCAGCAGTTTCCATGGCAGTGCAATAAAACTGTAAAATAGGTTAAAAAATCCCAAACTCTTACTTTGTTTTGATGGGTTTTTTTCCCTGCTACTGACCACCATCAATATATAAGACCCACTAAACAAACACCAATCAAAAATCTGAGAGTCACAAAAAGTGATCTATAAAATGCTTGATATCCACAGAAATCCTTGATATTCTAAAAAAGTTTCTTCAATCTGAGACAAGTTATAAACCAACAGAGAAACTAGTCTCTAGGATATAAACTGCATGGCAAAATGAAGGGTCCTGCATTGAAATGTCTTGCATATACTGGAACCAGTGCAGCAGGGTGAGAATGTCTGAGCCAGAACTCTAGTAATGCAGGTTTTACCAAGCCTAGTACCAAGCTAAGATTACACTCACGATATTTCTTAAGTGTGCATACTGCTCCTTGGTTACTAGTATAGTAACTTGATAAAATTCAGGACACTCAAAAGTATGATGAGGTGACTGTCAGTGACTGCTGGATTTCTCCTTGACAAGTTCTAGTAAATTAACCTAATTCAAAAAGCACTGAAATAGATTTATATTTCATGATGAGAAATATCCACAAATAACCTGCAAGTTCCTTCTTAGCATCTTCACTAATGACATTATTGCTGAATGATTACAGTCCTAATATCTGAATTTTTGAGAAACTGCTTTCTTTTAAAATAACATACACAAAACCTGGGGGAAAGACCACACTGCAGGCTGTTACTGCTTTCAGTCCAGTACTCTATACAGCACTGTGAAGCTCCTGCCCTTGTTAATTATTTTTATTGCTGTATCATAACAATGCAAAAGAAATTGTGCTATTTAAGAGGTATTGATTTGGAGAGTTTTTATTCAGCTAAGAGAGCTGAGAGAAGGAAGGTGGCTTGTTTTGTCATAGAATTTTTTTTAATTGGGTAAGAAATCCCACCGAGACTGATTTATCTATTGGCCTGATGAGCCACCTGTCACTTTATCAGCAATCTTCACCACTATTTCAACAATAAAAAAGGGTCAATTTTTTTTTTTTTAATGCTTACTGTGATAGAAGATTTGTTGTAGCAATGCTGGTGTGTTTAGTTAGATTAGACCTAACAAACATTACAAATACTGACTACATTGTACCAAATCTCAGTCTAGTCTGGCAGGTGCTACTGCTACACCTGAGTATGCTCCATCTGTAGTTAGCAATTTATACGCTCAAAGATTTTCTACCTCTAATAAAACATTAGCTAAAAACAACTTTACACTGATAAAATGATGCATTGTTAAACATTCTTCTAACACAAATTAATGTAAAATTACAGGTATGCTAAACAGACAAATCCTCCTAGGTAAAACACCAAAACAATGCTTGGAATTTAACATCTACAAATAGTTTAAATATTTCTGTATGTCCAGTATATTACAAGAACATTAAAACTGTAACTTCATTAAATTCTCCAAAAGAAATCAGAATTGCAAAAAAAAAAAAATTCCACAGATTTTGGGAATGTTAATTTGGAGAAAATATCAGGCAGATAAATGCATAGAGATAATTCAGCCATAGAGATAATACGACGGTATTTTAGACACTATCACTAGCAATATAATTAATGCTGTTAAAATCTGTTCTAATATGTTAATATTTACCTCAATGCTTTCTAATCACAGTAATTTAAAAAAATAAAATGTTGACATTTTAATTTGAAACCAATAAGTACATCAAGAAGAAATGTTCCTTTAGGACAAAAACACGGGGCACTCTAGAACAAAGTAGAATTCAGTAGTTCAGAGATAACATTAGTGCTCTGCTGTACACTTTAAAATTCTAACACACATGATCTAACATATCCAGACTTTAACCAAAACCATGAAGATTGCAACTTTTTCTTTGTTTTTATACTACCCTTTATCACAAAAACATCTCACAGAGAAATCATAATTGAATCTCTGGGCCAACTGAATCTCTGGCCCTACATCTGATCATCTTTTAAAAAGCAAAATAAAGCAATAATAAAAAAATTAAATGCCTGTGTATCTTACATTTGTAAATATACGAATGGAGTTGTTACAGATAACTACTATGATTTACCATACTGATGTAGTAACAAAGAAATTATTTTTTTAATCACTAGTGGTCAAGGCTGTGCAAAATAAGGTTGTTCACAGTATTACTTACCTGAGAGCTCCTTGATGCCTTTGCTGAGAAATAGAAGCAAGTTCAAGTTTGGCCTCAATAAGAGCCTCCAAGTCTTCCACAGAATACCAAGGTATTTCCCCATCATATTTTTCCTGTATGTCATGTATAAGATAGCTAAGACTTTCTTCAGCTTCTGTCAATAAAATTCCCTAATAAATAAAAGAACACAGGGTTGTATGATTTCAAAAAGTAAAGAAATAGATATTTTCTTTAGAAATAGTTTTTCTCTTTATAGCCTGCTATCACTGGATCTTAATATGAACCAACTTAAGTGCAATATGCCTTTTCTATAAATGGGGCTGGGGTGGGTAATTCTGCTTTTCTCAGGGTTTTAGAATCACTGTGTCCAAATCAGCAACATCTTAACTGTGCCTGGATTGTTGCCATGCATGCTTAACTACATATTTCAAGGCTTAGCAATGTCACTTGCTAATTTCCCATTCTTTATCTAATAGCTATACTTGATAATTTCATACTATACTTCTCACTATGCTTAGTAATTTTAAATAATAAACACAATAGTAAAAACAACATTAAAGATGTCAAAAGTATTACATTATTTATTAGCTATATTTTGACATCCTGTTGTGAAGTACATATCCTAAAAGTTCAGCTACAATTTACAGTCTTTCTGATCAACAAATCTGTAGGAAGCTGTGAAAAACACATCTAAAAAAGTTAATTTTAAATTAAATTTCACTTCTGGAGCTTTCAGCAAAATTAAAAATTAATTTAAAGATCTGTATCATCCAATATATTACTGTGATCAAAATTCCGAGCTCTACTTTAAAAAATCACCAAAAAAAAACCAAACCACAAAAAACCCTCCAAAAGAATATTATGCCTCTTAAATAAGCCTTATTCAATTCAAAGGAATATTTCTATTATAGTTATTTGCAAGTTGCTATTTTCAAGTTATACTAAAACTTTCAAGTTTCTAGTGTATGACCTATACCAACTGCTATACAAAATCATCCTCCATTCTCCAGATGTAGTTTTTGCATTACTTTGCTTGTAACAATGGCCAAAAGAACATACTTCCAAAGTGAAAGACCCCTCTGAATGAAGAATATGTCAGCCCTTAATTTTGGTCTTTTTGTGATGTGAAACTGCCAAGCATAAAGTTTACAATTAAACAAAACAAAATCCAACTAAATAAATCCCCTTCAAACAAAGAAGCTAATAAGCTGTGGTATGATTTCTTCAAAATAAAGTACCAGAAAGAGCAACATGAAAAATTTGAAATATTTCACATATGAGAATGGTAGAGAATGGCTTTTTATTTGTATAGCATATTTCTCCATCAAAGAGTCTCTGATATGTTCTGCAGATGGCACCCTCTGAAAGGAAAAATGAAAATGAAAAATGATTGCACTAAATAGTCAACACTTCATGCACAGCTAGTAAGACTACAGTCAAATTAGAAACAGAAAATTTTAGTCTTCTTTTTCATACCATATTCTCATCATAATTTCTGTTATACTGCAGGCATTAGCAATGTTTTTTGATCAATCTGCATTTTTTAAATCCTTTTCTCCTAAAACTCAGACTTACCTTCAGCATGGCCACATTTAATTCATCTTTACAGTCAACAAGATGCACCATTCTGTCTCTTTGTTCCTGTTGTCTTGAATTCTGATCAGCATCAACTGTGAAACACATTGTGGATAACATTTCAGATAACAGATGCAGAACCAAAGCGTTATCAGTATTTGGAAGAACATGGCCCTTTTCTCTCTACTTACAACTGAGAATTTTGACATCAAATAAAGTAATAATAGAACAAATTAATAATAATAATAATAATAGTAGAAGAAGAATAAAAGAACATTACCAAGTCTTAATGCTTATTTCAATAATGACTGAATTTTTTCAGCAACATTTAACATGAATATTGTTCATAATATTAATTATGACATATTAATTCATATGCAGTTTAAAGTGAAAAAACATGCTTGAAACAATATAAATAAACTTTTCCACTATCCTTATAATTACCTTTTACATTTGATGCTGTAGTTTTATTTGGCTCTGGCAAGCTGTTGTTGTCAACAGAATACACTTTTTTTTCAACTTTTTCAGGTATATTATTTATTGTGGCAGAAAGACAAATGATGAGATGCATTTTGGCTAAGGTTAATTTATTCATCATTTGTTGGTTGCATAGTGGCATCACTGTTAAAGACAGACTCCAATTAAATGTATCTTCCAGCACCTACAAGAAGGTTAACAATTCGGATTATTTGAAATTACATATTTTACATTTTTCTTGTTCAAGACATATTCTGCTTCTATTAATAATAATACAAATCAACAATTAACATGAATAATATTAGTAATATTCTCATTTATTGTGAATGAGTTGTTCTTTTGTTTTTCCAAACTTCACCCCTTAGTAGCACTTGCTACAGCCTCAAGAGATTGGTTTTACAGTAGAAGGTGTATCTATGAAGTTATAGCTATTATCACTGCAATTTCTAGTTTTCTGCATTATAAGTGAATCTGTAGTTCAAGAACTTCAACTCAGAGAAAAGTCTGTTGTTAAGAAAGAAAAAAAATTCTTGTATCACATCATTCTAGCCTATTTCACAAACTTTTTGTTATTCATTATAGTATCCTTGTTTTATCATTAGTTTAATAGTATTACTTTAGATTAATAAATTCAGAAGTTGAAAGTCTAGACAGATTTGCAAGATCATGAGACCAGTAACAGCACTACATACACTGTGAAGTGTTAAAATCAAAAGCTCAAGATAATGCACAACTTCAAAATAAATCAGAAACTAGTGAGATCAAAAGTTGTCAAGATACACTTCTCATTTCCATCCTGTAATACGAACTATTGAAGGAGAAACTTTGCTGTCTTGTAAACAAGAGAAAAAAGTAGAGGGAAAAAAAGGCAGGGGTTTTAATTTACCAATTTGTTTTAATGGTACAACCTTTTCACATTCTGCTAACATTTACCCCTAGCAGCTCAATGGATCTGCAAGAAGGTTAATCAAAGGAAATTATTAAAACTGAAAACAACAAAAGAAGTTATTGATGAATAGGTGATTTTAAATAAAATGAGAAAATGACTGTTTAGATACTGGTTTATAGATTCACCCTTTTAAATTTTTTTTCCTGAGAAATGGACTTCAGTCCCCATCTGAATTAGGCCAAATCTATGAAGACAACATTGGTTGATAGAAATTATAACAATAAAAGCCCGACACTCTCAATAATTTAGCTGGATAAGCATCCAACCTTCCATATCACAACAAAGACTGAATAATTCCATTAGTGTGTTTTGCACAGAAAAACCACAGATTTGTACAAATTAGATCTCCCATCTGAAAAATTGTGAAAATGGTAGTTGTCCTTCCCTTGAGAGGGCAGCCATAAATTTGAAATTTAGAAAATAGTAATCCATTGAGAAGAACGTGTCTTCTTTTTTAGGGTTTACTGGATTTTTTAATATAACAAGGATATTTTCTGAATTAGGTAATTCCTACCTTAAGACAGAGAAATAAATATTTATGTATAGCATAAAACATTTACCTCTTTCAGTTTGTTTTTTTTTTTACCTGCAAATTTGTAGCAGTCATGAGAGATTCTGAGGAATCAAATTTCTGTAAGGCCTGTAAAATGGACAAAACCAAAAGAAAGTAATGTGTTATAAGTATAAAACCAATGAGTTAACAGAGGTGAGAGGAGGAAAAATTCTCCTCAAATCAGCTCATTAAACTCAATTTGCTCTGCTTCACTGTCTGCAACACAGGGTAAAGGAAGCAGACATGAAGTTTATCCAATGCTTGACAACGCTTTTGGTGACAAAATTTTTCCTACTGTTCATGCTGAATTTCACCAGGTTCTCTGTCCAGAAGTCTTTTTGGATAATCACCTACCCAAGAGCACCACTCAGATAAGGGAGACCTTGATTGCATCCATCCAAGATTAACTCATCAGGTAATTTTGGTAAGTGCTTGGGAAACAAGGAAAGGATGGTTATGGGGGAGGCTTACCTGATAACCTGATCTGCCTGCACAGGAATGCTCACAGGTAAGACAAAAGTCCAGCTCAATCGTTAACAGCTTCCAACCCCAGCAGCACATTAGTGACCAGATAGAGGGAAAATCAAACTGGCCTGGGGTGATGTGAGTGTCAAGGCTCTGTGGGCAGCAATAGCTCTTATGGCCCAGCATCTCCTGAGGCTGCCAACACCCTTCCCAGGGTCCAAGACTGCATGTCAGCTTTATCTATACTTTTCATGCCTGCATATGAAATCACACATTGTTTTTTCTATAGTACTATCTGCAGTACTCAGTGTATAAAACACACGTTTCAAAACTGATTCCTGTTCCTGCTGTTTAGTGAGAGATTTTAATGTCATTCAAAGCCTACTATTTGATTCATCTATTGAAAGAAATCTAAGAATTTCTTAAGAATGTGCAACAACTGGCAGATATGGAATATGTGCAGTTTCCTGAAGAAAATGGATTGTTACAATTTGATGTCATACTTTTCTGGTGTTTACCTGCATTTGTTCAGTGTATCTGTATCCTGCTGGTATTTTCCATGGAATTCTCTCTCCCGAAATAAGCAAAGACAGTTCATGAAAGGCCTCCGTAAAAAATCCTATATCTGCAAGTACTTTAATCTATGAAAAAATAACAAAGCCATTGATTTGAATGTTATTCATTATTCTTTTTTGCTCAAAATAAAATGTGTTTAAAGGCAATTTTCAAATAGATTTGGCTACCTGAATAGTAAATTGATGGAGAATGATCTTGAATGGAAAAAATCTTTTACATATTACAGTGAATAATTTCAAAGATGAGTCTTTCTCTTCTGAAAACAAATTCTTTAAAAACTTGCTCCTGACAAATGGAAAGAACTTGCTTCATGTGGTAAGAGTTTTGACTGCCTGTCCAAGATTAGCCTCTTATCAAAATCTCTTTCAGAGATTTCACTCATCTTAGTTTTCTAGTTCTTAGCTGCCCTACCTAACCCATATCAGCATTTCCTGAAAATGTCTAAAGCCAATATCACTTTGACTTTTAATACTCTTAATAACGCTTGATAGTTAGATCCCTTTAAAAAAAATCCCAAAACTCAGAAATTATTTAAACAACAACAACAAAAGGTGAGTATTAGTGAAAAGACAAAAATCTGTTCCTAGATTTCATGGAACTTTGTTCTGCCATGATAGTAAGAACAAATCCAGAAGTGAACATTTGGGGAAAATATAGTCATTCATATTTTGCACTGAAGAAAACATTTAAAAGAAAAGTGGAACAAGATAAAAAGTACCAAGTGAGAAGTCTGGACCAAAGAAGGAAAATCTCTTCTTCATTAATAGAAAGTAGAAAGAATTTATGGAAGCACTCAACAGCCTATGTAGGAAATTAACAGTAAAACTGTGTAAATAACCCTGCATGCTACTAAAATTGAGAATATAGATAATAATTGCATTTAGAAAGTACCCTTACCATCTGCTGTGCTAAGAAACATAAAGCAACAGCTGAACTTTAAAGTATTACTTTTCTTAGTAGAAATATATGAATATTAAATTGACTACATGTAACAAAGAATTGAAAAGCTTAATTGAAGTACAATGGGTTTTGAGAAAGCTTATTTGATTACCTTGAGGATTCTTCCTTCAACACATTTAGCTGGGTCCTTACAAATCTCAGATACAATATATTGATATAATGTGAACAGAGGCAAAATCTGTAGCAAAATAGTAGGTCGTGCAGGTAATAAACATCATACAATTATGGAAATATGCATTGCAATTACATATCAAGATATACAGATAATATAACAGCTTTGACCATTACACACCATCACTACTTCTCTTATACTTGCTGAAAGATCAACATGTTAAAAAGTTCTTTAGCTTGCTAAAGCTAACCACTGATACTACCTTACATGTGATTCACAATGTAGGAAGTGAAGTTTGTAAAAGTTATTCTCTGCATTCAAGGTGGGATCTTTTACTACATCATTACTGAGTAAACCTACCAGAAACGGGTTGATACAAGGGATTTCTAAAACTGTCTGCATCTTGATGCCATATTGTTTTCAGTAAAACTAACAGAAGAATAGAATTCTGCAAGCTTTTTAAAATAAACACAGTGAAGTCTTGCACCAGTCCAAGTGAAATTATACCAGTTGTAAAATAAAGTGGATGGTGATGAGACTTATTGACAAATTTATTTACATTAATTTTAAATTGATTTTTTTTTTGGTAGGGACAACTAACAAAAAAAAATTTAAATTGAGCCTTATTTAAGTATAGAGACACTGTATATCCTTCCAGTATCTGAAGGCGGCCTACAGGGAAACTGGAGAGGGACTCTTCATCAGGAACTCTAGTGATAGGACAAAGAATAATGGATACAAAGTGAAAGAGAAAAAATTTAGGCTAGATATTAGGAGGAAGTTCTTTACTGTGAGGTTGGAGAGACATTGGAGCAGGTTACCCAGTGAACTTGTGGATGCCCCAACCATGCAAGTGTTCAATGCCAGGTTGGATGGGGTGTTGAGCAACCTGGCCTAGAGGGAGGCATCCCTGCCTTTGGCATGGGAGGCTGGGACAACATGATCTTTAAACGTCCCTTCCAACACTTCCAAACATTCTATCATTCTATGACTTGGCATTATACAATATTTCAGAAAAAGCACATTCTTTCCTAACAGATTTATGTGTTTATTGAAAATGAAAGAACTTCCAAAATTTAATTACTGTTCAGCTTTTACATTTTTCTTCACTGTCCCCAAGCTTAGAAAATGCTAACAGCATTGTTAGATTTTTGTCAAATTCACTTCAAGTTTTCCTAATGTAGTTTAATACTTCTGAATCTGGATTACAAATGCTTGAGGCAAATGTTTTAATTGTACCCATATAGATTCCTACTGATGTTTGAAATAGTTCAACAAAATTAGTCTTTGAAGTTTTATTTTTAATAAAACTTTAATCTTGATGTATTTTGATTTAAGTGTCAAATCAACTTAGCGCCCACCATCCAAAACATTCCCACACAATAAGCATTCGGGGAAATGAAGCTCTCATTTGGCTGGAACTGCAATTGCTTTGACCATGATGCACGACCTGGATCTATATTCCACTGGCAAAAGTGCAGAAAGAATCAAATATACATGGCCATGTGATGCAAGCAGTCAAATTAAGTGCTTCTGCCTCCAGGTAATTGTCTGCTCCTCGTTTATACTGGATCTCCCATAGCAAGGACAGTTACATAAAGCTAAATAATGAAGTGAACTCCATAACACAGGATGGGAAGAAGCAACAATGGGAGTTAGTCTGAAGTTCCAAAAGAAATCAATCCAACAAATGGCTTGCTGACAAAAAAGGTGTAACATCATTCTGCCTCCTTCTGTCTAACTCCTCTTCCATGTCTACCTCCTAACCTTTGTTACTCCCTGCTGCCAGCCCTGCAATCTTTTCCCCTCCCTGGCACTGGCTCTGCCACTTGCAGGACCTTGCCATAAGTGAATTCAACTCATCACAGCAGGAAAAATCTATCTGCTTTTTCAGATGGAGAGTTTTCCGTCATGCTTGATTTACAGAGGTATAAAATAATCACCTGACAGGAAATTCCCTTAGTGCACACCGCACCAAACTAGAAAAGAGGGACTATTGCACCTTTTTCGATACTAGCAATCAATTATATATATTTATTCTAATTTACAGCACTGCATCTTTGAAGGAAATTGGATTAAAGTGGAAATGGTCAGACATTAAATGGAGGAAATAGGAATATGACCAGCATAGGAGGGAAGTTATAAAAACAGTTCATACAGAGGAATAAAAGAACATGAAAAAGAGGAAGGCAAAAGGGACTTTTATCTACTGGAAATTAAAATATTGGCAGCATTCTGGACATACTGCATTTAAAATATTATTTTGTACAGTGTATTTTAAGTAGTATGTAACAGAAAATTTCCTCTAAAATGCCTAAGCTAAGTGAACCAGGTGTTGTAATCTTCCAGAACAAAAAAAATTCCTGTGTTTTCTCAAACTCGTATGCAGCAAGCTATACCTTGTTTTAAGTGCCACAGAACCTAGCCAGAGAGGTATTTTGCTAGAAGTTCTGAGGTATCTTTTAAGTATACCAACACAAAAAAGTAAGACTAGGTGTCTTAAAAATAATTTCCACAGCATAAAAATAATACTTACTATTAAATTTTGTTTCGCACAATGTAGTTCAAACATAATGAAATTCAAACTTGCAACTACCGTAGAGATATCAGCTCTGTAGCGATCAGAGAACAGGTCAATACCAGGAATAAGATTATTGGTTTCATACTGTACAAAGTCATAGTCAGATGCTGGATGTGAAAGAGAAGCTCTAAACAGGGTCTGAAAGTAATAAAAATTAATTGTACAGAGAAGGTGTACAGGTATTAGTGAGACACTATAAACTCCAACTCATAAATTACTTCATAAACACAACTCCATCAATGCCCTTAATATTCAGCTGTATCCAGACACAATATTGAAAAATATTTTTAGAGAAAATGTTTTATGTGTGAAGTTGATGGAGAAATAAACAAGTGATAAATAGTCTAAGGACTGTATGTCTTCCATTGTTTCTGGGAGAGTTGCTGACTTTGAGGCCAGTTAAAAGCTAGTTCCATCCTAGTTCCACCTTTCCCTAGGTCAGGTAGTGCAGCTTAAGTCACTTAACTAAACACTAACATGACATTCAAGGAAATAATTTAAATGATTTCTCTAAAAAAGGGAAGAATGCTAACATTGTATCTGATGTTGAATATTCCTTCCCACTTGTGTTTATCTTGGCGTAATTAGTAATGATATGCGAGAGAAATTTGCATTTGCACTCAGATCTGAGATATTAACAAGCCTTAAGCCTACACCAGAGGTGGAATTTAAACAAGGTTATAAAAGCTTTACAATTCAAGGAACAAATTATGGCTTGAACTTCTTGCAGTACAGTGACAGTAATTGATTACATTTTTCAAGACAATCACCCTCCAAGCTGCTTCTATCCCAATTAATATCAGACCTACTTCAGTCAAGTCACAATTATTTCTACTATTACACAACTGGAACAAATGCTTGCTACCATTTCTGTCGAAAGGAGGAATTGCCATTGTTCAGCTTTGTAATTGTTCAGCAATTACAGTGCTGGAAGCAAGTCAAAATTTTCCTTTACCTTTGTTTCTTCAACTTGCTCTCCCTTTGGTAAACTTAACAAGTTTTCCAATGTGGCCTAGGACATGTCTCACAGTCACAATCATGACACAAGATATCAGATAGTGTCATTGCTTGGTTTTGGAAGAAGACAGATAACTTCCTGAAGCTGCACTGTGATGATTAATCATCGATCCCAGTAGAGTATAACTGGCAGAATACTTGCATTTCTTTTTCCTGCACTATTTTTGCTACTGGCATCTTAACTTCTATTTAAAAGTAAACTGATTTTTTTTCTCTATAGGTCTTTTTTCTGAAAGTCTGCAAGCTTAAATTTAATGATCTTATTTTCTTTGTGAGTGAAACTGGATCATTTTTAAGATCCTCTGGTTTTAGAGCAAACTTATTATAGAGCTCAGATTTTAGTATTACAAACTTATATTTTTCAGTGCTAAAAAAGATTCAAAAATTTCTTTTTTTTCCAAAGGGTCTGTGCTCTTGGTTGAAAATTCAAGACAATCTGTGAAAACTCTACAGCTCTCTAAGAGAGCACTCTGCTGTTGTGGATACCATCCAGCTCTTCCTGAGAAAAATACTTCAAGAGAAGAAAAAAATATATTTGACTATCAAATGTCATCTCCCTTTTCCAGTATTTTTTCTGAGGCATTCTAGCCTCCCATTGAAATGATAATTTTTAGGCTATAATACAGAAATAATGTTAAAAAACAAAGAATAAAAACATTGTATCTAATATGCATAAATTGTCAACTACCTCTGATCTCCATTTTTCCTTTAAAACCAAAAGAAAAAGAGAACTATTTTAACAGAGGGTCATTTTAGAAGCAATTTGTTAACTTCATGAATTTGAACTGAAATTGCATTTTTACCTTAAAAAGTATCGCAGAAAAATAGCAGTATTTTGTTCTCAATTTCATCTGTGATGTTGTTAGATACCTAAAGCACAACAAATAATAAGAAATACAAATGAACCCATCAATATAAATTATTGAAATCCTTGGTTTTTTAGTCTAGTGTGATAACAATACTAACACAATCTAGATGTTTCTCTTACTGGAAAACAACTGCCTGTTTTTAAATAGGTGCTCAGCCACACCATGCAAAAAAGCATTTGACTGACCAAAGACACAGGGAGTTGTCTAGATTATCTTTAAACTTAAAGGAGAGACACAGGCAACCTAAGTGCAAGCTCCATCTCATACAAAACTAAAAAAGATAAAGCCGATTAAGCAACTCACACCTTAAGTGTATTTCTTTCCAAAAAGGAAACCTAAGATAACTAGCACATGGACTTTAATGCTGCAGGTGTCTAGCTAAATTTAATGATTCCCACACAGTACCTCACCAAAGCCTTAAGCCATCCTGGCAGCAGGGTAGTCCTATCAGCAACAATCCTAGGAATCTTTACTTCAATATTAGAATCTTTTAATCTGCATTTTACAGCCTGTGACTAAGTTGTTGTAGGAAGAGCAACTCAAGAGAAAGATGTTTAACAGTCCAAGTCAGGTCTAAACACAAAAGAATCACCTGAGGGAGAAGCCAGGGGGACAGCTCCCTCCAAATCCTGCCAGGATTTGGAATGGACATACTAGCAGCAAAGGGATAGTATCCAGTGCAGAAAATAGGTGCCACAAATACCTGTAAAAGCAGCTAGGGGTTCAGTCTCACCTAATTGGACCCAAGACTGAACCACAGCTCAGAATGAGAAGAGCTGCCATTTACAATCAAGTTAAACTCACTCCCTTTCCTTTTGGGTGCTAATTCTAAGTGTGGCAATGCCCCTTCATCCTGAAATACCCATGCTAGCACTTGCAAAGCTACCTTGGCTTACAGATATTTTACAGTGCTATCAATATGGCCTGCTTCACAAGTAAGGCAAATTACTTGGATGAAGCTCTGCCCTTTCACAGTTATAGCACTTCAACGGTCATTTAATGCTGCCTTGGGTACTTCTAGATTTATATTTTGTACAATACATTGAGGAACAGCTCATAATAACATTTACAGTGTTTCCATCCAGCAGTCAAAGAGTACTGGGTGGAAATATTTATTGATGATAGATTTTTATACAGTAATTCAAATTTCATTTAGTTCTAATTCACCAGAAAACTAGTACTTTATGCAGTAAATCTGACCTCAAGATATATTAATATTTAATACGTGCAATAACTTGGGAAATGTGCTATTTTGATTGAAAATCAATATGACTGTAAAATCCTTGCACTTATGACTTTTTATCATTTTGTTTCCTTTTAATGATCCCTCCATATAACATACAGCTGCATTTATGATCAAAGACGAGCACTCAAGAAAAGGGAGAAAACAATAGTCTCCAAAGAAGCAAATTTCTCCCTGAAACAAAAAATTACTCTGCATTTGGTGAGTCCTTTTTAGAACAACTCATTATTGGTTTTTAATTAATTTGAAGTTGCCCCGTATCTTGGACAAGCAATTTGTTTAAAGTACGATAGAAATACACATATGGGTAAGACACTTACTGAGCTATCTTAGCCACTAGGACTGCTGCATGTAAACATCCCCAAGCTCCAGCCTGAGAAAGAAATTTCTGACTCATATCAGTTGATCTTCCAATTGCAAAGCAGTCTGTAGCATCTTTTGGAAAACTTAACTCTTGCCAGGTGTTAAGAGCATCAGCAATATTGAGTGTTTCATCAAGGGCTTGACACCAATATTTAAAAGCAGCTCTGTAACATAAAAAATACCATCATATTGCTGACATTTTCCAAAGTGGAAGATAAGACCTGCTTCATTTTTCCTTTATCGCCTGAGATTTAACTAATTTTAATTGGGTCAAAAACTGAAATACAGTTTTTACAACACAAAAAAAAGATACCATTCCTGGTCAAGAGACTTAATGGGACTCAAATCATCAAGCCATAGACATTACTTCTTAAAAACACAAAAATGCATCAATTATTTGCTTAATGGCAATTAGGTAGCTAAGAAAAAGAAACAACGTCTAGGAAAAAAGCCCTCTCAAAATATAACTAATAGCAAGTTAGATGAAAGAATTTATATGGACTAGTGGACAGCACAAGAACTTACAAGACAGTTGAGGGGTATAGGACTGACAATTTTAAAAAATGAAATCGTGCTCTTTTTTAATCCAGTAACTATGTACCTTTTATTTCCAGCATAAAAGTGAAGATTTCCAAGTTCATGTAGAGCCTGTACCTTGAGGTCATTCTGATTACTCATTTCAAGGATTCCTGTAATTTATTATTATTCAATTTAAAAAAATATATTTTCATATCATTAAACCAGTTACTGAACCTTGAACAAATTTGGCATGACTAGACATGAATTCGCATGAGTATTCTTTAAAACTTATTGGTCTTGTATATTTTATCTTCAAATGTACCATTTTGTAGTGGTGCATTTTTCAGTTAATCAGTTCCATATGAGCATTTGGTCCAAGCCTTTAGCTGGTTGATGGGTTCCTTTCCTTAGTAATGGGTGATGGGTGGTTTCATACTGTACTGTTATGTTTACCTTATTGTGTTTCCCCACCTCTGCAGAGTACACCTAACTACCCCAACCAAGTCCCTTGCTATCACTGACACCTGGCCTTTCCATCCTTGGCAGCTTATTAAGTAGTCCATAGATTCTAGATTCCCCTCCTCTATTTATTCATTAGATTGTATTTCAGGTACCCCTTTTGTTTTTGGGTCACTCCCCCGATGTCCCCAATTGGTTCCAAGTTTATACCTTCCCTTTTCCCCACCCCACTTGATAAGGTGATGTTTGAGCCCGGGAAAGTCACTTCTGCCGTGACCACCTGGGGTGAATTAACCAGCTTCAACTCCCACAGAAGTCCTCCTTTCTTTCTTTATTCGCCACTGCCAGGCTTTTGCTAGAAGCTCAGACTCACAAACCAGCATTATTAAAGTCAGGTCAGTGAAAGGGCTAGCCAGGAACGGGACACGGGATCCCAAGTCAGCACCGAACCACAACTTTACCATTTCTTATTCCAATTAACTTTGAAAGCAAAAAAAAAGATATATGGATCTGTCTCCCTAATCTTTTGTATTTTTGTATTTTCAGACCTCTCAAATTTCTTCCTGTTCACAAGATAAACTGGAAAGCAGTTCATTGGCCCTGCTAAACAACTCTGCCTGCATACAGCACAGTAGCACTCTCACAGACTCCTTTTTGGAACCTGTGTTGCAAATAAAGCCACTTAGAGCATCTGTTGACCTACTACACTTGAACTGTTTAACCATACAGCAAAAACAGGTAGTAGTGAGTAGTGACTGTATGAGTAAAGCCACACCAGAATGTAAGATGGAAGCCAAGTAACTAGGTCACACATTCGAGTGCACAGAATATGAAAAGTCTGTTTGCTAGGGAAAAAAAATCTGTCATGGAATTAAAATGAAACTGCTAAACATTACATCAAATTCTAAACTGGGGAATAATCAGCATAACACCACTGAAGTAATGCTTTTTCATAAAATGAGATAACTGTAGAAATTATGAACCAACTAGTAGCTTGTTTAGGATCTAATGCAGATTTCCTCAGTCAAGAGGAAGAAGGTTGTATATTCCTGGAAACCAGCCTTCAGACAGTTACAGCTGTCTGACAGAGGAAAATAACAATGGAATAAATATATATAAACACAGATAGGCAGAATGTTGTTACTTCTTAGCTGTAAGCAGAAATTTATGAAAAAAAAAAATACCTATTGTTTGCTCATAGGAAGAGATAATTACTGAAAGCTGTGACTTTGGTATTGGTCTACTCTCAACCATACTGGAGAAATTATATTTTTCTTGAGAAAGGTCAGGTGGTGTCGGTAGAAATATCACTTCATCTGCCACGTTAAATTTCAGCTTTCTGCTTGAAGAGATATGACTGCTGATTGCTCTTCCAGCATTTTCTAGATTAGAAAAGTGATTCATATGATCAGTTTGGAAAAGTATTATATTATTTCTAGCACCTCAAATATTTCCACACCATGTTAATCATATAAATATACAATTCCTGTGTACCCTATATCCATTTGGTTTCCTATGCTATAATTCTCTGTGTCTACTAATTAAACTCACAGGACATAATTCATTGGTCAGTGTAACCAAAGGGTATGTGCTCTCTTCGTTAATAAACTTGGGAAGATCTGCCAGTTAGTCCTGTGACAGAGAGACGGCTGCAGACAGAGAGATGACACGGCTGCATGCAAAAAAATTTATCATCCAGCTATTAGACAAATCATAGGAAATAAGGCTTAGAGCTTGTGCTTAGAGAACTTCAAATTTACCTTCATATTCTGTATTTTTTCTAGTTGTCAATAACTAAAACTTGAATTTAGAAAAATCTATTCCTTTCACTCTGCTATTTTAACTGCATATACACTTTATTAAAGTAGAAAAATTTCGATGAATCACTCACCTTGTGTGTGTGCAAGAAATAATGAAAGTAGTTTTCTGCTGTGTCTCAGTGCTCTGCTTTGATATTTAGATTTTTCTAGAGTTTCTCTAAAACATTTCAGTGTATCATTCACATCAAGAGGCACACAAACTAGGGCTTTTGCTTGATTGTGATCTAAATGGAATTAATAATTATGGAGAAAAATTTTGTAATATATAAATAAGTATTTTTAGTAAATGACCCTGTAAAACATATTTGAACATTTTCACAACTTCAAAACTAAAGCAGGTTAAAACTTTCCCCTTTTTTCCTGTTGCCTTATGAATTAAAGCAAATTATTAACCACCAGGAATATTATTTCTGTCAATAACAGTACTGATTCACAATAACTTCTCGGTATATTGCTGGATATCCAAAAATAACAACAGAAAACTGGACCAAGGTCACCACCCTGCCTCACAGGCTGTAGGTCATCTGGCACATGCTTTTCTCTGCTTTCGGACATAGTCTGAATATATTTGAAAGATCTTGACAACATTACAATCCATCCAAAATATCATGAACAATAATTTGAAGACAAAGCTCAGTTAACAATAAAAGACGCACTGTAGGAGAAGTGGAAGAACTATGATAAGGAGGGGGAACGGTATTTAAAACAAAATCCAGTATGAAACAAAGAAAAGACTTTGGGAGAAAAGAGAACACACAATGCTGAATTGTGCTCTGACCTGTAGAATCATTATTTGCCTCAGGATTGAAAAAGTGTCCAGGAAAAACTCTTTCACTGGCAGAACGAGCAACAAGCAGTTGTAATTTGTACCCTGTGTAGTTTCTGCAACTCATCTAAAAAGCAAGATTTGTTTCATGGTAACTGATTAATATTAAGAAAAATCAATGTTTGGTTCTTACAGCTAAATATTTATACACTCAGTCATATGACAAAAAAAAAAAAGAGGACAAATTAGGAAAGACACCAATTGCCCATTGCCCATAACTAGTACTCTTGTCAGTAAGAGGTGAAACATTCACACCTAAATATTGGATATAAGTGTTTCGAAGTTACTGCACTAAACTTGTCTCTTATTTGGCATTTGCCATAATCATTAGCAGCTCCTTGATGTTCTGCAAATATTTCACCTTTTTTTTTCTCTAGATGGATGCATGCTTGCACAGAACCTGTCACCGTAAGCAAGCCTAAAGGACATGTTGCCTGGGAAACACAATGGAATGCTACATAGGGAGATACAAAATAGCTCTAGGCAAGCAACAACAGCAGCCTACCTCTGGCAGAGAAGCAAACTTCCAGACTTCCACAAAGGACTAATCCACAACAGACTTTTTATTTTGCTAATGCAGTTACAACACTTCAGAAGCAGAAGGACCAACAGAACTAGTACTAAACTCTCTGAATGGCACTGATTTATGAAATGTAGCCACAAACTTCAAATTTCTTACGTGAAATCCTTATTGATATTACCTAACACTAGTCTTTAATCTGTAAGCTGTCATTCAAAACAATGATTACTTTTCCACAGCTCAGTTATCAGCATTATGAAGAGGTTTGCTATGGTGTCCTTTTATAGACAAAGGATCATGTTCTGAATGGCTGTGCCAGAGAGAGTCAGCAGGAAACAGAGAATACAGAGCACCTCAGCTGCCCTTGCGAGCCACAAGTGCCTCCAGAGTCCCTGCAAGCCCTGGGCACTGGTGTGCTGCCTCTAGGCAAGGTAGTGTCTCTTGAACCCTATGTTCATTAATTTACTATTTGGGAAGACTATGAGAAAGAATATTAATCTAATCAGTGAAAGTGCTTCTTCACATTTAGTTCACACTTCAAGTCAGTGCCCCAGAAAGAAATCTGTTTCACCTTCTGCACATCATCAGACAGATATTTTGTGAAATGAGATTCATGGCTGTCTGGTCCACTGAACTGCTGTATCCTTTCCAGCAGCTGCCTCTGAGCATACACCAGAAGTGGACTCACTTGTTCTGTGAACCTCTCACTGGAAAAAAAACAAAGTGTAGTAATTAAGCAATATAATGGTATATTCAACTATATAATATTAACATTTTAGTTTTTATAAGAGTTGGTATAACTTACTGTGCAAATACATTAAATTGTAGAGCTATGTGTACCAGTGCTTCCCACTTCTTCATTTGATATAACAATTCTATTGTTTTAAGAATCAGATTACATATCCATCTCAGGTCAACCACATTTACATCATCCAGGGGAGGCTGGGGATGAAGATTAGAACCGCCGTTCTCATCCACAATACCGCCTAAACAACTGGGAATGCAAAAGTCTCCTTCGGGATCCACAATCTACAGTGAAGAAACATTTTTATACCTCTTATTTTCAAGCGTGTTTTTAGGACAAATCAATTACAGAGATTAGAAAGTACTGTAATCATCTAAAGAGCTTATTACAGAGAATAAATTGGAGATATCAGAATATAATGCAAGAACAAGAAAACTCTCTCTTTAGTGAAAATGTGCCAATAAAGAGTTGTCTTAATAAAAATAATTTTTACCTTAAGAGAACTGTTTGCTTGTAGGTCAATTATCATATCAATGATCATGTCTGATGCAAAATAAAACGGCAACCAGATGGTGTTCCAAAGAAAATCCCAGGTGATGGGAAATGAATCCATCTGGGAATGTGACTGGTTAGCAATCAATTGAAATTCTTGAGTATAGTTCCAAAGTTCTCGACAAGCATTTTGAAGCAATGTCCAGTGGCCACCACGGTGAGCAAGAACCTATGTATACCATTCAAAATATAATTATACCTTGGAAATGCAGAAATTAAAAGGTTCATTCTTTTATTGTAAAACTTAGACATAAATAATCTTCTAGAATTGCAGTCTTGGCATTATAGAACCTTAATTTTTACCTTTTCATAGAAACATTAATTTATAATTGAATTTAACTGTAGATTTTGGTGTGAGAATAAGAAACAAAAATTAATTCACACCACCTATATGTGTGTTTTTACTTGGGTTTAGAAAGTTTTATGGGAAGAGTAGTTAGTCTGCATTCCCCTTCAATCACTGGTTCTCCTGTTTCTAGTGTGACATGCACTAAGACCTGCAAAGAGAAAGGTAAGTCTGCAAGTACTTTCAGAAAAATTTAACAAACATGAGAAGGAAAGTTACAAAGGTGGCATGAAAAATAGAACAATTACATGAATTATTGTGTGTTTGATAGAAATATATATTAGGATAGGTGATACATCTGACATTTCATACACTGTACTGGGATATTTTTCAGAAGATGAGAAAACATTACTTTAAACCAGTGAAATTTTTCTGAGTTTTCTGAAGTGTGAGGTCTTTTCACAAAAAAGTAGTAACTACTGTAACACAATGCTTAGTAATATATAGTTTAGTAAGAAAACAACCACATCTTACCACTGCTCTTTTCAAATGCAAGAAGATGCTTGTAAAATGCTTCAGTAAAAGGGTATTTGATGGAAACTGGTCCTGTTCTTCATGGGTCTTTGTTGTTCGACTTCGAGAAGTTCGACTCTGTTTATTTCTGTTCTTAGGAGATTTATTTGTAACTGAAAACAAAAGGTTCACTCATTAAAACTGAGTTGAATTTCTCAAAAAAAAAAGAAAAACATTCAGACGGGATTTTTCTGTGGCAGCTAAATACTTAAATGTTAGGAAATGTTAAGGTTAAGGCTAATGTTAAGGTTGTTATGTTTGTAAGGTTATGATATTTAAAATATAAAATTCTTTTACTTAGGAATTGGGAGAAGCAGGGATGAAAACAAGTTTGAGCAAAATAGTTATGGGTACTAAATAGTTTTCAGCCTTAAAGACAAAACACAAACCTAAGTTAAGTTCCAGGAAGAAATCACTATGGCAGGAAATCTCTTAGCAAGCTTGCAAGAATCTTTCTTAAACAGAAACCTCTCAAAGGAGATGTTTGGAACAAAGGAGGATTTCTGACAAATTCTATGGTATGTGTAGAATTCTTTCATCATTTTATTCACTATCAAATATCCCCCAAGGGGAAGGGCAAAGGTTCATGGTAGTGGGATATGGTAATATCTGAACTATAGGTTTCAGCTATATCCAAGCTACATAGTATTTGAACTCTATGGGAAACTACACATTTTATGTAATTCTTTTAATCAGAATTGTTGCAAAGGCTAAGAGATAGTAAGCAGGACTTTTACCAGGCTTCAGCCAATTTCAGTGGTTCTCAGTGATTGGTAAGCATCAAGGCAAAGGTGTTTATGTAAAAGTAGGCTGTTGCAAAGAGAAGCAGTGAATTCAAGTTTTTTTCGCTAGTTTTTGTCACACCTCCTTGCAGAAGGCACAGAGGCAGTTGATTTTACCTAAGGAAGCCCTCCGTGGAAAGACAGAAGAATTTTGATCTTTAGTGCTGTGGCAAGAACGTGCCCCTGAAGAGCTATTGAAAAGACCAAGCCCGCGATTACTTGTTGAACTTCTGCTGCCTACACAAACTTGTACACTACCACTACTTGTACACTACCACTAATGTCTGAGGAAATCAAAATTCTGCTTTCCACAATTACCCACAGACAGGAGGAGTCTTTTGGCTTTTGTTGAAACTTCATAGGACTAAAAATAGCTAGAATAATAAATGTCAGACGTGAAAGATAGAAAAATTAAATACAAGTGGTAGAAAATAAATTGGTCCTGAGGTAGTTTTTGACACAGGGAAACACTGGGGAGAAAATTAATTAACTTTAATTAACTTAATTTAAGTTAATTAAGTTAACTAAAGAAATTAATTTCCTTTAATTTTAAGGAAAATTAGATTCTACTTAAAATTTGAAAGATAATAATAAATTTCAGTGTATAACTGAAGTTTAAAACTGAAATTTAAAAACTACTTACAGAATGACCCAGGAAAATTTTGACCTGCTAGGAAATGTAAAGGAAACTACCAACCAATTACAAACCTCAGAAACTGAAAGAAATTAACAATGCATTCAGAATAATTCAGCATATTATCAATTTAACATGTGTAGGTAGTGTGGTATCTGCAAACTTAAAGCTAGTATCATTAATTTTTTTAAACTTACAAACTTGTTAATAAAGTATAAGATAAAGAATAACTAATTGATAAAATGTAACATACTTATTAATAGATTAAGCAATGCTCAGAATTATTAGATATGCCACACCACTTACTATGACTTCTGTTACACTAGATATGCCAAAAAAATACAGAGGACAATTGAAACCTAGAAATGTCTTCTATTAACTTGGCATGACTGTTTTTTCAAAGGTGATGTGGACAACTAATGATGGAAGTCAAGAAAGACAGAAATCAAGAGAAACAAAAGGTTAAGCTGAAAATGATTTTTAGTTGCACACCAATAAAAATTCTTACAGGTTTGGGTTTCAGTCACTTCTGACTTTTCAAGGAGAGAAGGAGTTCGTTTTCCTATGTTATCCTCTACAGCTTCTCTTGCCAGTACAGTGCCAGAATTGTTTAATGAGAATATCTCAGGATCCAAAATATTGTAACTGCAAAATGGGAGAAAGAGAAGAAAACACACAAAAACCCCCCTCATTCAATATTGAAAAGAATTTTGAGATACATACATAAAATTCCATTTCTCAGAAGTGGTTATTTTCCAGCAGCTTTAGGAATAAGAAATAATGAATGACAGTCAAATGTTATAAGGAACCAAAAAATAGTATAGTATATTTCAAAGCTTTCATCTCACCAATGAAGTTAACAACCAAAACAGTGCCTGATGTCCACAGGATGGAAAGCAAAACGTTTTACATAGTAACAAGTAATTTGTATTTGAAAGCTGAACTGTTCATATGAATAGATTGTAATTTAGATCTGTCTGCATTAAGAGCAATAACACAATAATCTATATTAATAGCAGCCACTGATGGTGCAGTAAGATGTACCTGTCCAGATGCTGTGAACCACTAATTCCAATATTATATTGCTCTTCCAGGTTCTTTTTAAATAAGTGGTAGTGTGCAACTGCCAGATAGATATTCATCTGAGACTTCCAGGGCATCTCTTCAAGACACATTTGACAAAAGTGACTTCGGGTTACATATTTACTCAGCAGCATCACTAAGGATTGATGAGCTAATTTCTTCAATTTGTCCTTGCCTTTCCTAAACCAAAACACACCAAGTAGAAATAAATGAAACTCTGCTTTCTTGAAGTTCTAGAAAAGAAAGTCCTGGTAAAGATAACACAGAAGTATCCCATTGCATATCCCCAGATTTATATGCATAAGCACATAAGCATATGAAATATTTCTAACTAGAAGACTTTTGCTTTAGTCAAGAAAAGCAGTTGTGCTTTCGCTTTTAAGTGCACTTAACACAAAATAAATCCTATTTTATATTTTACCAACTTTTGTAAGATATTTGTCTTAGTACTTTAAAAAGTTTAGCTCAGTTTGAAGTTATTTTTATCTGAATTGTACAAACAGATTATTATAGCAAATACAATGTGTTTCAAAGGCAGTTCACAAGGGTCTTCTATTACACTATAAATATGGGTTTGTTTTATTTTAATTGCTTTGCTTTGGTAGTTAAGCACCTCCAATATGAAGAGAACATGGTATTTCAAATCTGGATGCCTGCCTTTAATTTCCAGACAAAACTTTTTAAAGCTTCCCTGATAGATGAAAAAATTCTGTACTACTTCACAAACACAGTACTATATTCAAACCAAATCTCATTTTTTCTTTTTTTTTAATTAACTGTAAACTAATCCCTTTATTAATCTAAAATATTTTTCTGCCTGTCTTCTATCTTTAAAATGTGGGCAGAATAGTATACAACATACAATTTCGATTATATTATACAGCATTACTATTATGTAATGTAATGTACACAAAAAGCAGCTGATAAAAACCCAATATTTAGTATCTCCTCTCCTGCTGAAAGCCATGAAAATCATTTTAAGTAAGGTAAGTCTCCTCTGTGAAGGAGGAATAATAAAATTTTTGGATGGTTTAGGTGAATATTTAGAAGATTATATGGAAACTTTTTTAGGTTATTTAAAACACTTCCAGAATCAGTTATGTATGTATCAGTTACATCATTGCTAATACGCAAATATTTATAGTTTCCTATTTGCTAATTGCTGAAAGCATAAATGACCAAAGGACCAAGTTACGAAAACTACACATTCTTTTTGGTCAGAAGGTAATGCTATTGACAAGTTAACCAAATATAAACAAATATCTGTGAAAAGAGGAGGTGAATGAATGTATATATATTTTTTTTTCCAATCAAAACCCATTTTTCTGGAAGCTACAGAACAGATAGTCCAAAAACACTAGCACAAAGACCACAAATACCATTCTGAAATTACCTGAACAACAGGAAATAATAAATATGTTTTATTAGCTTTGTAGCAGGTAAACTCCCCAACACAGTTTGAAAAGCATTATAATACACAGATAAACAGAGCTTTTCCACCTTCATGAATCAACATGCTCAAGTTAACACAACTGAAACACAATCTTTGATTATTAATACAAAGGCTTGAAATTTTAACAGCTATTTTCTTAAATAGAAATGCAACAGATTTTGTTTCCTTGACTGGTAATCAATTGTGTACTAAACTAAATCAGAAAAATGAGAGGACTGTGCAGAAATTAGTCTCTTTGATATAAAACAAAAATTAAAATACACACTTAAAAACTAAATTTCAGTCAAAATATTTTTTTCTCTATATGAGCCTGATGACTATCTTCATTTACTTTTGTGCTTCTGGAGATGTCATTGCATCTGGATTTTTCATTAAATACTCCCTAAGAGGTCCTTTCTTAGGCATGGCTTTTTTTGTTGGTTTCTTTGAAGGTGATGCCGTTGGTTTTTTTGAAGGTGAGGTATCCTTTCCCTTTAAAAAAAAATTTCATCAGAATCTTAAATATACTTCAAATAATTATTTATACCTACATTATCAATTACCTGAGGTACAGAGCAGTTTGGCCTATGTAGGAACAGAATATTTAAAAAAAAAAAATCCTGGAAATGATTGTCAAAATAAGGCTGTAAAAAAATACTTTAAAATTCCAGAAAACTTCACTTTTTTTTCTGGGAAGTACATGTCAAATGCCTGACACAAAGAAATCAGCCAGGTCCCTGAACATTTTCTTTCATATACCAGTGTTTTCATCACAGAAATAATGGTAGTTCTTTTCCTAATATTATAAACAGTATAGCTTTGCAATGCAAAAACTGAGACAGAAAAACCCTTTTCCTAATCTATCTCAGATGCTAGCAGTATTACAACATTACTAGAGGATTATGAGGGAGAAAACTCTTCCTCCAAAATAATACAAATCCATTATTTCTATCTTCCAGTAAAATTAAAAATTCATTTCAAATTCATTCTGAACAAAAAGCCTTCATTGTGCAATTAGAACATCTGCACAAGGAGTTAACCATGAACAATTACTCACAAAAAAGTGTAAGTATGTATTGCACAACAAGGCCTGAGCTGATCTCCTTTTTATTATGTGATAGTACCCAAAGAATTTCCTATTGCCACCGTGTTATTTTAAAGAGTGTAAGGAAAGGCAAATTTCTTCTGATTTTGGGATGCCTTATTCTGACTCATCTTAAATTCTCACAATTGTTGGTCTCTCAAATGAATCTCATGCTAAATTTTCTTCCTGGTTTTAGGAGTGCAGAGATCAGCTCAGGACTAGAGTTTGTGTCCTAAATTTTAGCACCTGTGGATGTCTCTAGATGAGGTTTTTATGAGACAATTTTTAAAAATTTATTTGTTCCTATGGTATTCCCACCCAGTAAAAACACATAACTCCTTAAAAATAAAACTCACTTGCTGAACTCCTGCAGCACGTGTGCTTTCACTCAGAGTGAGAGATCTTGCTTGTGCTAAAATTCCATCAGTACCAAGGAAGTTCTCATTCCTCCTGATGAAAAATATTTTTAAAATCATCATCATCATCATGTTAAACTCCTCTTATAGTAAAAGGTTTTCTTTGGTAACATATAGAGCACTTCATGTAGTTCCTATTTCATTTGCAGTTTTAAATTCAAAAGATCTTCTTTTCTTCATCCTCTTCAGAAAATAGGAAGTGTTAATTTTCAAGGTTTATTATAGAAATCTGAATTTGTGAGTAACAACTATATCACCTTCTTAATGCCTAGTAAAACAAAACAGTTTTCTTCCTTACCCAAATTATACTACAGAATTATGCAAATAATTTCTTCATATCTGATTGTTTTGGTCTCTTGCAACCATACTTCCTGTTCCCTAAAATATATATCACATTTTCACTGATTATTTGCCTTTCATATTTCAGAAATACTGATGTGGTTTTTTAAAAACAGGTTTTTTTCAGGTAATTTGAAATTGGCTCCATTTATCCATAGAATTTTTTTGACACTATAGCAGGCCCTGATCAGTTTGCTTTTGATTTAACTCATCATACCTCCCCAAGCTCTGCCACCATCCCATAGTAATATGGGAAATTGTCACGATATTACATCTCCATGTATAGTCAGGTCATGATACAGTATTTACTGTAGCTGTGTAATCCTCTGTGTCCATCAAACTTTTGCAGACTAGGAGTCATGGAAATTACCCTAGATGGGTCTCCTGACACGTAAAACTTACCATTTCTTTTGTAACTGTGACTCTCATGACCCTAAGCAGTAGCTTTTCACTGCTACTGTAACAGAGATCTACCTTTTCAAGTGAACTTCCACACTGTCTGCCCACTCCAGAACACATTCAAACTTCTCTTCATTCAGGACTTTGCGCAAAAGTTGAACAAAGAATTCAAGGAAACGTGTTTGTCCTTTGAATTTAAGCACTGCAATAAAGTAACAAATATCACAGGTGTTTATGCTTTAACAGGATTCTGAATTCACCTAGAATTAATCAGGTATGTCTCAAAGCCCTTATTTATGTCATGTTGTATATGCATAGTGACACCAAAATCAGGGATACACAATGGCAGTTGCTAAATGCTTCTTCTGACTGGGCATCCAGAATCACAAGCTCACTCTATTTAATACACTCCTAGATTACAAACATTAGAGAGACAGAGATTTCTGTGAATTCCTCTTCCAGTAAAATAATGTGGAAATGTGGTATCGCAATTTTAAAAGGACATTTCATACAAAGAGAATCTTTGAAAACTTGGAATTTTTTTAAAATTTACTTCTTTCTAAGGTTATTAGAAAACAAACACAATTCAATTTAAAATATTAATATTTTATATACTTAGCATGAACAGCCCAAATAATTGGTTGCATTCACTTCTCATTTTATTTTATTACTCTCGTGTTTATATTGAGAACTTTTTATGAGCTATGTTTCACTTGATCTTGTATCTTTGAGAATCAAATGAAGATAACATTCCCAAGAGCTTATTCCAAGCAAGAACAAGATTGCTTTACTGGCAACTTTCTGAAGTAAAGGAGCCTTTACAATTAATACAAACACCAACTATCCCTACCTTCTCGATAAGCTTGCTCTGAGGTCCAACATGAAATTACAGGGTAGAGGAACAAAGGACCTTCCTTTCCTGTAAGCCGTGTTCCAGGACCTGCATCAGCAACAAAATGAAAACCATTATGAAAAGCAGTGAGAGTATGCAATACAAACTCCACCTACAACTGACGATTAAAAAAATCCTTCTCTAGCACAAAGTTTGCTGTTAAATCTCTCACTGTCATCCACAGAGAAATTCAAACGCTTGTTCTTTTCTTCTAATGTAAGTAGCTGTGCAACTTAAAGAGCTTACACATGTGACTGATGAACTTACAGCTACTAGGTTAATACAGAGGATGTCTGGAGCTCATCAGAAGTCTAATAAAAAGCCATGAAAATCATGTGTGGAGAAGAATGTGCAGAAAGGACATGTCAAAAAATGTATTTAATTCTATACAGCAAGAACTGCTCACATGACAGTGCTATTGACTAATGATTACATTCATGCTCTACACATGGATAACTTAAGTGGGTAGAGGATTCTTTTTTCTTAAGCTAAATATTTACATAAATATATGTATAGAAATTAATTTATATTCTATAAAGAATATATTTTATATAGAATACACAGATATGAATTGTATACAGAATATATAGGACAATAACTTGGATTCGACTTCTGGCAGTTAAACAAAACTGCATTACCAGCTGATGAGCACCAAAACAATGTTACATGTACTACTTGTTATTTTTGCTTAGTAAAGAAACACAATCTACAGATTTTGTACTTAGACAAGTCCTGTGGTTGAAAAACATCAATGCAGCATATCCCTGAAAAATGCAACATTAAAAATGCACTCTGGAACCAGTTATTTTTATGGATCAATAGTTACAATCTCTACTGAGAGCAGTCAGTTTAGGTCTGTGGAATGTAAATAATGTCCAGTTAAGTGGGACAGCCAGCAGGAAAAGAAGACTTTTTAAAATTTTCTTTTTAGGATGCCCTTTCTTAGTACTGTCTCCCATTTGACAAGTTCAAAATTGTGTTGCTCCAAATAAGCATTTTCCAAAGAAAAATATGTCCCAAAAATTTTAATAGGAAAATATTTGAAATTTCAGAATTTAAATTGTACTGTTTGTGAAACATTTTGGGGTTTGCTTCTTTTGAAAGAAGCAGATTCAGCTCTTTTCCATTTTTCTTGCGGACTATCATCAATAGAATGCTGTGTTGATCCAATTATAAATATTTCCTATGACAAGGCTTTTTCCAACACATCTTTAACAGCATGCCCTACAGGTGTGCACATTGCCCTAAACCATTCATACATATGTGTAAAGACAGCTGTAAGTTTTGCATGGACACAAAAAAGCTTCTTCTCAATTTGTATTCTGAAACTATTGACAAATAGGCTATTTCAACAACAGAACAGACTTTAGTGATCAATTATTTGCCAGCTACTGAAAATGTGGTTTTTTTCTAACTGATCAATCCATTAATTTAACTTTCTATTAAGTAATCAACAAGATTTTTAATTAACTTACAGAATTCTTTCCTTATGTGACTTGTTCTGCAGGAATGTAGGCATCAATGTGAGCAAAAATGAAGGATTATTGCACAGATTAATGAAATTTTTGCATTACCCCTTATCCTATTTTTCACAAGAATGCTTTCTTTTCTAAACAAATGCATATACAGAGATGATGGATGATAACTAGAACATGAGGGGTGTGATCTTTTAGCTAAAGCCAGTTGCATGCTGGGCTATACTAGAAACAGCGTGGCCAGCAGGTCAGGGGACATGACTATTCCCCTTTATTCATAACTTGTGAGAGCACATCTATGTTACTGTACCTGGATTTGGGCACTGTGGTACAGGACACCGACATAGCGAAGTCAAGTGATGGACAGCCAAGATGGTAAGGAGCCACAGTGCATGACAAAGCAAGAAGAGGCCGAGGGAACTGGGTTTATTCAGTCTTAGGAAGGAAAGGCTAACAGGAATCTACACCTACCTAACAGGAGGAATACAGAACATGGAGACAGACTGTCCTCACTGATAGCACAACAGGCAATTGAAACAAGCCAGAAATCAGAAAATTCCAAACATGTATAAAGAAAACCTCTCTAACCATAATAAGAGTGGTTAACTATTGGAACAGGTTGCCCATAAAGGTTGTGAAATCTCTTTCTTCAGAAAAGATTCAAAACTTGACTGGACAAGCCTCAGAGCAACCTGATCTATTTGTACCTATTTTGAGAAGGGGTTGGAATAAATACCTTTCAGAAATACCTTCCAATCTATACTATTCTACAATTCCATCCAGGCTCTAAGGAGTACAAGATGCCATGTAAATATAATGGGAAAAAATCAGTAGTGTCTCTGAGTTCAAGTTCTAACCAAATTTTTTTGTAATTCTGACTTCTTAATTCATCTAACTTTGGCAGGATTATTAAACAGAAAATTCTTGTGCTTGATCCAGACTCTAAGATAATTTAAAAATCGTATATTCATTCCTGAGTTAAAAGGTAGTTAAATACTAGTATGCATGCAATTCCCTCACAAAAATGACAATTTCTGTTAACTTTCTTCAGGGAGAGTTTCCTCCACTAAAATTTCCTGCAGTGGTAATTAGTACTAGCATTGGCAGGGTATTGAGACAAGCTGTAAATGGACAGTGGTCTTTGCCACAGCATTTTCTGATTTAAGAAGATAAAGCAATTCTAAATAACATGGAACACAATTTAAACAGCTTGGGAGAACATAAAAATTTGCAGATTTGTTCACAAATGAATATTCCTTCGAAAGAAGAAATAAGTGTTCCAATGGAAATTACAAAAATATGAATACACACATCACTACCAGGTGATCATTACCAAGATCATTATTGCTTTGGCTGCTTCATCATGGAAGATATAAGAAATAAAATACTTCTTCATTTTTTTTTAATAGCATAAATGTTTAAACAAACCATAGCAAACTCCATAGACAAAGGTAATAAGTGTTTTCACAGTACACCCACCTGGTTCTGTCAGTTTGAGGAGACTTGATTCAAGAGCACTGAGATTTTCTGCTGCTTTTGCCATTGCAGCTATATGGCTTGCCCTTGAAGAACGGTTCTGAAATATTGAATACTTTGTTATGAAAGCTTAGCTTGAACTTAACTAAAAGTAGCTTGTCAATAGTGGAATTTAGCTTAGATCCCAAATCTTCTAAATCTATATCTTATAATTTCATCAATATTGTATTGGTTTTCTTTTCTGATGTAATAAAAGTTATGTTCAGGATTTTTTTAGCACAGCATATTTTGTCAAGCATGACAACTCCCCATCTCTGCAGGTGTTCAAGGCCAGGCTGGATGGGGCACTGAGCAACCTGGTCTAGTGGAAGGTGTCCCTGCCCAAGGCTGGGGGTGGAGCTAGATGATCTTTAAGGTCCCTTCCGACCCAAATCATTCTATTATTCTAGAAAAAAAAATCTAATAAATCTAGTCTTCAAATTAATAGAATACAGAATTTAAAGAAAAGAAAAAGTAAAAACCAGAGAAACTACTTTTACCTGTTTGCCAGTGTGTGTTTCTTCAGTTTTCACATCTCCTGACAGGCCGGGTGAGCCTGCTGGTGAAATCAACAAATTTTTCCCATAGTTAATGATAACTACTGCAAGTTCATACTCTTTCCACGAATGTAGTACCTGTAAGAGAATAATCTTTTATACATTTTTTGGTTTACATAATATTTAATATTTCATTACTGTCAACTTAAAATTGTCAAAATGCATGAACATTATAAATAGAAATCAATTACTCAATATGCAAGTTTCTTTTAATAAAAAACCCAAGACTGTAGACATGTAAAATAATTGGAATTGCAGATATGTTATCTACGCATTCTACTTCTGCTTAGCCTATCCCTCAGAGAATAGAAAGATTTACCCAGAAGTATCTATTGCTGCGATTGACACTCTCCCTGTTCTCAGGCAGTACTGCTATCAAAGAACATTAAGGGTAACTAAATGATCCTCATTTACCTCTCTGGTAGCAAGTGCACATTTTAAAATCCCAACTGTATTAGTAAAAGGACTGTTGAAAATTATTTTTAAATTAAGAAGTTTATAAATTAACAGTGTAGCGAATGTTTTTAGATGGCTTTATCTTCTTTAGATAGAACTCTAATGCCCAAATGCTTCTCCTATGTGCAAGCTAATTTCACATTAGGATCTTCGCCTCTGTGATCCTAGGTGTATAGATTTTACCTTAGGATGAACACAGTACATGACCTGACTGTAAGTCAAAAGAAAAACATATAGTATGCTTTAATGAGAAGCATTTGCAATTCACTCATTCTCTTTGCTATTCTGTAGGCTATCCTGTTGAAATGCTATCTCTAAGGGAAAAAAATCAGCAATATAATTGGTAGTCATTTAGCTGAGGAATCCAACAACAAACAAACAATCAAGGTTTCAAGGCTTCTAATAGGCTTTATTGGCCCTGACAGCATTCACGTGGTGCCTACTGCTGTGGGGCCAGGAGCTCCCTCTCAGCTCAAGTCTCAGCCTACACTCCCTGCCGGCTCCTATACAGCAGGAATGTTGGTCTGCAGCTTGGTCCAAGTCATGTCTGGGTGTGGCAATGGATCCACTAGACTGGGCACCTGGCCCACAGACCAACTTCTGAGCTTGGCCTCAGACTGTTCTCATCATGATAGACCAGCCTGCTGGGCTATGTCTGACCCTAGCCACCTCACCAAGCTTTATCCTGACCTGTGGACTGACTTCCCAGCTTCAAATCTGACCTGCCTCACCATCACAAATTTACCTGATAATCTGGATGCCTGGCTGAACCTCAATACCAGGTGTTGCTCTGCCAGCCCAAGGCCATTGCCCTTGGCTCCTGGCCTCACAGCCATGCTGGCCTTGAAGAGCATTTTTAGAGTTATTTGATACTCATCTGGTCTTCTGAGGTGAGCACAGAGATTCAGCTCCTATAAAGACCAAGCTGAGGATTCACCAGCACAGGAGAATCCCTCAAATTATTAGCCACAGCTCAGCTTCAGTATGAGCTCTTAGTTGAGGTGTACCCAAAGCTAGAGGAAAGCTGACTTTTTCAGTATCACACATTTATGATAGCAAGTAATTAACTGCAGCATGTCTCTATACATGAGGGAAAAAATCCAGTACCGTGATTCTCCTTATCTCACTAAATAGATTGAGTATCTGAATCATAAATGTCATCTACAGATACATATTATGGTTGAAAGTCAAGATGTTTTTATTTCTGGCTGCATGCAAGTCTAAGCAGTATAAAGTCTCTTGTATATAATTAGCAACTAAAACAGATATGTTAATCTCATTAAAACTACATATATGGCTTATTTGCAATAAATAAACTTTTAAACTTATATATTACATGTACATCTTATTGAAAATAGTACTACCTTAAATGTAAAAATATACACAATGATATAAAATGTAGATGATGACATGGACTAATAGTTACAGATTATTTTCTGAATAAATAGTAAAAAGTCAAAACATCCTTTATAAGAATGCACTGATTCAAAGATACCAATATTTGTATGCCTTTACTATTTAAGATTGCAGTTTCTCTAAGATATCATTCTGAAGGCCAGCTTACTAAATCTGGGGTTTTTTTCCCAAATGACAAGAGCTATATCTCAAATTAAGCTGTAAGCACAAAAATACACACCATACCTTTGCTATATGATATGAAGTACAAGCTATCATATGCTGAATACTCTCATAACATCCTTCCTGTCTCCTTTGCAAAGTAGCACTTGGAATTTCTTGAAGAACAGCCAAGCATTTAATGAGGATCTGTAAATACAAGGGTTAAAACAAAGTTTGGAGTCTTGAGCATACTTACAAGCTTCTACCTCTGTACAGCCCACTGTATTTCATGGTGAACTTTGAAAATACTTTGAAATCTAATGAACAGGATAAAACATCAGCTGTACAAATGCCAATAATAAAATTCTCATTTAATTGAACAGTGTCAAGATTTCAACCACATCCCTTTGGAATAAATTACATGTTCACATAAAATCCCAGATATTAATATATAGATACATGATGGATATTTTTGCTGATTTAACTAACATGGAATCCAAAAATGATTAATTCAGTGAGATTACATAATTCTACTGGAGGCCTGCTTAAAAATATATTGAGATGGCAAGAATTTCAAATTAAAAATAATATTTCCAGTATGCTGTAGAAATAAAATACTTCTTTCCCCAGTTTTGTCCATCAGAAATGAAAAGAACATGTGGCTAAATTATTTTTCATTTTAATTAAGAAATCTGAAACAGGAGCCATTTCCAGTGGTTAGCTGTACATTTATCAGGATACCACAGACAACAACATCTAAAGCAAGAAGCTATCCCTGTATTCAAATAGATGGTTTTTTTTTTCCTAAGCACTCCTGAAAACTTCTCAAGGCCCTAAATACCCCAGTAGTCCTTCTCTGAGCATCCTCACCTGAGACCTCCCCTCACACCCTCTGCCCAGGAGCCCAGGAGTGCCAGTCAAGTTCAGGCACAAGCCTTCAGCCCTGCTTGAGCTGTGGTACTGCTATGCTGGTCTTCAGTTCTTCCTCCTGGATGGACCTCAGACCTGTGTTGTAGCCTTGTTTCCAGCCTCTGGCTTCAATTCCTGCATCTCCTGACTTTTTCTCCTGGATGGACCCTGGGCCAGCCCAAAACCCTCACATTTTCTGGACTGTCAGTGGATCCTCTTACCAACACCCTGCTCTGTCTACCATATTCAGAGGCTGCTGCTCTGTGCCTCACCTGCAGTAGAGTCATCTCATTCTTTGTCACAGAACAAATATACTCTTATTGCTGCTACATAAAAAGGCTACCTAATTAGAGGAAAAAGATTTGCATGTTTCTACTGTATGCTTGCTGAATCTAAAAACCACATCTGCTGCTTCATAAATGGCAGGAGAGGATTCAGGTACTCAGTTTTTGAAGAGAAGGTGCTTGCTTCTGGGAAGAAGCACTGAATGGTCCTGAAAACTAAATGTTTTCAGGATGCCTGAAAACTAAAGAGTGCACTATCAAAACACTGAATAGCTTTCTTTTCTTTAAGAAATCAAAACTGTATACAAAGCAAACATTCCAAATTTTTTAAGAAAAACACAAACAAAAACAAACAAAAAAAATCCCCACAAACTGAGGCAAATGCTGCTTTTCATTTCTCAAAATTGCCATCTGCAAATAACATTCAAGTAGAAATTACATTGTAGATCCTGCTACAGTTTAAACACCAAAAATCACCCTGAAGAAACAATCAATATTCTGCAGTTACTTCACCATATCTGAGAGCAGAATATGTGCAGCTTACACCGAATTTATATGCAGTGGGAGCATATAAAACTCTAAAAGGCTTTTCTTTTGTCAGCTATTAAGAAGGCAAAAGCCTAGATATTTAGCTCTCCAACTGTACTGCCTATTACAGTTTAATTTGAATCACTATAACTGCAGGACCTGTCAGCTGTTTTGTCTTAAAATGCTCTCACCTGAACTACTGGCACTAAAAAAATCTTGTGATAAATAAGGGGGGCGAGGAGGCCATAACATTGTACAACAGCCTGCAGGGTGTAACTTGCATCATTCAACCAGTTGCTAAGTTCAATTGCCACAGTCATTCTTTCACATTCTGCTAATCTAGCAACCTGTAAAAGAAAAACATGTTTTGATTTAAATATGCATTCTGTTGTTTAAGTCATTTAAAAGTGGAAGAAGACAGATGTTATTGCAGTTTAAAAAGCAGGATAAGCAGCAAGTAAGATTAAAATTCAAAAATGAATTTATATTGGCACCTGTTAGAAGTATTTTAAAAAAACACATTATTCCTGATACTAAAGAAAACTTATCTAATTGTGTAAACTGATCTAATTGTGCCCTCTGTTTGGCCATAGAGTTTACAAATTGAGGCTGATTAATAACCTGAAACTATTGGAGTAGAAATTTCACATGCTAGGCTCTCAGAGTAGGTAAGGGAAGGATAATTCCTTCTTTTTCCTTCAAGTTACCTGTTGCAGTCCTGCAAGTGAGAGTTGATCTTGTAAAGTCACTGAGTAATCAACTGCTCACATTTTTTACAAGTATTTCAGCAAAGAAAAGAATAGGAATAAAACAGGAAAACCTTGACTATCCAAATAAAAAAGACAGAGTGTTTTTTGTCATCAGTGTGCCATGATACCATAAGAAACTCTGAAATAAAATATTAGTATATTAAAACCATTAAACTCTGTTAGAAGTCACATCTTAATTAAAATACATACATTAAACAGCATAAATGTTTAAAACTAAAATTTCAAGGTAGATCTTAATAGGAAAAAAACCCCAATTATTATATTTGTTTCTTATATTGTAGTCTACCACCACTGAACTCAAAAATCCTTCCTTAGTAGGAATCAGTGGGCTTTGGATTAGGCAATAACTGATTCAGAAACCTTCATTCCAGCAGGATGTAAATAACCAACAGCTTCTGAAATACTTCAGAAAGAAAAGCCATGTAACCCACAAAAAGTGGAGTATTCTGCAAATAGGATTAGTTGATTGCCACATCTATCTTGCAATGATGAAATAAAGCTGATGAAAAAGTAAAATCAAATCCAGTATATTATTTTAAACCACACATACTTGCTCCTTATAAAATATCTCATTGGAGCAGATGGAATCACAGAAGAGTGCTCCTTCCATGACATTAATGTCAGAAACAGCAAATATATTCCTCAAAAAGAGGTGCAAGGTAATAGGAGAAACCTGAGATACAGCTTCGAAACATAACCTACAAAATACGAAAGCAAAAGAACAGTAAAAGCATGTTAATTATGATTCAGATCTTGCATGCCTGACACTGCATTATAATAAAATGAACTCTGTAGTTTTAAAATTATGGACAAAAAGGATTACTATAACTTCTTCTGGAAATAAGAGTTACAAATAAAACTGAAAAAATTGCTAAAAAATTCTAAATTAAAAACCAAATAAATAAAAATGCTACTTCTTTTGAAATTGCTATCCACTTATTCTAATCTAAGACAGCTTTTCCTTTTTGCATCATCTAATTAATCCAGTGAAACTAATTTTAAGCTGTCTTTGAAAACTTCAGGTGCTACAGCTTATTTATTTTCATTGTCTCTTTTTACAAGTTCTTCTGTATTCTGACGACAAACACAGTTGTGAAGTCCATTACTAAGTATTACTAACAGACTCCTTTTCAACACTTATGTCTTGTATTACAAGTCTCAAAAGAATCTCTTTTCTTTTGCCTGCTTTCCTGTCAGGATATTTTTTGGCTGTTTTTTTTTTTCCTTCTCTGGGGATAGAGGGGCATTTGTACTTGCAGTATTTTTAAAATATTTCTGTTACAGGAAAAATCCTATGGTTTTCAAGTACAAGAAATAAATTCGTTCTTCTCGACTGAAAGAGACTGAAACTCGAGAAGGAAGATCAAATAGACACATTCACACGCTTGACTTTACCAGGATACCACCACCAGGGCTTGTGGCAGGAAACACAGATTTCCTTTCCTTCAGGCTCCCTCTGCTGTCCCTTTAGCGAGCCCAATTTCTTACCTACTACTGCTCAGTAAAACTGAAACTGCCTGATTCTGCCCGCAGCTGTGAGAATCGTCCATGTTAATTGGGAAAAAAAAAAGAAAGAAGAAAAAAAAGAAGCTTGGCCTTAACCATGAGAAAAGCAAAATCCCTGAAACTGCTTTGCACAGCTGCTTAAAATTTTCTGTCTTCATCTGATTTATCTGAAAATAGACTCATTACAATGTTATCTCTAGGGTTGGACGTGTTAAAAAATCGCTTATCGAAAAATAGTACTTGACAAAACAAATGCAGAAAAAAGCACAGTGACTACTCTTGCTTTGTTGCCACAGCCAGGGATAGATTAAAAAACCCCACATAGTCATGAAATAGGACGTATAGCCATTATCTGCCAGCATCACTGCAGTGCACAGGCTCTGTGTAAATCCCAAGTGTTGCTACAACTATGGCATTTAACATCAAAACCCTTGGTGCATTTAAGTTGATTATTTGTATTCAGTTATATTGGATGTTAATTCATTATGAAATCATAAATAGTTGATTTACATATAAAACTATTTTTCTTACAATATTTCATGTCTATTATTTCATAAAAATTTCTTTTATCTGGGAATAAAATCAGTTTTGATATATTTCCAAACCTGGATCTATTAAATTTCAGTAAATGTAACCACAAAATTTCTAGCTGGGCTATGAAAAACTTATATAATTACGGTTGAATATTTGAAATTTTTTCATTAAAGAATTAATTTTAGATATCTCTAAAATCCTTTAGCATATGCAAAGATTATTGGCACATTATATAGCCACCCCAAAACAAAATTAGCAAGCATGTATCTATTTATTTGGTTGTTCTTGACAAAATGTTCACAGTTTCTGAGATCTATTGCTCCCTTAATTGGAAAGTCAAGAACCCAGTGCATATGATACATTTTGCATATGAAAATGCATGACACAAAACTATTACCCACTTTAGAAATGTTTCACAATTATTTTAAGAAAACAGCCATTATAAAGAATTAGGTTTGCAAATGTTAGCAGTCCCATAAATAACAAAAAATCCTCTGCTAATTATAAACCTTTTTTTCAGAACGTTTTTCATTTCACAAGCCTGAACAAAATTCCACAACTCGGAACTCTTCTAAATAAAATGTGCACATCTATAATATGAAAATAATTATAGATAATTAATTAACTATTATTTTAATTTTGTTTCACCAATTACCTTTTTTCAGATATAGTCAAATCATTACTTGCAGAAATAACAGCTGTATTGGGAGGAAGTGGAGAAGAATTTGAAACAAAGTAATCCCACAATGGTGAAAATGCTCCTCTGGCTAATCTAAAGTTGCCCGTCTGATAGGCTACCTACAAAACAAACAAACAGTGAGTTGACATGCCCATGAAATAACCAAGCCAGAATAAATTATAGGAAAAATAAGGTTTCAAAACTCCCACAACACATAAAATTACAATTTCTCTAAGAATATTCTGGCACAGTTGAATAAAATATCTGTAGCAACAATCAGATTCTATTAATATTAGTGTGGTTCAGATACAGCATCAGAGACAGCAAAGGAGTTCCTTGACTGCTGACCAATACTCTAACAGCCCTGTGTGGAAAATATTACAGGCATTGTGATAGTTTTTGAAGGCATATAAATTCATCTAGGTTCATTCTTCTTTTGCTAATACTGGAGAATTCCCTCCTGCTTTGAATAGTGGGATGTAAACTAAGCCAAATAAGTGGGAATACATTTAATGTGGATACATCTTACACTATAATATTTTAGGGAAGCTTCTAACTCTTCTCCACGATCTATCTATAGGGCTGGACAATTTCATTTCTTCTCTATGTCACAATCTGTTTTAAATATCCTTTAGTAAGAACCAGAAGATTATAATGATCCGACAACAATTGTGGTCTTTCACAAGATACTACAAAACTAATTTCAATATAAAAATGGTTGGTTTTGATACCTGCTAAGTTCAATAACATTTTTTTATTCCATAACGATTAACAAGATGATTTCTACTACTTAGTCTCAACCACAAAAATGAAAAAAAAACAAATTATTTTTTTTAAAAAAGAAGAAAAAAGTTAAGTTAAATCTCTGTAAAACAGACATGGGTAAGAAAACTATCTGAGTCCTTTCCACTTAACGTGACATTTCTGATAATTTTGAATTAAGAATCAACTTACTATAGATGTAGTATTTTTATGTTAGAATTGTGATTTGTGCTTATCAAGCTTTCAGTAAGAAGGTCTCAAGCTGTTACCAGATGCAATTTTAGAACGACCACTGAAAACAAGTAATTACAACGAAATGAAAGTAGGTGTCTATTATCATATTCTAACCCTACCTGAGTTAGATATGCTCGAACAGTAATAGCAGAAAGGGGTGGATAGGCAAGGATTGGCTTTGTCGTTTGCCCAATGGCATCCCCAATAAGTTTTCCATCTGAAGAATAGGCTGCAACAGCAAATATGTATTTCTCATTGGCATCTAACCCTTCTACTTCTAAGAGAATCTTCCCATCCGCCGGTATCTACCAATAAAAATATTTTCCCAGTTACACTCACTGTACATACCAAAAAAATTTCTCAAATTCTAAACTTTTATTATTAAACAAACTATTTAATGGTCTTGGATACAATCAAAGTACAATCCAGATTAACAGCATGTAATGTACTAGATTCTTGTATTAACTTCTTGAAAACGATGAGAAAACAATGAAATGATAGGTGAAGAAAAGCATCTGTTTTCTCTGGAATGCTGATGCACACACAGAGCACATAACTTAAGAGAACAGTTATGTACCAGGACCTGATGTTTTTTCTAAGATTTCTAAGATGTGTCCATTTGAACATTCACACAGTGATTTTCCATGCTTGCAGTCACTGAGCTGAAACATTCTGTCCCTGAGCTGTGCTTCCAAAGACCATACTGCTCTCCTTTATACATGCCACCTTCTTGTGTCAGATATAGGCAGAGAGATCCCTGGACCTCTCAGCACCATTAACAGAACTTTGGAGTCTGTGAAACAAACAACACACTTTTTCCTTCAAGTAATTGTATACCTGCACTTTAACACCATGGCTCACCCCTAAGAAGATTTTCCACTGTCCTCTCTGTGACCAAGATGACTTACACAAGGAAGATTTGAAGACTCCAAGGGTCTTAAAACAAGAAACGAGTGCCAGTGATGGAAAGATAACATGAGAATCAAGATCATCATAACACAGCATCAACACAACGCTCTTATTCAAACAGTCTGTTCTTCATAAGGAGACTTCTGAACAAGTGAAATCCCTTCAGATGCTAGGCCTCAATCCTGAACCAGCAGACCAGAAATATGTGTACAGCAGTCTGCAACATCCCTTTACGATCCCTTGATAGACCATTCGATCCCCAAGAACTCTAAACTTTTTTCTTGGAGTCAGCAGACAGAGACTTTGTCTGCAGATCAGCATTTTACAAAAGCACATCCTAAAGCAAACAGAAGTTCCATTGCAGAGGTGTATGGTTAACCTCAGATCTGTGTGTCTCCAGTGCCTGTCAGAGCTAAGATGGTCAGGGGCTGTAATGGACTGCAGCAAATTCACAGAAAAAAACAGCTGGCAGTGGGGTGAAAGTCACCTGTCAAACATTTAATTCACCTGATACAGGATGGAATATTGAAACTAATTTGCTAAACATCACAGGAAGCTTGATTTTGTATATTTGATGATCTGAGTATCAGGAATAACATCAAAGCCTCAACTGCCAGTACCTACACATACCTTCTCTTTTCATACACTTTCCTTTAAGGAGAGGAGCCAGGAGAACAGGTGCAAAGGAGAAGATTCCCTCTCCAACACCAAACACAAGTCTATCAGTGTTAGTATAGAGCTTGCTTACAAAGCCAGGAAAGCCTGAAACAACAGGCCAAAGAGGTTGAGATCATTCTTCTGTCACAAAGCACAAAAGATGTGCCCTGGAAAGAACAGAATGCTTCATAAAGATTTCCAGATATAAAAATGATCAATGAGGTGTTAAACCACAGAAAAATCTGCTGAAGAAAACATGCTGAAGCTTTCTTGCTCCTTTCCCAAATCACAAAATGCACAGTATTTGGATGGTTCATTGCTGTCACACAGGAGGACAGTGCAATAGCATTGCAATAGCAGGCATGAGTGAATGGAAACTAGAATTTTCTCAATCTGTGCAGAAAGACCAGAATGTGATCCAAAGGAAAAATCTACCTAAAAATGCAAAACCAAACCAAACCAACAACAACAACAAAAAGTCAAATTGTAATGAGCAAATAACGTAGGAGTACCAACACAGTCAACATGATCAGTCATAAGTAATTAAAGATGTGTGGGATGATTCACCATACCACATGTTCACAGAATGAAAGGGAAAGAGCATGAACCTAGAAATAAACTGTGTCTGAATGTGAAGGTTATTGAAAAGGTTATATTATCATGCTGCCAGAATTAAGTAAGGCAATGTCTTGTTTAGAAGAAATAGCTGATAGAAGTTACGAAGAATAACGAATTTTTATCTGTTTATAATTTCTTTTTTTGAATTCCTGGAAAGAGTAGTGTCTGGAGCACACTCCAGAAATACTCCATATACTTTCTTTTACTTTTGCATTTCTTAAATATCACTCAAAAAAACATAGTTATAAAAAGGTACAGATTTGTTTAACTTGAACTTTTGAGTAATTTATTTTGTTACTCAAAAAAGATTCCTGGAAGTTTATTGGTGTAAAGATAGAAGAGTTTGTCAAAGGCTTAGCCAGTTACATGATTTTAAAAAATGTGTCAGATAGAAAGATTTAGAGAGTTGAGGTTTTTTAAAGGAAGAGATAATTACCTAAACAAGTTTTACCTCTGTCTTACCTGTTCGCCTGTATTTTGAAGTTTGTCATTATTTAACCTTACTTTTGTAGTACTTCCTCCTGCTACAGAGCCAAAAATACAGTACCATGAAACCTTTGAAGAAAATTAGAAGAAAATTAGTTGATGCACAGTATTATTTCCAATTTTTGCCTAATGTAGAATGTACAAATTTTGTGAAAACAGTTTCTGCAAAAAAACTCAGCCTAGTTATAAAAAAGCATAGTCTAATCACACTAAAAACATCAATTAATTTATTTAGTTGGAAAACTAGATATACTACTAGTAGCAATAAAAACAGATGATTCTCCATTATCCTAACCCCACCCTGACTTACCCTATTCCTCAAAGCTATTCCAAAGCACAAATGCTACAGGTCATAGATTTAAAGTCACCTAAATCCACTACTGGATCCAGTACTTGAATGGTATTCTTCTAAAGTTGGCATTGGGTTCCAATTTAGCAAACTACTTGAGGACAGATCCTTAATATCAGGCAAAACAAATGCAGGTATGACATCCTTTCCTCCTATTGTGTCAACTGCAGAGCTCAGCTTCCTGTCATCAAGCCTACTGAGGCTGCACTCGATCTCCCTGTCTGCCATCAATGAAGGTACTGAAGAGCATCAGTCCCAAGAGTGAGCTCTGAGGGACGCCACTCATCACCATCCACTACCTGGACACAGAGCCATGGATCACAACTCTCTGGCTGTGTCCATCCAGCCAATTCCTTATCCACTGAATGGCAATTCATCCATCAAATCTGTGTCTCTTCAATCTGGAGATCAGTATGTCATGTGGGACAAAGGCCTTAGAGAACCCTAAATAATAACATTCGTTCATGTTTCCTTGTTTACTGCTTTTCACAAGGTGTTATTGAATTGAGGAGCTTATGTTTAGCAAATGAGCCTTAAGATCCGAAAATTTCACAGGTATTTTGACTCCTAGTACAAGAATTATGTATGTCTAATTTAATCCTAGGCACACATTTACCCTAAGAAACGAAATAAATTGTAAGTATTCAGTTAGTAAATTCTACATTAAAAAAATACCTTTCCTGTCTGCTCAACAGCTACGTGTTAACTTCAGAAAAAAAAAATTCTTCTAGACTATCTGGGCTCAAATTATAAGAACAATAATCACACTTCGCCATCTAGTGGCCCAAGATGCTGCATTCACTCTCCTATATCAAACAAAATGAAGTTTGAACATACACCAAAACAAACGAACTACCAAATCTTAACGATTTTTTAAAATTTTTATTTTAGGTTCAGTAATGATAAAAATGATAAATTTTTCTATAATTAAACTATTTGAAATTTTCTAATAAACCTGCAATAAAACTGCAGGTTATGAAACAACTGTTCACAGAAACATTCTTACCACTCTTAATAAGATTTGAGTTTCTACTGGGTGTATACACATGATTATTTTGAAAAAGCTTGCAAAATCACTATGAAAATTTCTCTCTCAAGAAAACTGCAGACAGTTAATTTTTCATCCTTCACTCTGTTTGAATCCTTTCTGGATGAGGGAAGGAAAATAAGGTGATTTAGAACACTCAGAAAGGATTTACCAAAGGCAAATCAGGGCTGACCACTATGACCCACCTCTGTGATAAAATTACTTAGCAGAGGAAGGGAGAGGAGTAGATGCCATTTACTTTTCACATTAGTGCATGGTAGGAGAAGGAAAAACAATACACATAAATTGAAGCAAGGGAGACTCCAAATGTACAATAGGAAAAAAGTTTTCTTTGAATACGTTGTCCTGTTGGAACACACTTCCATTCTTGGAAATTTCCAGAAGTGACTGCATAAAGCTCTGGTTTAGTCTCACAGCCAACCCTACTTCGAGCAGAAGGCTGGACAAGAGACCTCTCTTAAAACCTTCTCTGATCCGCATAGTCCTGTGACTCTACATGTTCAACAGAAAGTGGATTATTTCCACGTAAAATATGTCACTTCAACACTTCATTAACAGAGACCTCGGTGTGGTACTTTTTGCATTACATGATGCAAGAGTCTTGCTTCTCTTCAGAGGAGTACTAGGAGTATGTCAACCCCTAAGCAAGAAAATTAGCTTTTGATAAGTGGAATAAGTAAGTATTAGACAACAGGAGCACCCAGGGACAAGATGCATGAGATTAAGAAAGTCTCACGCAAATGTGAAGATCAAAACAGTGAGTCACAGAGGAAAACTGACTCACAGAGGAAGAAAAAAGGGATACTTAATTAAGTCAGAATAACACAACCCTCTCAGGAACAAAGAAAAGTGTTTTGGTATAGCACTGCTCAAACAACTTTTTCTCTTGTTTATGGTTTAGTTATTTCTTATGCAGACATCATGAAAAACATTACCTGAATATCTGATTTAAATGGGGCTGGTTTAAATGTCATGGAGCAATGTGATCTAGAAAGTAACAGAGGAGGAGGAGGAGTCCTGCTTTTTGTCTTGCTGTTCATAGCTTCTTTGAGACTGCGACACAATGCACTTTGTTCAGCTTCAACTTGCTCAATTAAAGTTAGTGCTTCCTATGATTGAAATAAAAACAAAAGAGAAAACTTTTAAAATATAACAATCAGACAGATTTAAATTTTATATATCATTTTCAAATGGTCATAGGAAAATGCACTGCCATGTAGAAAACTTTCAGTAGCTTTTCATATTATCCTACAACCTAAATGAGCATGAACAGTACTTTGTGTAAGCTTATATACACAGATTAATTTCAGAATTAGAGAATGCAGGGTTACCTATGAAAGAAGCATATCCAATTTTGGAAGAACCTATAGGAAAAAAGAGGGTGTTCACATATAATGTTGATAAGCAATTAGTGGCAGCTAGTGGTTAACTCCAACAAGAAACACAAAAGATATCAACTCCTCTTTAGGAGAGAGCTGGAAATCTAAACTGTGGAATTTCTAGAGGAGCTGTAGAAGCAGTTTGAACTTTTTGTACTTCAGAAACAGAGGGAAAAAAATAAAGTCTACAAATAAAGAAAAAGGAGCAGAATATGGGTCCAGAAAAGGTACAGCTAAGCCATTTCCCCCTTGGTTATCTGTAGACAGCTGAAAGCTGACTGACAGTCAGCTGTCAAAGATGTGGGGACACCCCGCATACAGTGATTATGTGGCCATTTGGTTGGAGATCAAGGCTACGCTTTTTTCTTACTTGACTGAATGGCAAATCGGTAGGTTTCTTCATCTTGATTTCAATGCCAGTTCAAGATAAACTTAATGTGGAAATCTAATATTAAGAACTTAGTACTTCTGTATCTTTACTTGTGGCAGCTGTTCATGCATATCAAAGCCAAAAAGGCCAACTGACAGAGATGAACAAGGATTACATTTTGTGTAGAGACAAGAAATTACATATTCCTATAACTAGAAATTTTATTTGAAGATTTTCAGTACCCTACACTGGACCAAGGATTTAGGCTGAGCTAAGTCTGAAAGATGAAACAAAAAAAAATCCAAGTTACTGGTAATTCAGTGACAATCCTATAATCTTGCACCTTAACAGTTCCTCATACGTTCAGAAGACTACACCATAGTGGTACAGATCATAGACTGAGTAAGCCTGGAATCTCATGTGCAAAAATTAGGAAAAGATTACAGACTTATGGTGAAATGAGTGAAACAGGAAGTAAGATTTAATAGAGACTTTTGCAAAGCTAATAATTTTCACAGCCCTACCACTCCACCCCATTCCCTCACCCTTTAGATTAGGGTTGCATCCACCCTAGTGGGACACATAACAGGAAGGATATAAGATAAAGAACTAGATACAGAGTGACTCTTTCCATCACTCAACCATTCAACTTTTGCAATCAGTAGTTTGAAGCTTTATTGCTTCCTTAAAAACTATACTTCTCCATGGTAAGCAGTCCTATGATACAATTTTTATTAAAAGTATCATGGACTCATCAATGAATCCATGAATGAGTCCATTATACTTTTAATAAAAATGTATTAATAAAAAAGTGATGAGAATTACTTTTAATTGAAAGTATCATGGACTCATCATTGTCTGAGGATGTATTTCTGATTAGTGTAAGGGTGGAAACGCTCCCAGATTGAATAAAGATGGTGTTGTGACTGAGAATGGTGTGATTACATGACATGTACTTCAGTAATTGTAGAATTTGCAAGATAATAAATGTAGCATATTGTGCTGGTTACAGGAGAAAAGACTAGAAGATGCAGGTAATTCTATATAAAACTCTACCATAAAGAAAAGCAAAAGTATGAAAATAAATGCATGAAATTGCTGTTTATTAAGTGAGCACCATCCACCTCAAGCAGGAAAATTAATTGAGCACATAATTAAATATTTCATCATAAAACAAATATCAAAAGAGATCATGCTAAGTTTGTCCAGACAAAATGAATTCTGAATTTTTTGGCAACTACCTGAAGATATATTGCATTTTTTTTATCCACATTTTTCTTGGTGAAAAGTGCACAGAAGCAAAATGTAGTGAAGGTCAGTGTAACAGCTTGGTAAATTTTTGTTTGGGATAACCAGATATTTCTTGGAAATTGCTTGTAAGTCTTCACTGGTGACTACAGTTACAACTTTTATACCATATCACAACATCTGATATGATATTCATAAATAACATGTATTTTACAATATGACAGATATTTTTAATGTCTGCATGTTCTGATCCAGTTTTTGCATTCTTCTGATGTAATATGTATGTGTATTACTTATCATGCTTCCAAATTTGTGGGACTTAAAAGAAAAACAATTTCTAGTAACTTCTTGCTTAAAATACCCTTTTATATATTATATAGTGAAAATTGCAGATTCTGTTCTCTGTTGTACAGGCTATAGAGAAATTTCAAGCCCCATTGATGAGCAGTCAATTTTCACGGACAGATGCTGACACAAAGGTCAATGGAAATACTCTCATTGATTTCAAGAGACTGAAATGAACCCAGGAAGACTCTGCTTTTAGCTTCAATAGATTCCAAAATCCCAATATCTGAATTGCTTTTTCAGAAAGAATGAAATAAAGTCCATGTCATCATCACCAGCTAAAGTACTCTAAGAAGGCTTGGAGATCTTGGAAATAGAACGTTGATGATTACAGTAAGGAAACCTGAACGGCATTTTGGCAAGGTATAGGTTCTTAACTGCAAAGTCCAGGAGATAAAGTATAGAAGGAAAGATCTTTTCTTCTCTCAGGTTTCCTGAAATTTGCATGTATGCACAAAATTTGGGGATACATGCTCTTTCCTTGTTTTAAGGTCACTGTATTCTTTGAAACTTGTCAGGAAAAAAATTACAATAGAAGTTAAAAACACATGATCACACTCAAGTTCCTTCCATTTTCCTTGTTTTTATAATAAGTAGTATTATGTGTCTTAATTACATAGAATATGAAAAATTGTGCTAATGGTAAAGAATTTCAATCATAAGGTTTTACTTATTACCTCCAGTAGCTGCCTTTGGGAAGTAGTAGTTAACTCTTCAGGAAACTTCTGTGCAGCCTTTTGCATCAGAAAGATTGCTCTGGATAGCTTATTCCTTTTAATTTTTTTCATTATAAGTTCCTCTATAAAAGAAATATTTTAAGTCATAAAAGTGTGGCAATAATTTATTATACTTCTAAAATCTTAAGTAATAAGTCTTACCTGACAAATATTGGAAATCTTCAATATCCTTCTCATGAGACTTCCTAGACTTAAGACTTCTTTTAACAACTTGAGCACCTGTGTGGGAAGGTGATACTGAGTTATTTTGATAGTGCTATGGCAAAAAAATGGAGTGAGAGGTTAATATATAGTTTTATAGTAAAGCTCTGCTCCATCTCACATTCTTTTTTTCAGTTCAAGTAGAAATTCTTGTACAGATCATGCCACTAAAAATATTCCACCCTCCTGCCTAACATCTTCAGTAGTTATAGTAACACCACAGAAAAAAGAGGTTTCATTTGATCATAGGGAGCAGGGCACAGTGTAGCGCTGCGGTGTCAGACTAATATTAGGTTTTAATTTTAAAAGACCAAAACAACACTAAGAATCAGAGAACAAGCTGAGTTTTTTTAAAAAGCCATTTGGCAAGAGTGGAGTATCTGCTGACTGGAAAGATACAGAGACAACTTCACAGGAGTAGAAGTTCAAATTACCAAGAGTACTGAATAAGATATTCAAGACATTCTCTAGAGAGAATATTACAGAAAAAAAAACTGCAGAACATCCCCCAGTTTTTCTTTAGTGGCATTGTAAAAGTTAATATTATAACTAAAATACAACAACCAACTGTCTAAGGGTGCAATCCATTAGCTGCAGCAGTCTAACTGCCATTAGTTGAGTAGAGGTTGGAGAGTAGTATCATGTAAATCTAAACTCTGCAAATTCAGTATATTATTTCAGTCTATATGTGGCATACAAACTGCCCAACATCAGCTCCTCTCCAGAAGGCAGACAGTCCTTTATTTCTTAGTAGTACAGAATATATTAGCAAAAAGACACTAATCAAGTTATGAAGATTATTTAACTGTACTGAAACCTACCTTGTGTAATTTTAAGAAGTTTCACAGCTACTCTATGTTGGGCCTGAATGAGCTCCAAGTGTAAATCTGTTACAAAACCATTATCTGTTCCTGTTTTATCATCACCAGATCCCAAAATGGAATTCAAATCCTGATCATTTGAGTCCACCTAATAAATAGAAAGTGGCAATTAAGCAAATACAAACTTCCACTACTTAGCTTACTGCATTTTTCTTGCTATTGATATTATTTCAGTAAACTGACAAACACTGAAATTGTCATATTTGTGTAATATGCAGTCAATCAAGAATGCATGGAAAGAAGGAGAGCGACCAGAGAGAGCATGGATAATGGACAAAGAGAACTAGACAAAATCTGAGAATCAATAAAAACTGGATCAATAATAAAGACAAAACTGTAAATACTCTCTTTTACTGTTACCAATCCACAAAACAAGTATCATATTGATATAGAATGAAAATATTTAGAAAATCTGAACTTGCATCAAGAACAAAAATTGATTTTAATAATAAACAGTTGCAAGCAATAAATATGAACAGGATTTCTGCTCTTGTTTTACACAATAAATCTATATGTTATAATTTTAAAAGAAAATGTTAAAGAAAGTGTAGAGGAGTTCATAGTTTATTATTGAAAAACGCTCTTTCAACTTGTGCTGGCTTTGGCTTAGGCAGAGTTAGTTTGCTTCACAGTAGCTGGTATGGAACAGTGGTTTGGATTTGTGCTGGAAATAGTGTTGATAATGTCAGGGATGTCTTCATTACTGATGAGCAGTGCTCACACAGCATCAAGGCTGTGACAGCACTGCTTCTCACACCACCCCACCAGAGAGGAGGCACAAGAAGTTGGGAGGAGGCACAACCAGGGCAGGTGATGCCACTGACCAAAGGGATATTCCAGCCCATACCACAACATAGTCAGTACATAAACCTCATGGAAGGAGGAAGGGATGGATGTTTGAGTAATAGCATTTGTCTTCCCAAGCCACCCATGCTACATGTAATGGGGACTCTTGGAGCTGCCTGAACACCTGCCTGTCCGTGGGAAGTGGTGAACTAACTCCTTGTTTTGTTTTGCCTATGTGCACAGCTGTTGCTTTCCCCATTAAACTGTCCTCATCTCAGCCCACGAGTTTCTGGCTTTTACCTTTCCCCCAGGACACTGTGAGGGACTGGGTAAGCAGCTGTATGGAGCCCAGTTGCCAGCTGGGGTCAAACCACAATACTAATACACAGAGATATATTTTTTCTATTCTCTTCTTACATGGGCCAGGAAAATGAGGTAGATTTGATAGTGCAAAGACTTCTAAGTATGAAGAAAATATGATGTTTGTGTCATTAAAATACAATGTATTACTGACAGATTTGGTTGCAGAGTAGCTTTTTGTAAACTATACCTTTGTACAACAGTTGTCAAATATCGACTTCCCATCTGGTGAAAGGGTCATTAACCGAGATGTGTTCATGTCATTAATCGCTTTTTCAAGAATTTCATAAGCAATTTGTAATTGTTCTGTAGGTGTTTTCTGAAATGAAAACCCATAAAATCACATTTCCTTAGATAACATTAAAAAACTATAACTTTTATAGATAATAGACTACCAAAAGTAATGTGCTTTTCTTTTCAGCTGTTGAAGTTTAAAACTGTCAGATAATCTTTACCTAGGCACTGCTCCCCATAGATATATATACTAATATACTAATATACTAATATACTAATATGTAATGTGTATATAATATAATAATTTAATATACATAATATTAATGTTTTACATTTCAAGTAGGACTGATTTTCCTTCAGGTCAAAAAACAATTACACAGAGTTAGCTTAGAGCAGAATGAAACCAAACTTAAAGAATTAAATTGAAAACATAGTATTTGCAGTTTGTCAATATTCTATTAAACACTGTTACAAAAACAGGTTTTTTTGGGAAACACCACCTTTAAGTAGACTGTCACTGAACTAAAATTTGTCCATATGTGTAAGCTTTAAGAGTGACAACACTCCTGAATCCTCAGGCTAATGCATATCATTCATCCTTAACGTGCTTCAGTAAATCATTTGATTGGACAATTCTGCAAAGTGCTGAACAAAGCAAGGACTCTCAGGATGTTTCATCTATTCCACATGATCCTTACAAAAAGAAGGAAGCAAAAACACAACCCAAAATATTTTCCTAAACTAAGCAAGGACTAAAATTTCTATCATCTTAATAAAATGTGCCATTACACCATTTAAGGCTTGTACTACAGATTAGCGTAATACAAATACAAAACTGTATGAAAACCTTCAAGCAGAAGTATTCTTATTCTATTCAAAATCAATGCATCAATGAAGATAAACTGGACGTTACCATCAGTATTTCAGGCATATCTAAGGTTTCGTCTTGCGAAAGAGAAGCACTTCCTCCTTTTTTTATAGGAAGAAAAGCAGAAGTGAAAATCAAATAAATTCAGAAAATTTTAGTACCATTTGATCAACTCTACTACTAGTTTCAGAGCCTGGCAATAATTCTGTTCTTCAGTGGTTGACTATGAGAGGTAATGATATGGTTTCTTGAAGAGCTTGCCAGGGCCTAGACACACAGCAATGTATGTACAGTTGTACTAATACAGAATATTATTAGCCAATAATATTGTATTTTAAAGGTACCATATATTTCATAGCCACATCATTTTCAAGCTAATGAAACAAGGACTCATTCTGTAGTTCCTCATATTTTTGTAGCATTCATATCAATTCTCCATTTTGAAATCAATTCAAACCTATTATTATCTAATTTACAGTAATTTCATTTATAGAAGGATTTTTAAGAATAGGTCATTATTATAATAGATACTTTTTCATTTCAATATTTCTTGAAGCAGTATGATCACCCTTTAAAAGTCTGCTTTGATTGTTTAAATTACTTTCATTTATGAAGAATGCATCCAAACTTATATTTCCCTCTTCAAAACAAGAGAAAACAATTTCTTAGTTCTTGGTTAAACTCTCTAATTTCATTTCTTTGCTGAAATAAATTATTTTTTTGCCCTTTCAGAGGAACAACCTTCTAATCACTCCTTGTGCCACTTTTGCATGCTTGTTTTTTCTTGTTCATTGTCTCTTCCTCATAAAAAAGAAAATTTGTATTCACTCAGTATTCATTCAGTAAATAGGTTCTTTTCAGCACCAGCATGTGCCTGACTGTCAACCTGTTTTGACCAATGGCTCCTATCTATTCAGCACTTTTTTCCTCCAAAAGGACATATTTAAACTGAATGAAAAAGGAAGGGTGTTACAATGAGGACTCATTTAGTCTCCCTGAGAACATTATGATTTTCCTAACACCACCAAAAACAATACCTACTATACCTTAATAACAAATAGTAATTTCCCAAGATTTTTTATTTCCAAAAGTGTAAAACTATTATAATTTCTTGCTGTTTCTATATATGGTCTAATAATAAGATCCTTAACATTTAGTCTTGTTACTGTAAGACATTTATGAGAATTATGATTCATATTCCAAAATATACAACAGAGAGCTTTTAAAGTATGTATAAATATTCATATTTTACAGCATTAGTAAGGTTTTGGAAGGAAATTTGTTTAGTGTGATTGTGATAGCATATCCCAATAATGTCAGCCAAGTTCAACTTCAAAAACAATTGAATTACTATACAAAAAATCAAGAATATGTAGAGGAGAAAACCAAACTGATGACCCAATAAATGCAAAAGCTTCAGTATGACCTCAATATTTTCCCCTTTTGTTTGGCCTGCAACTAATCAACTGGCATTTGAAGGCTCCATATGAGCCACAGCACGTACTGCCTTTTGCCTAGCCCATATTCAGAGAACATAGCAGTGATCTGAGGTTACTCTTGAAAGGGCTAACAGACATGTAGAAGACCTGTGAGGAGAGTGAGTAATAAGAGATTTAATTCAAAATGGGGTTACTTCAGTAGAACTGGAAATGTAAGGAATGAAATCATGAATCCTTGGAAAAACAGTTCCAATAATGGGTGAAATTTTGTGCAAAAAACCACTGACCTACTCTCAACAATCTCTTTACAATATTTTTGAATATGTATGTTATTTTTTAGCTCAGAAAGTTCTGATCTTAAAAGTCATTCTTGAGAGAAAACTCAATTTTTCTTGAAAGCTTTACCTTCTTTTTCCTTAGATTGTCTTGTAGAATCAGCTACATTTTCCAGTATTGCAGCTAGACACAAGGTTATCTCTGCAAACATTACATTAGTGTCTGCTATGTTGCTCTTCTCAATTATTCCATTCATTATCCAGAGTATATGAACCAACTAAAAATGAGGGAACAGGGGAGAAAAAGAATCAAGACAGAGACAAATCAAAATTTTGGAAGACATTTATGTATTACAGAGGTAGACAGGGTTTTGCACTCAAAATTGTTTAAAAATATTCACAAGCATGCACACAACTCCTTTCCTGGATCTGGCTTCTTCTTTTTTTAAATGTCACCAGACTAAGATGCTGAATTCACACTGCTTCATGGCCCCTGTTTGTTCAGATAGCAGACTTTTTTATTTTATAACATTATTATTCCTGCCATTCCTTTTGGAAAGTTTTATGAATGTTCTACATTTTTATGCCTTTATACCATAACTTTTATACCTTACTCTAGTGCAGTAAGCCTTCCAATAGATTTGATTATGTGCTACTCATTTATCTCCATATATTCCCACTTAGGATAAAAGAGACCCAAATGCTGCTGTTGTACATACAGAAGAAAATAACCTTAGTCTACTTGCTGGGGAACCTCTGAACAATTTTACTATAAAGGGAAACAAAATTAACCCCTCCAGAAACTGGTTGGTTAGCACCAATTGGCAGCCCAGAGAGCCCATTTCACCAAGAGCCTCTTGGGCACAGCACAAATTCAAGGTAAGGCTGTGACTCTGTCCAGTGGGCTGAATACTATTCTACTATTGACTCCCATCCCCCTTAAATTGTAAGGTTTTTGTCACTTTGTTCAACTGACCTAAGGAGCTTTCTTGAAATACATTGACATTTTCTGCCACAACATCTCAAATTCTTCTTCCTACATCCTGCCCAAATATTTTCACTAATTTAGCTTCTTACCACCGTGGCCCACTGGCAGACAGTGGGTTACTTTACTTTAAAAAGACTAAGAGAATATTTTGCTACTGGCATGTGTGATCACAGTGTGTTCAAAGTGTATATATAATTCATATTTTTGAAGAAGATTTATCTGCATTTTACCATAAGAAAAGGTATTTAGACTGGATACCAGTATTTCACTGCCTTTAACAGACTGCATTCACATTAAGAGAAATACATTATACTGAAGGAGTACTTGGTAAGCTTGGTGTTTGTGGATATACTCTAAGCAGTCACTTCCACTCATTTGGATTTGCCGAAGTTCCGCTTTACACTTCTGCCACAAACACATTACTACATCAACAAGTATTTCTTTGTCAGGATGGACATTCTGGAAAGAAAAAACAATGTAACTGTGGAAATGGGTAGGCATATAAACACACAAATAATCCAGTACATAAACAGTCTCAACGTTTTTCAACACAGGTAAATAAAATATGCCACTTTCTTATAAGGGATGACAACGTTTTGAAAGCTTTAGAAATACTTTTTAAAAATAATTTCTGGTAGACCACCCAAGCTTTTCTTGTCTCAAGAAAATAAGTGGGTTTAGAGGTTTGGGGAGTTTCTTTCTTTCTTTCTTTCTTTCTTTCTTTCTTTCTTTCTTTCTTTCTTTCTTTCTTAAATTGACAACCTCTTAAAAGTAACACAGACAAGGAAATCAGTGAAGTGAAAATTACATGAGAGAGCAAATTAACTACAATGCTGAAATGAACAGATTCTGGAGAATTTTATTTTTATTAAAGTATTTTTTACTAATCTAAAAAAAATTAAAATCTAAATTAATATCTTCACTTTGCTTGACAGAGTACTTCCATGGGCTGTTGGTGCATCTGAGATGAGGAAGCAGTGAAAAAAAAACAACTAGAAAAAAATTTGGACTGAAATATCTAACAAGTGGAAGAAATGTTAAACCCTATCTGCATCTTGCAAAGAGAATAATTAGCAAATTCAAACCTCTAGTCAGTTAACCTCCTAATTAACATCTTTTCAAAGGCAATAGAGTCCATTTACGTGTTAAACACATTCTGAACAGTGAGTAAGGATCAGTATTCATCTTTATCACCGGTTATAGTAGAGTTGAACTAGTATCTCAGGAGCAGTGAAACCTGATACATCCACACTATCTATACTCTCACATATGTTTGAGCATAAGATTTGTGGGATATTGATAATGAAACTGGGACGAGAAAATAATGGAAAAAAATGTAAGTCAATATTATTTTTGCTACTGGTTTGGTGGCAGCAAGTTGCTAGATTGCCTCAGCTATATATCATGTAAATTTAGCATCATTCACCATCAGTGAATGTTCTGTTAATCAGGGGCAAATTTGTCTTTCTTTTCTGGACAGAAGATCAAGAATATTTGCAGGAAAGTGTAGAAGAACCAGTAGAGTTTAAATCCAGGTAACTGTTTCCATACAGAGGTCACATTAAAAACTGACAAATCATGCTATCTAAAGGTATCTGTGGAGTACCTCACAGGCAAGATACTTTGAGTAAAAACACTATACCAAAGCTAAAAATGTATGTGCTCCAGTTACATCCAAATTACAATTTTATAAAAAATAAATTTTGCAGTTAAGATATATGCCATGTTATCAGAACAGGTTTTTTCTAAGGAAATTTTTTCATTAGTCTTTTGGATCACAAATTATCTTCCCCACTCAGTAGCACATTAGGGGGAAATCTCAGTTTGAGCAAGTAAAAGTGGTTATTCTGGGAATAAATCACCAGATCCATAATGGGATTAAATACACAGTGGAGACATCAGCAGAGTCCCATTCTCATTGGTTTTGCTGTTGCTGCTGCTTGTTTCAGTTTTTTGCAGTGAGAATTTATCTTATATTGGTCTTCCAAATACATTCAATATCTAACAAACATTTTTAAATTAACTGACTATGGAGCATTTAAGAAAAATAAACCATTTTTTAAATCACAAACTGGTAACATTCATAAATACATTTTTTCACTTTTTATATTCTTGCAATTTGGTAGTTATGCAACTGATTCCTTTGATCTTCAATTATATGCCTTCATCACAGATTAAGAGATACACTGATAAGATATGTCTCAAATTCTGTTATTACCTGCTCAGATGTGGAGACACAGGAAAACACTGTTGTTGCCAAAATTGTAAGATCATGAAAAGGATCTTTAGGCTTTAATGATTCCTCTACATTCAACATTTATTAAAAAGGAGAGGGGAAAAGAAAGGCAAGATATTATATCTCATTTAAAACCTCAGCTTGAAAACAGCTAACTCAACAGAATTACTAATATAAGCCAAGAGATAACATGGTCTAAGAAACAGTAAATTCAGAGTGGGACAGGTAATTCCAAGTTTATTCACTTCTGTGAAAAGTAAGCATTTCCATTTTTAGGAAAGTTTTCAAGATATAGTCAGGTTTTTGATTGTCATAGAATTAAACTGAAGTTGTTCTAACAAGTTTTTCTTGCTTCTTTGTAAAGAAATTTTGCATACATTAAGTATAAGAACAGACAAAAAAACCCCCCTCAAAGATCTGTTTCACTTTTTCCTTGAAAACTTGTCTGAAATCATTCCATCATTTTGCATCTTTGCTTACTTGACACGTTTAACATACATCATGCATTTCCCACTTAAGGGAAATTGTAAAAAATGATATTTTGACAAATGAAAACTGGGAAAAATAAGCGGCAATTTCTCAATTACTACTTTTTGTCACAGAATACTGCATGAACTATATTACATAGTTTTTAAATAATCAACAAAACCTCTCGCTGCAAAAGTATTTGAAATTCAAACAGAACTATAACTGAACAACACTCACTTCTAATTGTCTGTGTCTTTTTAGAACCTTGAAGTGTGCTGGCTTCTTTGCTTTTACCACCACTAATAGAAAAACTACGTTCAAATTTTCCTGGGAATATTAAAGGTTGCATCAATGTAAGAAGTTTGAGTTCTATTTCAGCTTTCTTCCATGTTGGGTCATCTTGAGTCTAATTGAGAGGAAAAAAACCCATAAAAATTGGTCTTTAAAATATGTTTTTTGAATACTCCTTATCCTCATAGGAAAAGATAAATAAAGAACATCTCAATCATATCCAGTTTACCTGAAGAAAATTATCGACAAATTCAAAAGCAGAATAAAATATGTCCCATTCTTCATAGCTGAAAGCTAATTTTACAAATTTCACAGCAGCATCTCCAGACACCCCTTTTTCTCCTGCAGTGATGACAAAAATATTTTCTTTGTTTTATATGTATGTATTCAGAAGTTTATTGAAAGTTTAATTTCATTTATTTTCATACTTCGGGTATTGATAAATACAAAGATAAATCTCCACATGTTTTTGAACAGTAAGCATAATCTTGAAGGATGTTTTAATAACTGTACAAGAAACAATAGCTTTATCTTTTCACAGTAATCTCTATGCTCAAAGACTGCTTTAATAATGGATGTGCAACCATAGAATCATAAAGGTTTGAAAAGACCTCCATGATCACCAAATCCAAACTTTTAATAAATACCACCATGCCCACTTAACTATATCACAGTGTTCTGTCAAAAGAGGCTCTACAATTATTGATATTAACTTACCTGTGTAGAGAATACCAAGGATCTAGTCCTTAGTGTTGCAGGAAGAGCTTATCATCCTGTAAAGACCCTTGCTATCCAAAATTTGTTAAAAAATTTCATAGAAACACATATAATATCTTTCAAGACAGGTAAACGTTTCTCTTTACTGTGTCAGAAAATGCTCACACACACATAGGGAGCCTATTTTCTCACTTTTCAAGTTTATCCAGACCACAGTGAGGCAGAAAATAGATCTCCCAGTCCTTGGAACTCTCAGCAAATGTTTTACCTAATATATTCAGCAGTGTTCTGCTGTCTTAACAATATGTCACAGTCACTGTCATGAGTTGGAAGGGACCCACGAGCTTTATCACCAAAGTCCAGCTCATGGCCCTTCACAGAACCACTCGAAGAGGACACTATTTTGCAGACTCTTTATGTATGGAACTGTTACTAACATGAAAATTAATTCTGCACATTGAGAATTTACATCACTGGGTAAAAAAATCCTTTGAAATGCAAAGCTAGCTTACCTGCTAACATCAATTGCAGAAGAGTAGATGATGGATTAATTATACCAAAATTATTGGTGTCATTGCTCTCTCCACCTTCAACATAGAGAACTTATAAAATCAATTTATAATCTATTATATAATCAATCTATACATAATCAATTTATGCCCTAATTAGTCAGTAATCATACCACGAAAAATATCATTCTGAAGTGTACTTAGTCTCTCCATATCATTTCACTGACAATATATCTCTATAACCAGGACTATAGTCAGCCCAGAGCCCAGCAAAAAAAAAAGTGTGGAAGGAACCATCAAGTCCAGTGTTTTTCTCAAGTTTTTACATCTAACCTTGAATGGATTGAAAGCAAGAAAGCAAGAAA
>VZSR01003805.1:2534758-2561638 GCA_013398615.1 Brachypodius melanocephalos | reverse complement strand
ATACACCAAATACCATGAGGTATTTTGACTTTGCTTGGCTTCCCAACCCCCATCCAGCTGCTCTCTCACTTGTGCCTCAGAACAGAACAGGGAGAAAAAATATGATGGAAAGCTTATGGTTTGGGTAATCACAATTAAATAAGAAAACAAAGCTGTAACTGTAAACAAAGTAGGAAAGGGAATTTATTCACTATTTTCTGTAGGTGGGCAGACACCCAGTCACCTTCTGGTAAGCAAGGCTTCAGGATGTGTAGCACTTGCTTGGGAAATCCCTCCATCCTTTCCCTTGGCCACATGTGTTGCTGCTGAACTGGACAGGTTTTGGTGTGGATTAGCTGTTTGGTGAGCTCAGGCCAGCTGTGCCAGCTATGTCCTCTCCCAGCCTCCTGCCCACCCCCAGCCTAGCAGCCTTTGGAGAGAGGAAAGTTGGAGAGACAGCCTTGAGGCTATGCAAGAACTGCTCAGCAATAGTGAAAACACTGGTGTGTTAACAACACTGTTTTAGCCATAAATATATGGCACAGTAAAGACTGTAAAGGCCGCTGCAAAGAAAGTGAACTCCAATTTACTTAGAAAATAGATGCATAAACTGCCGCAGATTTTTACTGATTATAATAGATCATGGAGATCAACCCAGATTTTTATCTTCTATTATGTGAAGATAAGAAACACTACCTGCTTTTACAAGTGCTGTTGTTATAAATTAAATAAAATCTATTTAATTAATGCGCCCTTCAAGCACATTCTTTCTTTTCATAGGAAAAAATAACAAAATAAAATGGAGGTTCTCGCTTCTTTAAGCTGTTACCTGAGAGGATTTCTAGGCCTGCTGAAAAAAGCTCAGAAGTGACATCATAAATTTCAATTTCATCAGGAACAGGAGGATGAGGGGGCAATAGGTTCCTGCTACTATCAGACAGTGCTTCCAGGATGGCAAGGAACTGAGCTGCAGCGCCATCAAACATTTCCACCAGCAGCCTCTCGGTAGTGGTGCGAGGCCATGACAGCTAAGTAAGAAAAGGTAATTTAAGCCTTGTGACATCTAAACCAACGTGCAATAATGCAAGATATTTTTCAAAACATTTCTCTATCAGAAAGTAAGTATATGTTCAAAACAGAAAATAACACACTGTAAAATATATTGCTGTTATTAATGTCATGCTTCAAAGGCATAGCAAAGCCTCGTGCTAAGCAGGTACAGTACTTAGGAAGACTAATCATTTCATAGCAACCAGACACACTGGTTGGTGGTCTACTTCAAAACCAGTAATAGAATACTACAATAGAAACTATGAGGGAGAATAGTAAGGCCATGTAGTTTAAAGCCATGCAGATCACTCCTGATAATTTTCTAAAGTACATCTTTAGTACATCTTCCTTACTTTCAAGCTTGTTCTGAGTTTCATTAATAAATTCTGTTAATTGTGAAATTGAAAATATAAAACTTCCTGCTTGTGTATAGCACCATGTGTATTTAGAATTGTATCATGGTTTCATCACATGACAATAGTAAAGGAAGAGAAGGATTACATGAAATGTCAGACATACATTTACTGCTTTTCTCGGGTTAACTTTTGGCTCATTTCGAAAGCTGTTAGACTTTCTTCTGGATTCATACACTGCTCTCTTGAAAATCATTACTGACATCTGGCACAAAGAAAAAAGTAAATCAATATCTATGTTATGTGTTCTGTTCATAAAGATTGTAACTACCCTACCTTTTTATAATGACTTGCAGGATGATACCTTTAAAGTGGCCTCTCTAAAAATCTTTTCTGTCTCTGTATGTTCCAGAGAAGAATTGATATCTTCTAATTGCTTCAGTTCATCAATTTTAATCAAACCACGGCGAGCAAATACCTGTCCAAAGAATTTATATATATATATATATATATATATACTCTGTGTTGATATCCTGTATGTTGATATCTAATTTTAGATATCATTCCTGAATTTATACCACTGCAAAGAGCTGCACAGAAAGTCAAGTCCTGAGCAATTGAAAAGGAAAACAAAACCTTTCCAAGAGACCTTTTGTATATATGCATGGGACCTGGCCAGTGTTTAATGCTTGAAGTCCTCTGTGGATATATTACAAAGTGCTATTACATTTGAGTTGATTATGCATTTACATGTGGAAACCCATCTCCAATTTCCAGTAAAATTTTGGAATATGGACAGAAGTCTAAATACATATGATCTGATAATAAGTAGGAATATTTAACTAAACATTTCCCATTTGATTGCGTCTGAAATGCTACATAAGGTAAATCAGGATACCTCTCCATGAATGCCGGCTTGACAATCAAAATAACACTGGGAAACTGCTGTATATAGGGTGGCTCTCCACGTCAAATAATGCACAGATAAGAGTGGAATGGATGATTCCATACATATACTGGCCCACAGTAGGTATTCCAGGACCTATATTGAAGAAATCTAATTTCAAAATGAATGCATTTCAACCTACATAAATATGCTTTCTATTACTAAACTACAGATATAAAGACTTATCCTCACCTGGTGGGACAAACTGAAACAGGGGGGAAAAAATCACAGAAGTTGTAATAATTTCTAACATGTTTTATTGACTAAAAAGCATTCTACCTGCATATTATTGGGGTTTTTTCCATCTTAAACTGTGGTCAAGCAATATTTTAGCCTCCAAGCTACTTTAACCACTCCAGTTCACTATAGTATTGCCACCAGGCAATGATCCCACCCTTCTCTCTCATGTGCTCTTGAGAGTTATCCCTCCCTTTTCTGGCAGATCTAGTGATCATTTTTCAACAGGATCAGCAAGCTTATCTGGGATGCCATGGAGTCTGGTTTTTTGCAGTGAAAACCTGTGCTTAGATTAATTTATACCCACAGAATGCTTGGCTTCTAACAAGCTGGGCAACATAGTCATTGTAGAAGTCTAATATTAAGAATTAGTCCTTCTCAATTGAATGAACAGTATCTGTAATCTTCCTCTTAGTATTTTTTTGTGTTGTGTTCCCTGAGGTACATAAAATGTGCACAACCTTTGTCCTAAATTAAGCCAACATAAAATTTTTCTTTTAGTCTGAATTTCAAGAATCAGAAATACCCACGATCCAATCCCATATTTCCTGTATAGTGGGAATCTGAGTATGCTAAAGGAGGTGCTAAATCACTTCTGTTTTTAATAGAAGGTGTTCAAAAATAAAAAATCTTTCCTGCTCATTGAAAGATTAATAAAACAACACATGAGAAAATATATCGTATTAAGTTTCAAATTCTGTTCACGTTTTAGGAGAAAAGAGTAAAGTTAAGACAAACAAAAACTACATTCAGGAAAAAAAAAAAAAAAGGGGGGGGGGGTTGGTGTGAAAGGCCAGGGGTTTTTTTTTTGCAAGTATTCACAACTAAAACCCCAGCCACCAGGTGTCAGCACATTTCCACGTTTTAAGAAACACAAGACCAATTCTTGAACATATAGAGATGTCCAAAACAAAGCACCTGGAATGCTCTGAAAAAGCATAACACATGGCATCTCAACGTCCAGCAAGACATTACACTGGGCTCCATTCCACAGCTGAGCAAGGAGCACACTCAGAAAGGCAGGAGGAAAACACACATTTTATTTCCTTGTGACAAAGTACTACTATTGGCAATGCCAGTGAAATTGCAAAGTCAGAGTACAGTGTTATGCAAAACACAGGTGCATTTTCTAAACTTCTGCAAATTTTACAACCCTTTCTATTTATTTTTTACCTTAGCAGACTGACCCATCACCATCAAATGTCTGCATATGGTGTAAATATGTATAGTACCTGCAAAAATAAATTAAAATAAACAAACAGGTAAGTTCTATAATCCTGCATGAAATTTGTTATGCTAAGCAACTCAATCTTTTTCTTATTATCTGGGTTGTTACTTCCAGAGAAGAACAATTTAATGACTTTTCATTAAACAAATCAAAAACTAATGATTTTTCTATAACAACTTCTAATTTAGAGAAGATGAAACCATTAAATTCTTCTGCAGTATTAGTTTCAAAAATACCTACACAGTGAAGCAGTATAAAGGGATTTCATGAGAAAGAAATCTTAAAAATTTACCAAATCAAATTTTTTAATCAGTAACTGCTAGACAGACAAATCTTACTTTCATCTCCAAATGCCAGGCTCTTTAAAACAAAATACTACCTCTCCTCACAGGTCTTATCTTTTAGTCCATCTTAGCACTGTCCTGGCAGACACCACCACTATTATGTGACATTAAGTATGGTAAGTGACATAAAGAAAATTGAAAACAAGTAGAGTTTCCGAGAGCATCAAAATGACTTGGAAATAAAAACCTGTCAAAAATGTACTTGACTTAAGCATTGTCATAAAATTTTCAGAAATCAGTCTTAGAAGTATAAAAGACACTGCAGTTCTGGGAGACAAAAAAAAGCCTATTCTTCTGTCTGTATGAATGTTCAGAAAGGGACACCTGTTGTAGCAGGAGGCATCACAATGTCAACTGTCATAGCTAGAAGGGTGTTATTATCCCAATAAGCTCAAATGTAGAAAGTATTAGGAAGATTTCTTCTTATCAGTCAAATGTGCAATGAGGCACAAAATCTATTGTCTGAAATTGCAGAAAAATGCTCAGGAACTCGGGAAAATCTGAGTTACTGCCTCCTTCTAATTAGAGTAGATTATTGGCTAGGATTGGTACAGAGACCTGCCCCACACACAGGCAGTGGGATGTAAGAATGGCAGGTGAGTATATTTTACTTTAAATTCTTCTCCCATAGAAACATACAATCAAAAAACATACCTCAAAAGTAGGGACTGAGGGCAACAGCAGTCCCAACAAAACAAAAGGATAAGAATTTTGACCAATCATAGCTCAGAGAAAGGACATTTTTCAAACTGAAATTAAGAACATATAATCTTCTCAATTTATATTGCAATAATTGATCAGTGTAGCTCAGTTGGTCAGAGCATGGTGCTAATAATGCCAAGGTTGTGGGTTCAATCCGTGTACAGACCATTCACTCAAGAGTTGGACTTGATGATCCTTGTGCAACCCGATTCAGAATATTCTGTGAAATTGATACTAGTCTGTTTATTTCTGACTAAATATTGCCTTTCAAAGCAAAAATATACTGTTGTTGTACCTGAAATTAAAATCTTGATAAATCATTCTCTGTGTATCTAGTTTGCAGAAGTTCCATTCTTTTCTCAAATTTTCCCTAATACAAGCATTTACAAGCAGCACCCTGAAATCCTACACCTAAGTGAAAAATTTTAAGTGCCATATGGTATTTTTAGAATAGTTTTATCATCAACTCTTCCCTTCAATGTACTTTCAAAAATACAAAGACGTAATGGCAGACAATAATTTTCTGCTCTTAGATCTGCAATCCTCTTTTCAAAAAAAACCCCAAAACCCAACAACAAACAAGCAGAAAAACCTCCAAATCAACACCAAAACCAACATAAAAATCACCAACTAAAAAAATCAAGACAAAATGAACTCATCAAAACAAACATATTATTGACAGAAAAATCTCAAGCATTTTGTAAATCAGGATTTACTCAAAAAATGCCCTTACTTTTGATTTTATCAGTATTCTTAAGGACAGTTATGATGAAAAAGTTGTTTCTTTTACAACAGTCCAACTGAAAATGTACACTGTGGAAATCTTAATTTTAAAAGCCCTTCTATTGAAAAAAAAAAAAAGAAAAAACAAACAAACAAACAAAAAAAAACAAACAAAAAACCCAAACAAACCCTACTGTGATTGAAGCCTAACTGGGAGATTTATTCATGATCCTTAGGTTGACCTTAAAGAGTATAAAGAGTATAAAAGTTTCCCTTCACAGCTTTGCTTAGCAAAGAAATGTAAATGGAAAGCCTGAGGTACCATTGTAGATAAGCCAACACAAATTCTCCTGAGGTAGAGCCACTTGCATAGTGAGTCGTAATGAGGTCAAGACATTGAGACAAGTCTGCAGGGACTCGGGATTCTGAAGATTTCCATCTCTGCTGCAAACCATCTGATAAATGCACACATTTCTGGCTTGCAAAGCATGGAACTAAAACACATAGAAATATATATAAAGTTAATTAAAATATAAGCATATGTCAGTTCACATCAGCAAAGTACAACAAAATTTTGAGTAAGAAAAGACTAGGCGTAACAGCAAAAAAAAATAGCGTGACATTGAACTGAACATTAGAATATGGATAAAAATGCTAAAGCTTCAGGGTTGCGGTACCACTAACCTCAGTAAGTTTCCAGTGTGTCACAGGATGAAAATGTACCTAAGTGCACTGGGAGTGCTGGAAGGGGTGTAGGGAGAATGAGGCATTAAACTGCCATTCAAAGAATCTGGCTTTGACACTTGGCTTTTCTGTAGATGTCTTTTATACACTAAGGTGAGTTTTAACTTCTCTACACTTCTCCATCTATATCACCAATATCTTATTTCTCATTCTCATCTGTTACTTTTCTCTTCCATGGATGAATTGTTCCTTCTCTTCCTTGTAATACCTAACATAATGCGACCTCAGTCATGCCTGGACTACAGCATCAGCTAAACAAAAAATGGGAAAAAAATGGGCTAAGTGGGACAGGACCAGCCAGTACCTATCAATCTCTCAAAAGCCTCCTAACCTGATAACATTTGAAATTATATTATTTCGTTGCAGTTAATTCAGTGAAGCTGGAAGTTTTGAGCCCTGAAACATCATTTCTTACCTTAAAAACAAAAAGCTAACTGAGGGAACCTGGGAAAATAATTACATCTAAAGCCTTTAGATGTAACCATGTGACACCTTGTCATTTTCCATTTCCAGTTGTAGATACCATTGACAAATTAGATTCCATATCTGAAAAAGTACGGATATCTCAGTCTATAAAGGCTAAGTTACAAAACAGACATTTTAATATAGACTCACAATAGCGTTTGCCAGGAGGACTGGTTCAATGTCTAGGCAGACACAAACAGAGGAGAGCATCTCTGGAACTTCAAATTTATTTACAAAACATTTTAAAAAATGTACTAACACAGTCTTCGATCATACTATTTCTAAGAAGCTGAACCACATTTTAAAAACAAAAAAAACCCCATAAACCAAGTATCTCTTCTCTCATGATATCTGCTTCTAGCTTTTAAGCAAAATGTCTGCTTTCTTCTCTTGACACCTATTTACACTCTGACTCAAGGATATGAATTTGATTAGCTCAATACACAGGAGCTGCCTACCATTTCTGTTCATTGTTCTTGATCACAGAGTAACTTGCATTAGTTAATTCAAAATACCCACCGTGTATGAAAGTAGAGCTTCTCAGCAAAGAACTGCTTAAAGTAAAATATAACACGTTTTAGCATTCCCCCTATATCAACTGAAACACTTTCTTCCACGAACAAAAAGTATACTGCAAGTCCTTACCTTGATAAGCAATTAACACAAAAGGATTCCAACACATTCTTAAGGTCACTCAGCTCCCTAGAACTTAAACCACTTAGGAAATTATTCCGCATTCTCCTCTTTTTGTTCATAATGAGCAAATAAGCTATAAAAAATATAACACTGCTTTTCTAACTGTCATGACCTTTTATTACAAGTAATATTTTGCACACTTAAGGTACGAAATACAGGAAAATGTTTTAATTGTCTTGCATTCTGCCTGGTTTTTAGATCATACAATACAGAAATTTCCAAAATTGCATGATATTTATAAAATTTTGCCCACATGTTGATTCTGACAGGGGATAATAGAAAATATTTCAGAGCAAAAACTGCTGTAAGCAGTTACAGAACACCTCATTCAGAGGAAATACTGTTTTAACACTAAGCTGATGGCTTCTGAAGATGTTGGCTTCTGCCCCAAAAGCATTAGGCACTTATATCCTCTTAAAAATATACACCAACTCCAGATGTTCATATCATACATATGATCATTAAATCTCAATGCAATTTATATCAACAAACTATTAAAGATTAGTTAATGTTAATATATAATTAATATGAAGTACATTTGTGGAGGATAAAATGGGCTACTTACTTTGGATCTGTGAATGTCTTTGACCAGAAAAATTTTAAAAACTCACAACCTACCGTAAGTGCTGCCTTTTTGTCTCTGACACCATTTGGAAAAAAGGTGGATTTAAAGCGGCGCACATCATCCGTGACACCATCAAGTTTTACAGAAACAAACTGCAGAAGGTATCTTTCATAGCACTGTAGAAGTGCCAACTTATATTCCTAAAAAAAAAAAAAAAAACCACATGTTCTTTTTATAGTTTGTATATTGCATTTCTATTTCTATAAAACGTGGGGTTTTATAGTCTTTATGAAAAAAGTATCAATGTGAAAGAACAACAGGAAGTAAACCACTACAATTTCATACAAATACCCAGCAATGTAGAGTGAATACTCAACATATGAAATACTTAAAAGAATTAGTTCTGCTTTGCAAGTTTTAATGAGTTTTGTTTACTCTAATCATAAATACAACATAGCAGAGAAAAACTATAAAGCAGGGTCCTGGGCTAATGTAATAAATTTAAAGAGTTACTGGAATCCTCTACAGTTTTACAACAGTAATGACAATGATAGTATACTTCAGAAAAAAGTACTTCATAATATAGAACTTTATAAGCAATATATAGATATAATCACTTCTCTCTTCCTTGTTTCCATGTTGTCAAAGGTTTGTTTTTTGGGTTTTTTTAAATAAAACAGATAGAATAAGATGTATTAAAGAAGACTGAAACAAGTGAAAACTGGAATGTACATATGGCCAAGAAATCAGCATTCATCAACCAGAAATTGCCCCTGGGTCTTTAAGAACTATTAGCAAACAGGATGTTGAGCTTTGTGTCTCATTCCAAATAGAGCTCCCCAGCAGCATGTCAAACCACTCTAAAATCATGCTGACTCTATGGTTCAGCTCTGACTCAGATCTGGAAGTCACATTTACTGAATCATCACCACCACTTCCTTCAGCAAGGATGACATTTAGGTTTCTCTACCAATTTCACTAATTCTAGCACACACACTAAATAAATTCTTGAGGAAAAAGTAACTAATTTCTGCTGATAAAAATGATCCTTTAATATTTAATCACACAAAATTCTTATTTCCTTGCACTCTCTTCTTTTTTTCAATATAAATTCCTTCCACCACATTGACACCTTAAATTTTTAATCATCTGAGGAGTCTAACTCACATGGCCGTATTGTCCTATCTGCTGTGTGAAAGCAGCAGCCATACATAGAAACTTTGACTTTCCATGGAAGGCTTTGGGCAGTCAGCGACTTGTGTAGTCTACTATGTACACTCAGGCTGTGGTAACACTCAAAATCCAAAGCCATGGATCAAAATACCATTAAGATAGTTATCGACACATAACAAAAAGGTAAATTCTCTCCTAAACAGTTTAAAATATGTGTGTATGACCAAAGATAACAGGCAGATACAGGCAGAGTGGGAGGCAAGAAAAGAACAACTCAGTGCTGATCATATGATGACTAATGGACTAAGTAATTTCCAGATATATGACTTAATGAATTTAGGTGTGTCCTAAAAAACACATAGCAGATGTATTATAGGAAAGAACCAAAAGGCATTAAAAAAATACAGCAGGAGGAGAGAAAACTAAGAGGGTGCCTACCCACTGACTATTCATACGCAATAATTATTTTTTAAGGACTACATGTCATTAAGCATTATATAATGTGCAGGTTAAAATTAAAAATATTCAACACTAGTTTTCAACTAGGAGTCAAGGGGGTACTTATGGAATAAGCTTTACCCCACCTATCACAGACCTTGGTTTTACACCACATTCATCCTTCCTGTAATGCATTTGAAATTTGCAATATCCATCCCCTGTTGTTTCTATTTATTTCTTTTCAGGGAAAAAATAGAATGAAAACTAGGTTTTAATTCTAAAATTAAGTTAAAGAAATGCACTTAAAAGTGGGAGTTCAAAAAAAAAAAGGTGAAAGTATTAGGCTGGCCAGCAAAACAACTTCTTCAACAACACCAATAACTTTACTGTAGAAATACACATTACAGTAAAAGATTGAAGATTTGCAAGCAGAAGTCTTTACGTAGAAACATGGATTATTTTCAGGCAACCTAGGGTCAGGTCATTAAGCACCTTGAACATAAGGACCAAACTATATTGGAGCGCTGCTTTGGTAAACCAACACAGAGTACAGAAAGCATCATCTGATACTTTTGAAATAACCTTGCTGAGTACTCTGTGAGAGCAGCAGTTCCCAAGCAGTAAAAGTTTCATGTAATGTTTCAAGCAACTCCTAGGGCCCAGAAGCTCCGCAAGCTTTAGAAATATACAAACGCGAAGAAAACAGAATTGTCTATGTGATGCTATTAACAACTGCTGCTATTCAAGCTTCCTTAACAATTTCTGTATGTCTACACCTACACCACGACCCTGCAACTTCAACTCCAAAGGCTCCACAGTTACTGACTCTTCTATTCACCTTCTTCACCTCCCAGTGGGTGCTGAGCGCTGCTGAAACTCAGCTTCAGCTGGCTGTTCTTTATTTAGAAGCAGGCCACTTTTGTGGAATTCTTCAGGGCACATGCAAAGAAGGATACAGAAGACTTCATAACATCTGCATGATACTCCTGCCTCTGCCGTGGCCTGCAGAAAAGCTCACCAGGCAGCCCCATATAAACACTCTCCATAAATGGCACAAAGAGCATCTCTCCTTGCTGCATTCCGTGAGCAAAGGATGGAAGAGTGAAAGAACAGTTTCACTGGATATGTGTCTTATCAAGACAGCCCCTCAAACCACCTTGATACATTTCCAGTTATGCCCTCTTCTTTTTATTTTCTTTTATTCCCATTACGCTAAAAAATTAAGTAGAAGTTAGAGAACTGTCTTTCTAACTATACGTCTCTGAGCTGCTTCTGAGTGTTGTTTAGTAACTACCCTTAAAAGCCCCGGATGTTATGACACGACCTGACACAAATATCACTGAGCTTGTAAATGGCTCACTCGTGGATTTTTCTCACAGGAAACACAAAAGACAAATAGTATATACAATATATTTGCCTTATTGAGTCAGATCAACAGTTACTAGCCTGGCATCCCATCTCCAACAGTAGTCAGGAACATATGACTAAGTAAAAGCATAAAAATAGTTATCACATAGTGAAACATCCCTCAAATACTCGGTCTTGAACAATCTAGCTCCTGAATCCCTTTTAGTTGTGATCTACCCTTTCTGAGGAGACCAGAAATGCACACGTAATTCAAGACGCAGAAGCATCACTGATACATATAGCTGTACAATATGTAATTGCACTCTGGTTCTTGTTCTCTGTTCCTCTCTTGACAATTCTTTTTACTCACATTTGGTTAATTGAGCATTGAGTCAAGTCAGTGGAACTGCTCTATCATTGTCAATTTGTACTTTAACAGCATTAAAGGGACAGTCAGATATTGTACTCTACCATACTGAAACATCAAACAAATATTAAAGAAAGATTCTGGGGTGTTTAAAAAGGCAATGGGTGCATAGAAAATACAGATATAGAAGATATATTAAAAAATCAGGGCAATTTTGCAATAAAAAAGCAAAAACCACAAACAACCGTCACTGGAATTATTTTGTAAAAGTTTTTGCTACTTTTTAAATAGCTTTCAGTAAAATATGATTAAAAATTAAAGTAGCATAGAAACATAATGAAACAAAGGCTATGCTAGAACCTTTTCTGATTTCAAATGACTTACTTTGATCTGAGCGAGGGCATCTCCAACTTTCACAAGTCTTTCATTGTAATACCACTCTGGAAGTCGTGCCTTATATTTGATCCAAATGTTAAACAAAGTGTTTGCTCTAAAAAAAAAATATATATATATATATAGGAGGAAAGGCTTCAGATTAAACTGGCAGTAGACCTGTCATAACAAATAAACAAATCAGGAAGATTTCAAATTGTGAAAACCCTTTTCTTCCAAATCTATTTGAACTTCTACATATTTCAAAATAAGTCATCATTTATACCAGATTTAACAGGCAGACAAGGACACTTCTGGGTTTCATTTCTGTCAGTTTTTATCATATATTTTATCATACATTTTAAATAGGATGAATTTTCCCCCACGTAAATTCTTACTCAAATGTCCTAGTAATAATCCTCCTGTGGTGTTCAAGCACAGTCTCAAGCGGAAAATCTATCTTACCCTTCAGCTAGTATTTGAGAAGTCCTGTTTGAAGAAACAATTTGGTATCTTAGACTCAACGAATTATAGTTCACAGTAATTATTGGACTGGAAACTACAAATGTTATGAGCAGGAAAAAAAATCCAAAAAAACCAATGCATGCTCAGGTAGCAGCAACCTTGGGAACTGGTAGCCATGGAATAAAACATAAAGCTATAGAGTATATAGAGCTATGGTATATAGAGCTCATGGTAAACAGCTACGCCATGAGTCATGAAAGAAATGTTCAGGAATTTTAAACTGTAAAGGGTAGGATTCAGAGAGAACCAAATGACACACTTGCTAAAACAGAGAGGATTTTATAGCAATAGTTGTGATGATCTTCTGTTGCCTCTGTCTATTATTCTAGCCACAGTTATCCTCAAGGATGGCTTTTGTGTAACAACTTGCCCATTTTGCTGAAGCAGCAAGCCTCCCACAAATGGTAACTGATTCTAAGCCGTTTCCCTCTGCTACAGAGACACTGTACATCGTGCCACTGCTACAGTCCCTACCAATCATGGTTTGACAGCCTCGTGCCCTCATGTGTACAACTTCCCCACACTACGCTTCTTTAAGAAAGCTACATTCCAGCTGGAAAACAGTAACTGATCCGAGAGACTACCAATAAGCACTGGGACTTTTTCATAAAAGAATCCTGTTAGCAAATCATTACCAGTGTTGACAGTGTTCACAGTGCCAGGCATCTCTTACATTTATTCTCTTAACAAATCACTTGTATAGAAATGTCAGCAGAGTGCCTTGTGATACTGCTACAGCCAAATTACTTATAGGTAGCAATTTATGAGGAAAGAAAACAACTGAAGAAATACAAATCAACATTTAAAGAAATTAATATCTGAAAAATATCCTTCTAGCTGAATCGTCATGCATAAACCATATGCTTACTGGTGTGAGGTGGCTGGAACTTTTCATCTTCTCTTAAGGCTGGGATGGTAGGTTAGAATGCAAGACACTTCGTTAAATTGTTCTCTGACATTCAGGCACTTGGAATGCATTCTCACTGCCTCTCATATAACTCTTCATTTCAGCTTATAAGAACACTCCCAATTTTAAAAAAAGCACAATAATTAACATTTTTTCCACACAGCTGTGAGCCACCTTCACATTTCAAGGTGAAACAGACGGCTTTATGAGAAATCTGTCAAAATTATCTTTACAACAAAGAAATGCAACAATCATAATACTTTCTTTTTTTCTATTCTAAAAGTATCATCTCAGCACAATTCTCAGTTCTTGAAAGTAAGCAGCAAGGAAATAAGTAGGACATCCTAGAGGTGTATCCTAAAGGAAAAATGCAGTAACAACACAAACTAGGCCAAAAGCAACAATCAGAATAAAATGTTTTAAGTCATTTTTAAGGAGAATTTTTTTAAGGAAACCATAGCCCAGTAAAATGAAGGATACTTTCCAAATGGATGGGAATGAGTCCCTCCTGGTCCATCCTTAACAATTAACAGTCAGGGTGGATACTGAGTTCTTATATTGAGAAAAATATTCCACACCAGTTAGTATCTGCAAAGAGGCTCCAAAGCAAAGAAATCTGTCAGGCAGCTGAGCAAAGTTCTCTTGAACTATTAAAGGAAGAATTTAGGAAAATACTTTCAGAGAGATTTGATGGATATTAGGGGGAAAGAGGAAAGGGGGGCAGAAGAGGAAAAAGAGATAGCAAGAAGGACCCTGGATGAAGCTCTGAAATATTAAGACCAGTACGTTTTTTAAGACTGATCAGCTCGAAATCTCCAGCAACAGTCATCTTCATTTTTTGTTTTGAATGTTCATGTTAACACATGAGATTCTCAGATAAAATAAACAAGTAACAAATATGTAAAAAACTAGTTTAGCAAAGTACTGACAAACCTGACCAGACTTTCAGCTTCAGTGGGAAGATCAAGGTAAACTGATTCTGCTACAACACCATGACTAACTACAAGTGAGTTCATGACACAGGAATGTTTATTTGACACAGACAAAGGAGAAGAATGAGACATTTTCCAAACAGCTCCTCAGCCTTTCATTTAAACAGCCTGTAGGACACCGGAGTAACAAGTTAAACAAGTGAATTCTTCCAAAAAAATAGTGCAGGAGCACTAAAATACAACTACTAAAATAGTTGGAGCTCAGAGGTGAAATTTCTTTATTTCCATCCATAACAGAATAAATTTCCCTAAGGTCAACCCATAATAGTGTGCACAGGATAAGGCACATGTAGCTAAAATCTTAACTACAAGAATAAAGAATTCTCTGATACTGATCAAAAGCCATCTTATTAAGTAAGGGCAGTTAAGCCGCACAACATGTGATAAAATCAATAGTTCAAGGTAAAGCTTTGATGGCCCTGCTGCCAGGAGAAATGGGGCAAAACAACTTCTTATTTAGTTGAAGAAAAATTACTTTTGATTGCTATTTCCAACTGAAAAGATTTTGATACAAGGGCAACTCCTCAGTAATTTTTGTTTCCTACATTAAAACACTTAAACGCCTAAATTATGGCCTTTCTGTTGACCTGTAAACCCCAAAGGTTGAAAGAGTTGTAGGAATGAAGCTGATAATTTTATTTTTCTAAACTGAACATACATGCCACATGGAAGCTGATTTTCTTGTTGCTCAAAGAACAAGAACACTTTGATCTCAATCCATGACACAAAAGATAGCTTAAAAAATGACATAGCAAGAAGACTTCAGAGCATTTAGGAAAGCATCTGTAATAGCCATTACCTTCAGAAATTCTTAGGACCAGCCAGACTACAGCTGGTTCTAAAAGCAGCACGTGTTCAAATTTTGAATTATCAAACAATGAAGCAGTAGGGAGAAAAAACCCTGAAATTTCACAATCACAAACAAATAGTTTTGACTCAGCTAACTGCCTGAACATATGCTTATAATCAGAGTTTCAGTCTTCTACCTCTGTACTATACAAATGAAGAATGCCTGAGGATGCAGAGCTACTGGGAGCTTAATGTTACTCAATATTCCTAATGCCTGGAATTTCGGTAGGGATCATTACCACCAGAGACTCCTAGGATCAAGGCCTTGATGGAGTCAGTTCTCATCTCCATGGTGAACACTGCAGGTTTCTTCAGATGTGAAAATGCTCTCAAGCCAACCAAGGTATGCATGGCCGTAGGTCATATACACAAATGACCAGTCTGAGTAAGACAGAACTTAGGTTTGAGAGGTAAAGCAAAAAAAGGCTTGGAGACACTCTTCACAAAAACTGGTAACTTAGCACTATATTGCAAACAGATTAGATTCTGCACCGCCACCTCCCAACCAGAAGATACAAAAAACACATAGAGGAATCACTGTTGGCAATTTTGGCAGTGTCTGAAGCAGCCAAGTAGTGTTACCGCTTCTAAGTGAGCCCGGAGAGAATAGCTTTCAATATAATAATACCTATCAACTAAAGCTGAAAAAAAATGGTCTGAAACTACAAAAAGGCTTCAAAATAGCAAACCACTGAAATCAGCTGCTGAAACAATATAAAAAGCCAACATACTGAGATTCAAAACACTAGAGTCAAAAACCTAGAGAATGATACCTGCACGATACATCTAGGCCTAGCCCTGATGGTGAACATGCCCCACAAACAAATTAGGAAACCAGGTAGCTTAGAATAGGAAAGATCTCCAACTCAGACAAAGGCCAGGCTGCAGAATCTAGGTACCTTCTGAAAATGTATACACCTACTTCAGAGTAGGGTAATTTGTAGACTATTTCTAGGAAACTACTGAGAGGAAAACGCAAGGTAGAAGCTGCACCTAAGTGATAAGGTAACTACCCTGTAACCTAACCCCTTTGCTGTTTTTGAAGGAACTTTTGATACCCTGGGAAACTTGTGGGGTTTATGTTAAAGACCTGTAAATTTAGAACAGAGTGGCATTCAGATAAAAATAATAGAAAATCAACTATTTACCTTAAAAGAAGTAATTGAGCTCTTATGTACAATGTGCCTAAATGCATCAGGGAGAGCTACATGAGAAATGCAGTCTATAAAAGATATATGCATGCACTATGAATACACCAATTCCAGTTGCTCTATCTTAACTGCATTACAAAATCTCAACTTATGCATACCCACAGATATGCATGTATGCGAGCAAACAAATATGCACTATTATACTCGCCATATGCTCTGCCTGCATCTATGTGTATAAAAATACACCAACACAGACAGAGACATATGCACAAAAAGAGCTGTGTGGTGTTATCCTCGTGTAGCCCTACTTTTGAAGGCATGTACGTGCCCACAAGTGCTCAACCTCGCACGCAGCCGCACACGCTGGTGGGCTGCCAGTCCCTGCAGCACTGTCGAGGGATTTTCCCACCAGGAAGCTCAAGCAGCTCTGACAGAACCAACAGTGGTGCTGCCAACTTCCACAGCCCCTCGTGCTTTTTCCCTAAGGCACTGACTTGTAGGAAGTACTGAAAAAAAAAGCGGCGTTCAGATTTCTGAGGGGTTTTCGTTACAATGAAAAAAAAAATAAAAAAGAAAATTAAAAGGAAACGGATTGGCGGTGCTTTGGCACACTGCTGGGGAAGTTTGGCGAGCAAACGCCTGGCTATCTCCCAGTGCAGCCGGGCGCGGGACTCCCTCAGCAGCCCGTGGCTGCGGCGTGAGGAGGGCGGCCAGCAGGGCGGGCGGGGCGCCCAGCGGACCGGGAAGCGCAGCGGAGAGCCCGCGGGGCTGCCGACGGAACAGAGCGAAGGACGAGGGGTGCGACCTAGAAAGGGAGCCGAGGCAGAGGCAGAGGGAATGGCGAGCGACGCGGGGACGAGGGGCGGCGGCGCAGCCCTACCCGTGGCGATGCAGGTCGTGCTGCGGTGGCTTGGCCTCCCTCACGCCTCGCAGCCGCCGCAGGGAGCTCAGGACGCGCCGCAGCTCGGCCTCGAAGCTGTCCACCACCGGGTTGCCCCGCGCCACGGGCCCGAAGAAAGCGGCGTGCGGAGCCTGCGGCCCGACGGCGGGGGGTGACAGCCCCGCGGGCTCCGCCATGCTCGGCTCGGCCCGGCCCGGGCGCGGACGCGTCGCTGTCTCCGGGCAACGGCCGCGGGCAGCGGCTCCGCGGGGCCGCCCTGGGCAAGGCGGGAGGTATCGCATGGGACGGCTTTTCCACAGCCTGTTTCACCAGGGATGGTACTGTGCGCTTACTGATTGTATCTCTGTGCCTCCTGCACGGCTACGCATGAAAGAAGAAAGTGTGCTTATCCTCTAAATGGTTATGTTTGTCTATTAAAAACAACAGCAGCAACAACAACAACAACAAACCCCCCAATGTAGCCGACATGGAAACTACCAGCCCGTATTTTTACTATAGGAGGAGTTGCCTATAGCAACTTATGTGGTTTGAAGTTCTTTACAGAGACTGTGGTAAAGAGGTTTGGAAGGGATGTGAAGGAAATTGACTTTGTTGCCATGTTCATCATCACGATGAGCATAAGGGACAGCTGAACTGAAAACATGAAAGTGAAAGAAATACGGTAAGTGAGCAGAGTGTCCTGGCAACCAGGGCCTTTGGAGGCAGCTTCTTGACAGTGAATGGAAAAGGATCAATAGAAATGAGTAAAGCAAAGCAAAGAAACACTTGAAAAGTGCATCCAAGTAATTCATAGATGACAACAAAATAACTATCCTTCCAATAGCTGGAGATACACAGCGTCAGCACGCTGAATGACTGGGATCAGAAAATACTGCATTAGCAAGGTCAAAGAAATGACATGGCAATCATCTAGATACTATTCATCCTTGGAAAAATTGGGAAGATGCAAAAATATGATTAATTTATGACTAATGTGTCTGACTCATTTTACACATTGATTTTGTATTGTTACCTGCTGGCAGTTCTGTGGATCCATTGTCCAATGGGTATTGTGAGAGTATGGGAAGATCCAGTAACAATGGCTATGCATTTAGGTGGGAGCAAATTTAGACAAAGCACAAGAGGGTGTGGGTTCCTCAGCTACCTGTGGAGGAGGTAGAAAATGAAGTCTGCAATGAAAAGACGAGGCAAAAAGATTTTGATGCAGGGATTTAGAAATCACTGTGTTCAGAGACAAATTTTAAAGAACAAACGAATTATGAGAACTTGGCTTGGAGAGCAGCTACTGTAATATTTAAAGATTTTGCCTGTGCTTTGCCATGCTAACCAAAGAACTTCCTGTGATGGATACCAGATGACTAATAAAACACTGGCCTCTTGGGAAAAGTGGCCTGTACCATTGTAAGCATGCTGGTGGCATCCTTTTCAAGTCCCTATGAAGTTCTGAGCTAGTTTGCCTCACTAGATGGTGCTGCATCCCAAAGGGCTTGATACTCACATTCATGGAATGCAGAGAGTGCTGTTCTCAAACCAGCAGTGCCTAGAAGCTTCAAGGGGAACTTGAGAGACTGGAAACGAGACTGCTGAGTAAAACTTTACGTGTCTCTAATATTTGGATAGCAGATGGTGGAATGAATAGAACATTTGCAATCTGGATTAGCTTTTCAGCCATAGAAACAAACTGAGTCAAGGAAAACAATAAGGGAAAGGGAGGATAGCCAGTCCCCAGAGGGCAAGATTGCAGAACTATGGAAAGATAAAGCTTTAGCCACTGGGAGGTTAACCAGGGTGTAGTTGGTCAGCCAGCTCATGAAGAGTGCTTAGTCTAAAATTCCTGGGTCAGAATTCATCAGGATCAAAGTATGCATTCCCTGCTAGGTAGAGGTTTAATGTATGGAGGGCAGTTCTGACCCTCCCAGCACCCAGGGTGAACTGTAGCAAGGAACTACACCACCACAAACACTATGGTGTGTATGTTATTTCAATTTGGGATGCTTACAATATTGATTCCTATTATACTGTTCTGGGGAAGACTAGGGTTTAAACTTCAGATAATCTCCATCTAACATTTAGTGTGTTGAACATTTAATTGGGTCCAAAAGTCAAAAAGGCTTATAGATAAATGATTAGAACTCTTTAACTTCAGAAGGAGTGTAGGTTCTTCAGAAGCATTCAGCTCAAATAACCTGATCTTTACAGAGAAAAACTTGGTGTATACAAAACAGTAAGACTGATGGCTACTGAAGTTTTAACCATTATAGGATATTTTCCTCAAAAGACAGAGCACACCAGTATGACTTGGAAAGTTTATAGCATTTTTTTAAATTACATTACATTAGGGTCCCTACACCCTAAAAATATGTGATCTGTTGATTGGAAGGCTAATGATTTATTCATCATTGCTGTGTGAACATTTAGATAGTAATTTGAACTACAGTAACATTAGAGAGAAAGTAGGATAGATTATGGAGCTTTGGCATGGAAAAGATCCCAAGAAATGGAACTTAGGCAAATCCCCTGACCCAAACAGAGAGAGTATAGCAACCTGTGCTTTAATACCACCAGGTTAGATAGAAGGAAGCAGCCTCAGAAATAGAAGCACCCATGAAGAGTTAATTTAGTAAAAACCCATAAAGGACGTGTCTACTCTCATTGCTATGGGGCCTGGAGTATGCTTGAGCTGTAAAGGAGGAAAACCTTGCTGTTAACTCATCAAGCCGCCTGCTTGCTTCTGATGTGTCTGTTCCCCTTGTGTGAACATCAGTGGTTACTAAGAGCAAACAAAGGAGGGAAACAATGCCTGATCGCAGCAGAGTTGGGCAGGAAGAGCATGCAGTGATATCTGAGTGCAGGCACTGAGGTAACGTCTGCTGAGCCCTATCCAGTACATCAATCAAAGTTTGTTTCCTGTGGATAATTCTGAGATGCATGTTCAGATCCCTTTCTAGGATGCTTGTAGCAAATATACACCTGAATTATGGTGCCTATAGACCTTGCTGTTTGATATTCAGAGACAAGAGGTAGTCACAGATGCTGTATTATCAGACTTCTGCAGGATAACTTGACAGTCCCCAGAGATTTGAAAGAGCTGCATTTATGTCATCTCTTCCTTGATGTTTTCAGGAAAAATAGTCTGAGCTGAAATGATTCTGTGCCATTACTTAGTATCTCGGGCTGATAGGCTAATGAAGACACGAGGATTTAAAATAATGCTTAACTTATGCACTACATATTCAGAACTGGGATCTGCATTTGCTCTACTTGCAGTATGCCTGCCTGGTCCTAAGAGCCAGTGGGAATCCACTTTGGGTAGGGTATTCCCCTTTGAGTAGGAGTGAATTGTTGGATTCAAAAAATAGAAGAAAATCTAGAGAAAGAAGCAATAGCAGGTATGTAATGATTCTTATGGAGAAATTCACTTTGTGACTTAGTCAAGCAAAACAAGGTCAAGGAAACACAACATATGACAGTACAGCATTTGCTATTCACATGTTATAGGGGAATCATATTATAATACAAAAAATGGCTCTAAGTTACCTGAAAAAGCTCCATAAAAAGCCATCAGACAGCTGGAAGAAGTGAACTAAGCTGCTGAATGCCAGGAGCACTGCCACTTTATAAATAGGAAGAAGTTGCCTGATGGCAGGGGGGAAAATAAGAACTTGTGCTGAGCTTACAAGAGGCAAAACACATGCTGGAATTAATGTACCTTCCAAATGACTAACTGTACAGGAAGCAGACAGGTGCAGCAATCCTGCAAGCTTCTTGCTATTACCTCCTGTGGCACTTGTCAATACCTACAGCTAATGAGACACATATGGGAAACCTGGACCTTCATGGGCAGCTATGAGATTATAGTCAGTATTTCCTTCCCACCTCCTTGCTTCTGGGCTGGTTTTGGTAAAGCTGCTTGTGGCTTACAGAAAGTGTCTTTAGACTCATGTGCCTTACTTAAATCTGCCTCTACATTTAATCAAAATTTGTGGATTCCTACCCTTATCTAAGGGCTACTATCTTCCCATAGGAAAGTTATCAAGGAGATGAGAGATACTGCCCTGTTTTGGCAGCATTTATATTTTTTTTGCCATACCATGAAGAGACATGTCCTGAACTAGGAAGCTACATGCCTGATTTGCAAAGGTAGAGAAATGTGAGAAGATGGTAGGAATGGCTTATTTAGAACACCGTACAGCTTTTCAAACAAAGCAGGAGTTCAAGTCCTTTACTGAGACAGTGACACATATTTGTAAAATATTTTGGTACTCTCCCTGTCAGTGAGCAATATACCAAATTTGTCAGACAATGGCATGGTCTCTGAACTCTGGGACATAGATTAACTATAGCTGAGGCATGCATGTCTTTTGACAAACAATTAATTGATGATCTTTTACTCTATAATGAAAGCAGATCTGGTACAGTTTTAATGCAAGTGAATGCTAAGGGAAGGAAAATGCTGTTTTTACTTGAAAACCATTCTTGGCTTCCATTCTGATCTAGTTTGTCAGTGTTGTAAGAGGAAAGGAAAAGAGCGATCAACACCAGAAAGAACTGCAATGACTGAGAACTATGCCAGTGCCAGGTTCCTGCTGAGCTGCGTTCAAGATTTGGGATACAGTCGTCTCTGTGTTTTTCATTGTATTATATGAAAAGCTTCAGTGCCAAACTCTAAAGACAACATGAGAGCTTTCAAGGTTGTAGTATATGAAAGTGGGTTTCTTTCTTTTAAAATCTGAGTGTGAATGCTCACAAAAAGCTTTTCTCAGTTTCCTTTTATCATTAGGAAAATCTTCTTAGGCATATAAATTAATCTCAGTTGACTTGTAGAAAATGGGAGAAATCTGGGAGAAGTGATCTTATTCAGCTGATTTTTTCCCCCCACTGCAAAGAAAGTGTAGGAGTGGGTAATATTTGTGTGAACAATCTGTGAGATTTGACTCACCCACTCAAGTTGTATCGTTATGCACTGAGTGGGTTAAGCAGTCTTTGGGGAGGGAGATACAGCAGGAGTTTTATATAGCTTCTTGAGTTTGTAAGAGGTTTAAATTGAAACATGACAGATTCTGAGATCTTCATTATGGACTTAAGTGCCAAAGGTAGCAGTTGGAAATATAAAAGTCCATGAGCAACTTTCCAGAAATGGAAATACTGCTTCAAGGAGAGAGTTTGACTACAGTTCATGTTATTCTCTTAATTTTTTTTAAGATATACTTCATTTTAGCTTACAAGTAAATGCTACTCAAGTCGACATCAACTGATGATTATTTTGCAAAGGCTTCTAAGAACCTGCAAATATTTCATCTGAGAGTGTACTATTTTCAGTTCACTAGACAGACCATGGAGGAAAGTTCATGTCTCACTTAAAGATCTTGTCTCAAATCTCAGGAAGCCGTAGGGGTTCTTCTGATGAAGAAGCTACACCTAAGGCTAGTTCAGAGCAGTAAAAATGTCTTGCAAAAAAGCCCTGTAAATCCCTTCCCATCATGAAAAAGTGAAGGTATGCACAAGATTTTTAGTGATGTGCATGGAAGCTGCATCTTAGAAGCTTTCTAAAAACATGGAACACCTGGATGTATGTATGAAAAAGCTAGAGAAGGTCCTTAGCTAAAGACAACATCCAATTTATTGAGCAGAGATGGCCAAGGTAGTTTTTTGCCATGAAATTTGAAGTAGCAGAGATTGACTGTGGAAATTATTTCTATTTTAGCTACATTCATCTTAAGTTGATTGCTAGATAGGCATCTAGTAGTTAGATTTGATTTTGGAAAAAAAGTGGTGGCATGTTTTGTTTAAAATACATTTTCTTCATTTCGTAAATATTCTCATGACAAACACTAAATGAGAGAAAGTATAGCCTATTCCAAGAAATAAGTTAGTTCTGAAGATCTTCCCAAATTCTCCTGAAGCCAAGTATGACAGTGCATTTTTATTCATATTCTCCTGATGCATATTAGCTGTTTATAATTCTGAGCTGCTGCAAATGCTATAGATAGAAATGATCCTGGGGAAATTACACTATTGTTTGTATATATAACTCCTGAGTATCCAAATGCATCCTTATCATGACTCTTTCTCTGTTGTGCATTTGGTCTGGGAGTACTCACAGGATCAAAATAGACTCTTCTAGGAATTAACTATTGGCAACAAAAGGACACCTAAAATAACCTGATGATGCCCTCCAATATTTTTAGATAAATGCATGTCTGTTCAGGCCTTTTCTCACTGCAGTGCAGTATGAATTTTGAAACTTTTTGACACCATTGCTTCCATTTTCCATTCTTATTCATTTCGCACTTGCTTGCAAGAATATTTCACTCCAAGGTCAAAGTATCTGCTGATTGAGGTTTTTTCAAGCAGCTGACAGAAATTGTTTTGGACAATAGCCTGACCTTGGACTAGGAGATTTAGCAGCCTGGAGGTCAGCAGTAGAAAATGACACAATGTGGAAGACTAGTTATTTTTTTGTTATTAAGCATTGCTTATTCAAGGAAGTTAAAAAAAAAAAATCTTTGTTTTCACATAGTTATTTGGATTTTTCATATTTTTCAATACTTTAAACAATATTCTGTGTCATTATATTTTCTAGTTAATTTTTTAACAATATAAACAATTATCGTATTTTTATATGTATTTTTTCTAATAATGATCTATGTAATTATGTAATTGTGAACTTTTATCTTAGTACTTCAGAATTTTAGAAAATTAATGTTTAAGAACAAGTAATTGTTTTGTATATTACATACATGTGAAAAGAAAAATAAAATTGCAATCTTTACCCTTTTCTCCCTCAGAATTTCAGATTAACAAAAGTGAACAATTGTCTTTTCTCTACATGGTGACACCTTAGGAAAAACAGGAATTGCTATTAGCACTTTACTGTGTTTAACTGATGTAATAACAAAAATAGTTCGATCTTGGCCTCACAAATGTAGATGAAACCTTGGTAGCAAGTTTTGAAAATTTTACTAAAATGCTTTCAGGTGGACATGTGGTTCTTCATCTGTTAGATGGGGATACATTAAAATAGCCTTTTTAACTATTTTTTTTTTTTACTTTTTTACTCATTTCATATACTCTGGCATATTTATTACATTTAGAGACAAAACCAAGGTATTTACCTTTGTAGAATCAAAGTAAATGGGTACATTGTATTCCTTCTTCTGTACTGTTAGCAATAGACTTGCTACATAAATTATCCTTAAAGAAGAAAATTTTGTTATGTTGTACCTGTATAATTCCATTATAAGGCTAACAGTTGGTTCCTTAAAGAAGGCAGACAGAACTTGTCTGACGTAAAGCATTATACATCCATCTGGGTTAGCACAAAAAATAACTTAGATATGATTTTGTCATCAGAAACATAACCACTAAGTTCAAAACATAAATAAAAAAATTTCATGATAATTTGGAAGGGCATCTACATTAGCAATTTGGTTGTGATCAAGAGCACACTTTTGTAGTATCCCCAGTTCTGAACTTGTTGTATGTTCCAGAATGATCTTGAGTGCATGGGCCAGACTCCCTCTGAATGAACCTAAGCTAAAGGGTGCCCTCCACAAGCACATCTGACTTCCTCCGTCTGATACCAGACATTCAGTCTCCAGGAACAGACTAGGTAAAACCCCCAAAATGTGCATCATGTGAATTTCTGGTCCCCATGATTAGTTGTTTGACAGTTCAGATCTGCTCTGATTACACTGTTTTTCTTGTTAATATAGCCATAGACTACTTTGCTAATCAGGAAAAAAAATCTTTTGAAGCAGGATGAAAACAAATTATGTGATTTCTCGAGAGTTTTTTTAATAATATCTACACTTGAAGACACAGCGTAAGACACCACTGCTATCTGCACTTTTCTTTGCAAACAGAGGAGAGGGAAATGCCTACAAACTTTAAGCCACAAGTTAAACATTTTTTACTTGTTGCAGAACTATATCTTTTGTTTGTCTTCAAGAGGTGAAGATTTTTAGTGTCTCCTCAGTACCATTAACGTAGAGGACAAAACTGCAGTGATTATAAATACCTTACAAGACCTGCCAGTGCATTGTGCATGGTACCATATCAGTTTCCAGGTTAAAGTTTACAAATAGGGCCTATGCCCCTGGTTTGTAGTTTGTCTCATGATTTAGTTAAGAAAAAAATTACCACTTCATTAAGCTGTGTTATAAAAAGTGTTCTCCAGCTCTGGAATAACAACAACTTTTTCTTTATATCTTTGGTTTATTTCCTCGAAATGGTGAACTTAATGGATCATGTACTTTCCTAGGAGTCTCCATGTTTTCTAGGCTACCCTCCATAAGCCATCTACATGTAAAGGTTGTCCTTCAGCCAGAGACCACGGTGTCTGTGCAGCTCGGTTGGTAGGCAGAGGATCAGCCACTGACTGTAGCACTCAGAGTGATGGCTCTGTTCACACTGCTTCATTACAATCATTTTCAGGGGCTGAGAGAACAGAGCCTACCCTTACCATGCAGCAGATATGCATGGTCCTTCCAGAGAACCCAGAATAATTTCCTTAAAACACATACTAAGACGCACATCTGAGAGTACAGTTTAACCTACTGTAATAGTGCTCCTCCTGCCTCCTGTTTATTCACCTGTCCCAGCAATACCCACCTAGCCCTTTTCAGTATTTGTATGATCTATAGTTTGTAGGAGCCTGATCATTCAGGGACAGTGAAAACTAATGTGTTTTCAGGAAAGCATGAGAAGAAAAGGAAATGAGTTGATCAGTGCCATAATGCTGAATTCCCATTTCAGTGAGAGGTCAGCTGACTCTCTTGCCAGTTCTGATCTGACACCAGATGCAGCATCTGAGCCAGTTCTAATCAGGCTTAGCCACTTGGCATAGTACTGATCAGTGTGGAAATACCAAAACAATGTAATTACAGCAGAAGGATGTACCAGAACACTCTGTCTCCAGACTCAGTGTATCTGGGATCACGCTGTGTATTTCTGATCGGGTGCTACTTTGTGTGGTGTGAGTGCACATTTAATGGCCAGTATTCACAGTACCACAGGTGCACAGAGTGAAGGATTTGGGAATGTACAGGCATGGAGACGACAAGAGGGGAAAGACTATTGTTAATGGGATGCAGAAACTGTCATTTGCCTTGGAAAGCTCGAGGGCTGTAAGATGTGGCATTTGGCATGCAGGGAGAAGAAAGTATAGTAGATGATAGTACAACTTCTGTTGTAGTTGTACAGGATGGAAAAGAGCATGTGACTGGTATTCTCTTTTCAGGGCAAAAGAGGAGAGAGCCCAGACAGAATATATATATTCACAGAAGCACTGGACAAGAAGGCAAAGACAGAACAAAGGAGTAAAGGGACATGAGAGGAAAGGAAAATGGTGTGCAGCATCCTAAGTGCCTGTGATGTTCAAGAGTAGAGTCCTCAGGAGGACAGTCTTCCCTTAAAAAAAAAAAAATCATGCCTTTAACACTGATGGAAATAGGTCTCCCAAGTATATCTCCAGAGGTTGCTAGTGAGAGACAGTCCAGAGAGAAGATGAAAATACATGAAAAATTAAAAATAATACCTTCTTCAGAATCCTTCCAAAAGAGATACTTTCATATCTGTTTGTTGTGGTCAGGGGTTTTGGGCAAAGAAAAGGATAAAGTTAGCTGTGGCAACTTTAGTCCCTAGCCTGCATTTCTCAGATCTAATGTTGGACAAACTTACCGTTGATAACAGCAACACTGACTAGTATCTAGCTCCAGCTCCATGCCTGGTAGTGATGCTGGCTGCCTTCAGACATTTCAAGGGGACTTCCAGGCTCATTTTCTAGGGAAAAGAGCTTTAATTCTCAAGGTGGTTTTTTTGTGTT